>PVJH01000190.1:0-371953 GCA_004026705.1 Nesogale talazaci
GATACAGCATCCCCAATTTTTAATTTTTTATATTTTTGCATTTCTTATATTATCACATTAGGATCTGTGGTGTGCTGTCATCTGCTAACTGAATTCAAAACCACCAGCAACTCTTTGGAAAAAATATGTATTATCCTGCTAATGCAAATATTTACAGCCTCAGAAACCAGAGGAAAATGCTTTACTCTGTCTTACATGGTTGATACAGGATTGCTGGAGATAGTTTTCTTCTCATCCTGTAAGATCCCCATGTATATGGATTGACTCAGGCAAATTTTATTATTTTTTTAAATTTTGTTGTTGTTGATTGTTTCATAGTTTCATAACAACTGCTGACATGTAAATGGAATAAACTTGCCAGCCAAAAGGAAGGAAGACTTGAAGCACTTAATAACAACAGAAGTCTCCAGCCTTTAGTATGTCAAAAATCCTCACAACTGGACTAATCGCTAACATCACAACTAATATAGAAAAGATTGAAATTGAATCCACAATTCCCATTCATGTAAGCAGCAGCCTGGAAATCAAATGACATGTTGCATTAGACATCTCTCTCTCTCTCTCTCTCTCTCTCTCACACACACACACACACACACAAATTTAAAAAGGTTAAAGGCTAGAGAGGTCATTTTGAGAATTAATGTGCTCTGACCCAACCACTGGCCTCATATGAATATAAAAACTGGGCAATGCATAAAGAAGGCAGCAGAACAATTGATGCAGATTAAATATGGTCTTAGTGAAAGGATGGCTATACCATTCATGATTCAAAAGAATAAAGAAATCTGTCTTAAAAAAAATACAGTTGAATCCTTTTTAGACAAGAGGGACTAGTATGCCCTGAAGAAGGATGTCATGTTTGGTAAATTTGAGGGTTAGCAAAAAATAGGAACTCATAACATGATGAATTGGCAAATAGTTATCACCACGGGTTCCATCATAGGAAGTACAATGAGGATGACTCAGGCGCAGGCAGTATTTCCTTCATTTTAACAAAGGGTCATTCTGAGTTGGAATGACTCAACAGCATCTAACACAAATACTGTACAGATGATACAAAAAAAACCACAACAAAACAAAACAGACACACACATACACATCACTGCCATCAATTCATAGAGATCTTGCAGGACAGTACAGAACTGTGAGACTGTAACTTTTTACAGGAGTACAAACCCCCATATTCTGAGGAGGTGTGGGTGTTTTCAAACTTGGTCTGGCCTCCAGGGTTCCTGGAGTTTAATTTTAGTGTTTAATTTTTAGTAAGAACAAAAATAAAAGGTAAATTGTATGGAAAGTAAGAATAGCTCATCCTTCTGTGAGCACACAAAATAACAAACACTATGACTATACTGACATTTTAATTAACTTAAAAGTCTGAACTTGAAATGCGTTATCAGAGAATTTTAGTCATTTAATGAGAAAAAATATCACAGCTAAAAATTTTTCTAGCTGAAAGTCTTCTGGAATGTGTTTAATATGCTTAATACTGTTTATTGAAAAATAATACAGGCTGAAATAATTTTGTGCCAGCCAAGGATGTTAATGGTCTATTTAAATTAATTCTAAGATCAACCTGATTAAGTAAAATTAGTCCATAAGAAAGAAGTAAAAATTTACCCATGGCGCCCTATCTCAGATACTTCTTTCTTTCTAGCTTTTTTTTTTTTTGGGGGGGGGGGAGGAGGTTGGGAGGAGTTAAGATCCTGGCTATTTTAAAATTTGTGGTCCTCAGTTCCTCAGCAAACTTCTTATGGTGCTGATCATATCTCCCCGGTGGTCTGCTCTTCTCTACATCAAAAGTGATTGATTGCAGACATAGTCCATCATTTTACATGACCACATTAACATAATGAGGAAAACCCTGCTCTGAATAACATTACATATAGAGATAAAAAAAGAACAAAATATTTCCTGTCAGATAATTTTTACTCACAACAATGTAAGTGTGGATTTACAGCACATATTTTAGTGGAACACAATTTAATCTATAGCAATAATTCAAGCAAACAAAGTTGAATTAAGAGATTATTGTAAAATTATATCTTAAATGTGGTATTATTATTGTGGGTAGCTGCAAAGAAATCTTTTTATTCAGTTAAAAAAATCATCAGAAATTCTCACACTTTCAATTTCATCTAAAAAAGTCCAGCCAAATCGAAACATTACAATAAGACCACAAAGAACATTTATATTAATAGCACATTTTAAAGCATGTATGTCCTTATTATTAGTTATTAAACTATCATTTATAAATTTTAATTTAATAGAGCATAAAAAATTTCATTTCAGCAGCAAGAAACCCCTTCAATGTACTATACAATATGTAACAGAATAATAAAAATAATAGCAATATAAAAACCTGTATAAAGATCAAGGTCTGTAGTTGACCTCCTAGAGTGACCCGTGGTTGAGTTGGATGGGGTTCCAATATTCTGGCCCCAAAGTATATCCTTGGCACTCCATCTGTGACTCTACGCTCTGTTGCACACATTGAGGAGGTTCCTTGCTGCTGTTATCATTGTTTTATTCGCTTAAGTTTTTCCATTTTAGAAGACCTTTTTGTACATATTGTTACCTCTGCAGGTCTATCTAGACAAGATACACTAGACAAAGAAGTTGGAAGCAAAACTGACAGGACTGATGGTTCCAGGGTAAGGGACATTGAAGAGGGGGAGGAGGGGGAAAGGTGGTGATGTTGACCAGCCCAGGAAAAAGGGAATAACAATTGATACAAATGCAGGGACAAGGTGGGGGAGAGAAGGCCAATAGGGATTGATTAGGACTAATGTAACAGAGAGAAAATACTGAAATACTGAAACCCAAATGGAGACTGAGCAAGATAGTGGGACAAGAGAGAAACAAATAGAAATAGAGGAAGGAACTGGGGGATAATGGGCATTTATAGAGGTTCAAATACAGGTATGTGCACAGGGGCATATATTTATAAGTGAGGATGGGGAAAGAGATTAACGTGTATACTTATAGGGTTAGTAGTAGGAAAACAGATGGGCATTGGACCACCACTCAAGTATCTCTTTGATTCAAGAACACTTTTTTCTATTAAATTGGCATTCCAAGATGCTCACCTTTCCGACATGATCACTGAAGACAAATGTGTGCATAAGCAAAGGTGATGAAGAAAGCTGTTGGTGCCCAGCTATCAAAAGATGGAGCGTCTAGGGTCTTAAAGGCTTGAAAGTAAACAAGCAGCCATCTAGCTCAGAAACAACAAACCCCACATGGAAGAAGCACACTAGCTTGTAGAATCATGAAGTGTCAAAGGGAATAGATATCAGGCTTCAAGAACTAAAAAGCATAACATTGCGTGCTCTCTTCCCTGATATGATCACTGAGAACAAATGTGTGCATAAGCAAACGTGGTGAAGAAAGCTGATGGTGCCCGGCTACCAAAAGATATAGCGTCTGGGGTCTTCAAGGCTTGAGTAAACAAGCGGCCATTTAGCTCAGAAGCAATAAAGCCCACACGGAAGAAGCACACCAGCCTGCGTGATCATGAGGTGGTGAAGAGATCTGGTGTCAGGCATCAATGAGCTAAAATTATATTATTATTAATGATGGGGAGTACAGATTGGGGACCCAAAGCCCATCAATAAGTGAGGTGACATCCACTTGCAGAGGGGTTACAAGGAGGAGATGAGCCAGTTAAGATACAGAGTAGGAGCAATGAAATATGCAACATTCCTCTAGTTCCCATGCTGCCTCCCACCTACTATCATGACCCTAATTCTACCACATAAATCCAGCTAGACCAGGAGATGTACAGTGAAGTTGGAAACATAGGAAACTTAGGATAGATGATCCATCAAGACTAGTAATAGGAGTGGTAATATCAGGAGGGTGGAGGGATGGAGAAATAGAAAGGGAGAACCAACTTCAGGGATCTACACGTAGCCTCCTCTCTGGGACACATACAACAGGAAAGTGAGTATAGGGACACATTGTGCAGTGTACAGTATGAAAAAAATAACAATTTTTAAATTACTAAGGGTTCAAGGGGAAGGGGGGTAGGAAGGGTAATATAGGGAGCTGATACTGGGGGCCTGGAGGGAGGGAGAATGTTTTGAGAGTGATGATGGCAATGGGTGTGTAAATGTGGCCTGCATACAATTGATGTTGGTATGGATTGTGATGGGAGTTGTATGGGCCCCCAATAAAATGATTCATTAAAAAAAGGGGGCGGGGAGGGGAAAGGGGAGTTTTTTGTGTTTTTTTAAAGAGGAGCTTGTACCAAGGGCTCAAGTGGAAAATGTTTGGAAATATATGTGGCAGCATTTGTGCAAGTGTGCTTGATACAAATGATGTACTGAATGTTGTAGTAGCTGTAAGAGCCCCCAGTAAAATTATTTTTAAAAAATTCACTTCAACCTCTTTATTCCACCAAACATGGAATATCTGGAATCTAGAGAGAGCTCATTGTTAATTGATTTTTGCAGAAATGAGGAAATTGTCTTTATACTCTCAGCTTCAGCAATAAAAATAATGGGCACCAGTATCCTAGGCATATTTTTAAAGAAGTAAAAATAAATGATATATGTAGAAGTACCATAAACATATTGAGTTCTTAGGTGGTCAGTAGTCAATGGATGAAAGATTCTGTCAATTTAAAATTTGTTATTGAGTTATATTTTGTTGATATACATAGTGTTTAGGCCCAAAAAGCCAAAAACCAAGGGAAGTGGAATGGAAAGCATTAACCTGTGCATAGTAGTTTTACAAAATTTTTCTGGAAAACATTATTTTTAATTTTTTTTTTAAACAGCAATCATAAAGAGGTCAAGAGATGAAACCTACAATATGACAAACTGTTCATGGCACAAGGAGAACTCAGCACTAGTTGATGTACTTAAGTATAATTGTTTCATGCCACTTGTGAAGTTTTTCTTCTGTTAAAAGTATTGTTTTAAAAAAAGTAGCTTATAAAATTGGTGTTTAGCTATCTTCATCTAATTTTTGTTTTTGTTTAATTTTCTACATTCTTTTAAAGATTAATGATTTACAGTCTGAATATTGCTGTTGTGAGTCCTTCAACTCTGTGATGTGTTAACGTAGCAAAAGTAATCATTACATTTTCATGTACAAAACATTCAATACTTTTTACATGAAAATACAAGGAGGTATCCCCCCCCCCCAAAAAAAAAATCAGAACTACACTGGGCAGAGTGGAGTTGTCCTAGTAGGATACATTTTTCCCACTAGGTGATCATCAAGCAACTCGTTGAGATAATGTATTCAATGGTGTCCCATGGGAAGGTTCTCTCTAGTTACAGTGAATTTTTTTGTAAAAGCACTTTTGCTGGAACTTCGGGTTTGGAGTCTAAGAAAACTGGATACAGCTGTGAAATTTTGTTTCCTACTCAGGAGAAATGCCACAGAAACTCTTGTTATTGAACACAGCTTACAAGGACAGTGCTACTGGGAAAAATTCATGTAGTTACCCCGTTTCGAAAAAGGTGAAAAGTCAATTGATGGACAGACCTCATTCTGGACATACAACAACTTCCTGAATGGATGATAATGTCAACGCTGAATGCATTTGGAGTTTGTTCCAATGGGTCAAACTGTTAACCAAGCTTTCTCTCTAGAGGGTCTGAGAAGAATGTCTAGCAGTGAGCAACAAAACAGGCCTGATTTGTGGCAGATGGATTTTGTCAACACGCCGATGCACTAGCTCACAACAGCTAGTGCAGTGTGTCAGTTTGGTTCAGAAGATAGTAAGCCTCTCTTGCCCTGTCCACCTTATTCACCTGAACTCGACTAGGGAGATACTGTGAGCTATCCGAACAGATGAGTTTGAAAAGTGATTCCAAGAATGGAATCAGAGATTTGACCAATGTATTAAATGTAATAGTGAGTATTTTTAAGGTAATTAGGTTGTTTTGTTAAAAAAAATTAAATATATAGCTTTTGAAAGCAGTGGGATTCCAGGATTTTCGAGGGTGTCCCTCATATTTAACTTCCTATAATGTTAATATTGGATTTTATGGTTGAATCGTTTTTTTCCTACACCAACATGAGTTTCACTCTAAATTGTCATTTTAGGACAAGCAGGAATTTCCAAGACATCTGCAAATGAAATGCTTACCTTATAAACTCAATTACAAGCTGGCCCAAATATCAACCCAGGCACTTAATTTTACCACAAAAATTGAATTAAAAATGTGCTGAAAAACTTAGCATACATGCAGTCCATTTAAATTCCTAGCACAAGTTTAAAATTTTGCAATTAGGTATTTTTAAGTTACCATACAATATGTTTTGTAGCAAAGGTTTCAATTATTTGAAATTTTAAGTAGTTTAGTATGGATAAGATTTATTTTAAACATAGGTAAAAGCACTATATACTAAATATACAGTAATAAATTGTTTCTGGGGATTTAAAGAAAAGTGAATGTGCTTAACCATGTACTTCTGTATTTACTACTTTAATTTTAGCAGGAAATTATCTATATTTGATGATAAGACCCCTTGACATACATTACTCCACAGGAAGAAAGTAAGCCATGATAAAAAGTCATTATGTGCTTAAACTAATTTTCAATTTTTTGAAGTATAAATCAGGAACTAGTCTGGAATGTCATAATTTCAATAGTCTCTCTTGGTTTATAAGCAAAAAAGCGTGACATAAACTCAAGAGAATAATCATCTGTCTCACTTTCCTTGAAAAAAGGGAGTGAAGTATCTCCTCATAGAAGTGTATGCCCCATCATTAAATGGCCCAGCCTACCATGAGGCCAAGTTCGTTTTCCTAGGGTCAGTTATAACACGTTTTTAAGAAAAAGGAGTATAATCTCTATGTTATCCCACAATCTGAAGAAAGGTAGTATTTGGAGACCTACTGTAAACAAGGCTGTGCTTTTAACTTTCTTGTTCACGTTTTGATTTGTTGGCACTCCTCCCACCAAAATCTAGGATTCCTCATACTAATCTTCATAACTAAACAGCTTTCCAGTAACAAATAAACCAAAAGTCAAACTAGTTGCCATTAAGTCAGTTCTAACTCATGGATATTTTATGTGTGCTAGAGTAGAATTAGATTCTTCCAGTCTTCTGGTTAGTACCTGAGCACGTTAATCATTTGCACTACTCAGGGAGTCCAAATTAATAAATAAGTCACTAAATAGAAAATAACAAAATAAAGCTTTGGCTAACTGAAAGTATTTATATCTTAATGAGAATTTCAGTTATTCCTTGTTAAGGTAACAACATACTTGGTGCACTTTGGAAACATAGACTCCAAACAATGGAAGACAAAAGAAGAAAATAAAATAGCAACTCATATTAACACTGTCTAAAAATATTTCATTATTTTTATATTGAATTGTTTTATTTTCTTCATATGTACAGGTGACTCTGATACACACAATGCAATTTTGTATAAATTATGCATGCAACTCTATATTTTATAATTTCACATAACCTTTTATTCTGAATATGTAACAATATCATTTATTCTAAAGGTTGAATATCACATTAAATAGAAATAAAATAATTTACCTAATCATTCACCTATTTTTGCATATTATCCAACATCTTGCTTTATAAATTGTTAATATAAAAGAGAAATATCTAACATGGAATTAGATTCAATTCATTGTATACCAGAGTGTTCAATAATGAGCATAAACAAGTAATTTGAGCAAAAAGATTAAAACAAATAATATTAAGTAAAAGAATGGAGCTAAAATTCTGACTCAGAAATGAATATAGGTTGACTGGAGGGGCATGATGCTACAGAACTTATAAGCAGTTCCCTGTTTGATAAGAATTTAATAAATAGCTTCTGTAACTCAAGTAAATTGAGGATATAGACAAAAATCCTATCATAGTAAAACAAAAGTAAACACAACAAACTAACACAATAATGAAAAATGAAAACAATAGATTGATTTTGACCACCAAGTATGAGTCTAGTCTCTTTAGTCATTCCCCCATTTACTAATATTTACTCTAATTTGTTTTACTTTTACAAAGGTTTAAACAGTGGCTTTTTACTGCACATTCAGTTACTCAGATGTAATTATTCAGAACAAAACTGTCAAGGATAATTACAGAAAAATATCCAGAGAATCTGTAAAAGCAGCTATATGAACCTCTATTACTTGAGGCTCCACAAGTTTCAGATACTTTAAAAAATATTTTAGCTCATTAGTTTTTCACAATTCCAAATTTAGAATGTGAGGCTCTAAAAATTTAACTAACTTGCTGAAAGGCTCTGATTTATCTAGTATTACAAACTTTCTTATTTCAATATCTCACACACATCATTTAAATACTTAATATTTGTGTTAGAATATCATGTGGCATATGAGTTGAATTGGCTCTACCATAAATTCAATAAATTCAAGATACAACATAAAGCTTCACCCAGTATCATTCATTATTGATAGGAAAAAATGCAGGAATTTTCACATTCAGGTATCGGAAAGGACAGGTCTGAGTGAATCAGAAAAAAAAAATACTTCCTTTGATAAAAAGAGCTGAACTAATCCCTATATTGATTGTGAAATGAGTGGGACCATTTTTACATATCAAGGAAAACATACTAGCTTGTCATATTATACTAGTTATTGAGTATGGCACACACTATTTAACTTTCAGGGATTAACTAAAACATTGGCAGTTGTAGTGCCTTGGAGAAAAGTTTTGCTCTATGATCAAAAGCAAGCAAGCTTCAGGGTCTCTTTTAACATCTGCTTTGATCTTTTCTCTCTTTCTTGTCTTTTTCATGACCGTTTGCTTTCTTCATATGTATGGTATTTTTGATATCATCCCATAGCTCATCAAGTGTTTTGTCATTAGTATTCAATGATTCAAATCTATTATTGAAACATTCTTGAAATTCAGGTGGTTGAATGTATATTAGACTATAAAAAATAAACTTGTGGAGTTTAAAGAAAGATGATTTTACTTATAGCTGCTAAAAAAGGGGTGAGTTATTGGCATTACTCCTGGAACAGAAGAGGTAGACTCTAGGCTTCTAGTTAAAGAATGATAAGTTAGAGAAAATAATGTATGAAAGGCAAAAAAAAAAGGAAGACTTATGATATTTGTGAGAAACATCAAGTAATTCTGTCACCCTGAAATTTGCTATACAGTATTAACAAAGAAAAACGTGTGAGATTTGCTTACGAGAGAGAGGCTTAAATTTCTGTCTGGAGGTAATTCTATTGGAAAAAGGCCTTTAGTGATTTTTTGAAAATCATATTATCAGACTTTAGAGATGCTTGAGAAAGTATTAATTGATAGGTGACTGCTGGAGCTAACTTGTAGGACTACTAGAGGGTCCAGACTAGCAGGTCCTGTAACATTTTCACAAGCAGGTTTGTCTCCTTCACTGAAATTGTTTTATAGCAATATTAACCAAAAACATTAATGCCCAAACATTATGAAGAAAGTTTTTCACCTCTTTGATGTGCCCTTCTCGAAGTACAAGTCACCTGTTTCCAGATTTTAGCATTTAATTTATTCTTGTTTTCAGGCTGATACCAATAACAATATTTATGTACATAAGCACAAAGTTTCTTAAAAGTTCGAGATGGAACTCTTACCTTTCTTGTCCTTAAAATAGCTTTTAAAACGTCAATATATTGAAATCCTGTAGATACAGAACTTTCTATGACTGTCTTTTGCCAAGGTCTACTGCAGTATCCATATAACTTTACCACCTTGGTTCTGTGAGTCCTATTATACCTCCAGGTCCCTGTTTAACAGCCAGATATTGTTGCAAAGGAATGAAGGCGCAGAGCAATGGGAAGCACATGAATGAGAAAGCAGAAGACTGCAGCTTGCTCAGGCATGCAGCAAAGAACTGAACTGTGTCCTTTCTTTTTATTCATACTCAAATTTGGGAATATGTGTCTGGTTGCATTTACTCAGAATTTTTAAAATTTGACAAGTAACATTCTTGGAACACCATTAACTAAAAAATCAGATGCTGTAAAAATATAAACTACAGGGCTGAGCCCTGGTGACATAAGTGGTTGAATGCGGAACTGCAGCCCGCGGTCTTGGCGGTTCAATTCAGCAGTGGCTCTCAAGAGCGGCACTGCATAGCGCCCACGCCCACCAGAGGCAGTGATGCCCACCAAAAAAAAGGGTAAAAAAAATATATATATATATAAATCTACATATATATATATATATTATCTACAAAGCAAAGAATTGGGACAAAACAATCTCTAGAATAACACCCTTTATCCAAGACATCTCCTTCATAATTAAAACATCTGTCTGCAGATTATTTTGATTTTGAATATGTATCCTTGAAGTTTTGCTTTGTTTCCAAGTTCTAATCATGCTCCAGCTACATATCTCCTGTCATGATCCCTAAAGACTGGAATATGATTATAATAGATTTAAAAGACTGACTTTTTCAGATTCCTTAACAACCTCTGGATTGTGTTAAGTTTGCATTTTAATTCCTACTTTTAATAACCGTCAACCAGTATTACATTATCAATGGAAAACTTTTGCTTTTGTTAAAAAGCCCCACCTTAGGGCTGAGCCCCAGTGGCGTAGTGGTTGTGCGCGGGACTGCGGCCCACTGGGATGGAGGTTCAATTCCAACTCCCAGGAGCAAAGGTTGGGCCTCCTACTCCCACCACCTGAGGGCAGTGATGCCTAAAAATAAAAAAATTTTTTTTTAAAAACCCCACCTTGTATCAATTTTTACTCATCAACTTTTATAAATGATATGGGGCAAATTCCCAAATAGTTCATATTATCATTATATGGATGATATTTTATTTTATTATTTTTTTTTTATTTAGGCATCACTGCCCTCGGGTGGTGGGAGTAGGAGGCCCAGCCTGTGCTCCTGGGAGATGGAATTGAACCTCCGTCCCAGTGGGCCGCAGTATGGATGATATTTTATTTGCTCATCCAGATCCTCAACTTTAACAGAAATTTTTCAATTTGTACAAATAGTCTTAAGAATTTATGGTTTAAAACAGCTGAGAAAATTCAAAAAATGTGCATGTAATTATTAGAACAAAAAATTGCAAATAAAAAAATTATACCTCAGAAAGTACAAATTCGCTGGGACTCTTTAAAAACACTTAGTGATTTTCAAAAATTATAAGGAGTTATAAATTTTCTATGTCCATCTTTGAGTATTCCTATTGGACAACTTTCTAAGTTATTTCAATATTGGAAGGGGATTCAGATCTTAATAGTCCTAGCACTTTAACTCCTGTGACTGAGAAAGAATTACAGTGGATTGAGAAACATATTCGGGCTGAGCCCCGGTGGCATAGTGGTTGTATGCAGGACTACAGCCCACAGGGCTGGCTGTTCAAATCCAGCAGCAGCTCTCCAGGAGCAAGACTAGACCTCCTACTCCCACCTGGGCAGTGATGCCACACACAAAAAAAAAAGGACAAAGAGAAACATATTCAAGATAGTCAATTAGAGCACATGGATTCTTTAGATAATCTTCAGTTAATTGGCATACATACTATTCATTCTCTAACAAGAGTCCTTACGCAAAATGATAATTTGTTAGAATGGTTATTTTTATCTAATAAAAGCATACATAAATTGGAAACATGTGCAAAACATATGTCAAGCTATTATTAAAGGACACATTCATTTATGCCATTTATGTGAACTAGATCCTGTAATAATAATAGTACACTTCACCCAAAAAGAAATTTGTGATCATTGAATTTATCAGAAGATTGGCAAAATACATTTACCAATTATTTGTGTGTCATTTATAATTCATATCCTTCTAATTGGCATTTTCAATTCTTGAAAAAAACGAAATGAATATTGCTAAAAGTGGTTGCTTCTACCCCAATTCCTCAAGCACTTACATTTTTTTACAGTTGCTAATAAGTATGGTATAGTTTTTTATATATAACTATTGACAATAATGTCTCTAAAGTTAGAGCATCTCCTTATTCTTCAGTTCAAAAGGCTGAATTATTACTATTTTAATTTTACATATAGATATGCCTCATTCACTTAACATAGCTATTGATTCACAATATGCTATGTATTCTCTTTTACATATTAAAGATGCTATTATTATTATTGTTGATAAAGCTGAATTGAATGATTTATTTTATAGACTACAGCAAGCAGTTCAGCAAAGGACTAATCCTATTTTTATTACTCACATTAGATCTCATACACCTTTATCTGGTCCTTTGGTTTTGGAAAATGATATGATTGATCACCTTGTAGGATCCTTACTCATTAAACTGGATATGCTAGGGATCACAATAATGCAAGATCATTAAAAAATAGGCATGGGCTTTCTTGTCAATTCACAAAGACTATTTTATGATCTTGCTCAGTTTGCTCCTCATCTCCCTTTAGGAACTAATCCTCCAGGAACAAGCTGGAACCAAAGTTGGCAAATTCCTTTTTCAGGCAAACTTAAATATGTTCTTCATTCTCTTGATACTTTTTCTCATTTTTCTTTTTTCGTCTTCTCATATTTCATGGGATACCCCTGCTAATACAGAACATGTTGATGTTATTATTACTCATTAGAAGCCTTTGCTATTATGGGAATTCCACATACTCTTAAAACAGATGTTTCTGCTTATGTTTCTAAAAAATGTTTGGCTTTGGGTATTCCAGGAAATACTACTGGTCAAGCTATTATTGAACACCAAAGTTGGACTTTGAAAGAGTTGCCTTTGAAACAAAAAAGGGATATGGGAAAAGTCATCCAAGAAGGTGACTTTATACAGTTTTATAAACTTTAAATTTAATAAATTTAAATAGCAATAATTTCACTGCTGCTAAATGGCATTGGGAAAATATTGTTTCTAACGATATAGAACAACCTATATTGCATGCAAGTTTTGAACAAGACAAATGGCAACCAGCTATGGTCATAAAATGGGACACAGTGTATGCTTATATTTCTACAGGAGAAAAGAAATTGTGGGTTCTAGATAAGCAAATAAAATTACGTGAGGGCCCAAAAGAGATCTTGCCCTTGAAATGAACAAAACCAGGATTTTGCTGTCATGAGCATTACCAAAAAAACTGTTCAAGCTCCTTGATAAAGGCTCGACATGCTGACTTGCTGACGTGGGGACAGATTTAAAAAGTTAAGCATGGAAGGAGGACAAGTAGTGAGTTCCCATGGACAAGGGGAGACAACTTCTAATTTGTTTTTAGCAAAGATTGCTATTTTGACTACTCAGGTAAATGCGGAGAATTTCACCTTTGGACTTATATTCCTACCCACTCCTGAATAAAAGAGTCTCTTGGATTGATCCTGCTGTTAATGAATCCTCCTGGATGCCTGGGCCTCTAGATGACCAAGGTTCATGTCGAGCAAACAAAGAAGGCACTATTATTATAACATATAAAACTGGGGTTCAAGGACTTCCTATATGTACTGGGCATGGGAAACATTGTTTAAAATTAAAATATCAAGCCTGGATGTCATTTATCAAAAGTTCAGAAGATAAGAGCAAGCTGCAAAAATTGTTAATCTTAAATGCTCAAGGGTTTACCAAATTAAATATAACAGGAACTTTTTCTGTACCTCCGTTGCCACTAAGTCAATCACCAACCTATTTGCAATGGCTCTGATTGAGTATATTGGAGTTTTGCATAGGAAAACTGTCCCGAGTATTAATTAATAATTCCCAAGGAATTGTCATTGATTAGAACCCTTCACATTCTTCTCAGGCAAAATTTAGTGCAGCAGATCTTAAATGTTGTTCTCATAGTCACATAATTGACACAGAAGCTTCGGAGCTTATTTTTTGGCATGCAGGATGATTTCCTCTTCCCAGCCCTCATATGATAGGAAAACCCCTCCAAAGTCATTTATGGAAAATAGGCACTGCCTTGTTCCTTATTAGAAGATGGATTGGCAACAGTACTATTCATGCCCTTCACAGTTAATACAACCTGATATGTCCAAGCTTGTGTGCATGTACCATATCTTTTCATAGTAGGGAAAGTATATATATTTTGAGAGCAAAAGCAGGAATATGGATACCTACTCAATTGTCTCGGCTATGGATGCCTTATCAATTGGCTGACTTATCTCAAACAGTTATTCTTTTGGGAGTTCAGATTAATAGTGTTAAGCAAAAAATTAATTTATAATGAGATTGGAATCATCCATATGTGCTACTCCTATGATTTGTAATAATACTCTCCTTCCTTAGGATCATGTAAAAGACATCTATATAATTATCAAAATCTATTACATGGTATTTTTTTTTTGTTTGTTTGTTTGTTTGTTTTTTGGGCATCACTGCTCTCGGTGGTGGGAGTAGGAGGCCCAGCCCCACTGCTGGAATTGAACCTCCGTCCCAGTGGGCCGCAGTCCCGCGCACAACCACTACGCCACCGGGGCTCAGCCTTATTACATGGTATTTTGCAATTACAATATCACATACAGGATACTCATTAAAAACAATGGGAACAGATTGATGACACTCAAGTGCTTGACAGTTTTTGACAAACTCTCCATTAACTTAATCCTATTCCTTCTCTTAAAATTATAATTGGCTCTTTTTCAGAGTTGTTTTTGCTCATAATTTGTCTTTGTTTTCTCTTTTATATAGTCCACAGAAAAATCCTTGGCAAACAAAAACAGAAGAAATGTTGCCTTTGCAGTATTATCTCTTCATCTGGATGATATAAAAGAGGGGGAAAATGTAACTGGAGAATGACTACAAGTTTGATACAAATGAAAACTTCAATATACACATTCAAGGCCAATATGATCTGCACACAGGTGCATATTGAGAAATCAAGGAGACATCCTTGATATAAAATGTTATACTGGAGTTTGCTTTGTCTTTATTCTTTGCTTTGTAGGTTATATTTTTAAAGCACCTGAGTTTTAGACAATATTGTTCCAACAATGTCATTTATCAAATTTTTAAAATTCTGAGTAAATGCAACCAGACACATATTCCCAAATTTGAGTATAACTAAGAAGAAAGGACACAGCTCAGTTCTTTGCTTCATGCCTGAGAGAGCAGCAGTCCTCTGCTTTCTCATTCTGTGTACTTCTAATTCCTCTGTGTTTCCTTTCATTGAGAACACTTCTAAAAGATAACAAAGTTAGCAATAGCTAACTTAATAGATAATGAGAAAAATCATGAATAAGAAATAAAATGGATGATATCACAACAGAAAGAAATACATTAAAAATCACACAATATTATGAAAAATTATACTTCTAAAAATTTAAAAATCTAGAATAAATGGAAAAACTTCTAGAAATGCATTATTTAACTACATTACCACAGAATGATGTAGAAATCCTTAACAAATTTTTATCAGGAAAAGAAACAGGTTGTGCTAAAAAAACTCATTATTAAAGAGTCCAGGAGCAGTTGACTTCATTGGGGAATTCTATTAAACATTCAGAAAAGATTTCATACCAGTTTTACATAAACCATTCCACAATATACAAGAGGACAATATATTATCAAACTCACTTTACAAACAATCGTAACTCTTACAAAAATCAGGCAAAGACATTATCAGAATTCAAAACTACAAACCAAAATGTCTAATTAATATAGATGCCAAGATGGTCAATAAAATCTTAGTCAACAGGTTTCAACAAGGCATACAAAAATAAATTAATAAATAAATAATACATCATGATCAAGTAGACTTCATATCAAATATGCAAGGATGGTTTAATATTAAGAAAAACAATTAATGTAATTCACCACATAAACAAAATAAAGAACCACATGCTTATATTAGTCAAAGTCAAAAGGAATTTGATAAATTAAAAAATTCATTTCAGATTAAAAACAATCAATAAAATAGGTATAGACATAATAAAAGTGAAACCAATGAATGTCCTGTATCTCACTCAATGGAAAGAAATTAAAACATTTCTTTTAAGAGGAACTAGAAAAGGTTTTGCTACATCACCACTTTCATTCAATATACTCCTGGAAATTTTAATTTGAGCCATAGACATCAAAAACATATGAAGGGTGTTTACATAAATACAGAAGAAATAAAAATGTCTTTATTTGCAAATAACAAGATACTACTAATAGAAAACCTTGAAGAATGAATTTAAAAAATGCTCAAACTAATTGAAAATGTTTCCAGGGTAGCAATCCTATAAAGAAACCAATTGGATTCTAAAAGAACTATACTGAAAGAAAAATACAATTTACAGAATCTACACAGAAGATAAAATATTAAGGAATAGCTCTTTTTAGGGGGGCCATCACTGCCAACTGGTGGTTGTGAGAGTTACCCAGCCTTGCTCCAGGAAAGCTGCTGGATTTGACCCTCCAAGCCCGTGGGCCGCAGTCCCACACTCAACCACTATGCGGTCGGGGCTCAGCCCAAGGAATAACCCTTATCAAAGAAAGAAACAACTTATATAAGGGAAACTACAAGGTCTTTTATATACCCACCATAATGGAAAGGCCTGTTTTGGTACAATAGATAAAAAGACCAATGAATTAGAATTGAGAAATCAGAGATACAATCAAGTACCTATAGATATCTAATCTTTGATAAAGGACTAAAACACATTTAGTGGAAGATATCGCTGTTTCAACAAATGGTGTAGAAAAACTGGACCGTCACCTGCAAAAGAATGAAATAGGACCCAAATCTAACACTAGCACAAGAGATAAGTAGGCTATTTAATAAAGACAACGTCCAGATGGTCAAGTATCATGAAGAAATGTTCATGATCATTAGCAATAAGAGTAATACAAATTAAAACAACAATGAGATATCACCTCACACAGATACTTTCAGCTATATATAATAAAACAGAAAATAAAAAATACTGGAGAGGATTTAGAAATATGAAGTTTATAAATTGCTGGTAAGACCATAGAATTATACATCCACTATGGGAATCAATATGGCACTTCCTTAAATGCAAATAAAAGTATCTTATGACCTAACACTTTCTCTATTAAATACATATCCTGAAAAAATAAAGAATACAACATGAACAGACATGTATATACCTATATTTACTACAGCAATTTCCATAACAGCAAGAACTTGGAAACAGACAAAACCATGATCATATAACAGTGGATCAGCAAATCTAGTATATCAATACAATGGAATATTATGCATCAATAAAGAAAGTAATTTCTGATTGAAAAAAAATTCAGCTCACTTAAAAATGACAAGAAATGAACAGAACTGGAGAGCATTGTTCTTAACACAGAGTCAATCTTACAAGGATAAATATTTAATGACACCATTATTATAGGAAAAAGAAAGAAAAAGAAATGTGATTTATAAACCAACAGACATATAATCACTCTGCCACCACGGCTCCATACACACTTTGAAAAGTCAAAACCTGTTTGCAGAACGCCCATGTGATATAAGTCTACATTGAACTCCTTCAAATCATTGACCAGGGATGAAGATTACAGAAAGACTACATTGGAGCATGGATTGTTGAAGAAGTTAAAATTTAACATATGATTTAACATCTTGCAATGTCTCCCATTTTGACTAATTTTGTTTCTTCTGATTTTTGTGTTTATTTATTTTGCTTTTTTAAAATCAAAGATTTTTGTGTTTTATTTTGTTGATGATGTACTTTTTTAGTATGATTTTGTTTATATGAAATCCAGATGGATATATCTACAGAGAAGTAACTCAATTACTTGATCTTTAGAGTGGTAACATGGGATATTGGAGGAAAGGGGGAGGTAATAACAATAGATACAGAAAATGGAAAATTCTTTTGAGACAGTAGTCAGAGTGCAGACTTGCCTCCACCCTTCAAGCTTTCCAGCCATTCTATCATAAGGGTCCTTCCCCTGGTGCTCTGTACTTTTCTGCAGAGTTCAATAATTTATTGCATTACCCACAAAGAACTTCCAGGTAATACTCACAGTTATGAGTTTTATTAGAGAAGTAAGCAGGCTATACTGGAGGTTGAGAAATGCTCGAGATACAGTAGTTCCAGTAAGGAGAACCTCCTCTCAGCTATCTCCAAAGTCATGGTGGTCCCTGGGATCTCAATCGTGGATTTTGCCTGGCTCAAGCAAATGTTTGCCCTGATCACTCAGAGCTTCTTGGGTGCTGCCCATAAATTCATACAAGGGTACTCCACTCAATAGCAAGCCTCTACTTCCATGGGTCAGCAGACCGAACTCCCCAGACACCCAGGCACCCTACTCTGAAAGTGGAAAAACAACTTTACACAGCTGGAGAAGAATACTGAAAATACTATGGATGACTTAAAAGAACAAACTGATCTGTTTTGGAAGAAGTTCCATAAGAATGCTGCTTGGAAGCAAAGATTGTGAAACTTCGTCTTACATAGTTTGGATATATTGTCAGGAAAGAACAGTACCTGGAGGATATCATACTAGGTAAAGTAGAGAGGCAGGAAAAAAGAGGAAGACTTTCAAGAACATGTGTTGATAATGTAGCTGCTCAAACACAGGAATAATTGTGAGAACAAAGCAGCTTCATTCTCTTGCACGTAGGGTCATTATGAGTGGGAACCAACTCAGTGGCACATAACAATCTTCACAATCATTTTACTCATTCTGTGGGCCGGCCCTTGATTTCACTGTTGCCACTACACTGGTGCTCCTTCACTCTCAGCACTCTGTCTCCTGGATCCAGGAGACTCAGTGTTCAGAGATCTCAAAGGCCAAAGTATGTACTCAACATCTTGTTATTTCTTGAGGGTAGTCAGAGCTCCCCCTTCCTCCTACCTTGATGGCAAGTTATATACCCAATGGGATGGCAGAACATTTTTATAATTACAGTTAACCCTGTGAATAATCACATATAATAAAATGGCATCCTCTTAACAGCATCTTTTCCCAGCTTATTTTATTCAGACAGACCCATCAGGGAAAGAGGAAATATACTCATCAACATGGTACCATGTACTTGTTTGGGGGAGTTACAATACCTATGGCTAAAAGAGTAATGTCAAATTAATTACTGCACCACAAGAGAGAGCAGTTTTCTTTCCTATTATGTATAAAATTCACATAAGCATAGTTATTTATTGAATAAAACTAGAAACAAGTAGAAATAGCTTTTTTTTAAGAAGCAACAGGGAAAAATCCAGATATCTGGAAATATTTTCTCTTACATAATATGGCCAATGTAATATCATTTACTCTAGACTGTTGTGAAGCCATTGCTTCATTTTCTTATGATGAGCATGCAAACAGATTCTCATGTACAACATTTTGTTAATTACTCTGCACATCAGTTACAGATGTATATCTAGTGATAATAAAATAATAATATTATCTTCTAGAAGAAAATTATTAGTTCCACATATACTCATGCAAAAGCCAAGTTTTTCAGCATGTTTTTAATGCCATTTGGGGGTAAGATTAGGTGCGTTGGCTGATATTCAGGTCTGCTTATACTCAAGTATATACAAAAATAAGATTACTCAAAAGGCACTTGGTATATATGTGTCATATATTAAAAATTAAGAAAGTTAGGCTTAAATTTAGATATAGGATTAAAGCAAATTCCACCATTTATTAATGATGTCATTGAGTAAGTTTCCTGGTAAGTCTCAAGTTTATGATCTTAGCCCCAAATGCTATGCACTAGCCTGTAAAACATGCTTAAGAAAGCATGTGGCTCAGTTTTACTGTGGGCAGCACTTGATTGTTTGTTTTTGCTTTGAGAATCAAAAACACCACTTGTATGTGGGGAAATGAATATTTTTAAAAGAAATTAACTGCCAGATTTCAAGGTGACCTAGTAAGAAAAGGATGCTATAAAAATGGAGATCTCAAGGTTATGAACAGATTTGTGGTAAAGCCCTTAGTATGCTAACCATGAACATGAGCATTCATCCAATGCTGCAATGACAGTCTCAGATATATTGTTTGAAAGCCAACATAATAAATGGTAGTATTCACTGATAACCTGCACATGTCAGAATTATCTAGACTCCCTTCCTCCCCTTGACTAGCAATGCAGTGTTTTCCTGGTGACCTCCACAGATTAAATGTAGCTTCCAAATGATTTTAACTTAGAATTCCTTGAGTCGCTAAATCACAAAAAAAACTTTGTGAGACATCTAAAGAGATAAACAAGATTTTACATTAATATGTAATGAGGCCAAGTTTACATATTCTATTCATATAGTTTGAACTGTCTTTCCTAGCTATCTGAGGAATATGCAGATAGGATAAATAAAATTGCCAGAAAGGAAACATGGTACAGATTAAAGAATGAGCACAAGTTCATTCCTTTATTTGAAAAGCAGTCAGTAAGCAGAATATAAGAATATATAGCATTGCTACAGGATCTTAGAAACCTTTATTTAAATAAAAACCAAAACTATCAGAATGTGGAGCGGTTGCTTCTCAGCATAATTTCCATCTAAATGCACACACTACTGAAAGGAGTTCAGTTCTCAAGACCTTCCTCAAGGATCCTAAACTCTTCAACTTATCCTACCCAAAATAGCAGTGTTGGCATCGTCTAGAACCAACTGTATTCCTCTTACATCTCCTTTGAGTTTGGAAGTCTGAAGGAGCACTAGCTTTGAATTCAACAGGTCTGGCGACATCAACCAATACTTCATTGAAGGCTTCCTAATGCAACGAAGACGAGTATTTACTGAGTATTTTACTGACTTGTCTCTAGTCATCTACTGATTGCAGAGACAGGGTTAAACAAGTTTGGCATGTGGATAATAATGCTTTTACCTATCCTTATATATTGACAAAACCACTATCTTCAATAGTATTTATACAGATGCTTCTGAGGATTTCAGATTTCTGTTCTTGCTATAAAATATGTTCTTTTTCAAAGGTGTTTAAAATATCATATATTCTACTTATAACCTGGGCTTTATATAATAGTCACATTGTCACTTTCTTCTCCAGACCAAGTCTTCCATTGTTTGAGAAGTAATTTACTAAAACAATCATTGAACCAAATTGCTCCAAAAACATTCATTGGTATCCTATGAACTCAAAAGGAGAATTTTACCCTGGATATTGAAATGTGGCTTATTTTAGCATGTAGTTCATTATTTAAATATTGAAGTCTCATTATCTAAGTACCAATCATTGACAATTCCTTAAAAATTTCAAGCTATCTTAAGAGTAGTTATGTTGTTGTTGTTTTTTTCTTGATTTAGAAGTCAAAGACTACACAATTTCCACAACTTAGCCACTCATGGTAAACATATAAGATTATTTAACATTTCACATCTATTTACTCTTAAACTACCAAATTAAAAAAAATGATAAGTTGCCCTCTTTCAAAGTTGTGATTAGCATATTACGACATTGATTTGTGAAGGGGCTATATGAGGGGATTTCCTACACACACACACACACACACACACACACACTCACCAGGAGAAAGCTCTACCGGGTGGGCTTTTGTAGTACACAGTTTTCCCACTCAGTGAGCATCGCGCACTCGCCCTGAGTTAGCAAACCCAGTGGCGTCTCCTGGGGAAGGTTCTCTCTGGACACACTGAACTTTTTCTTAAGAGCAGTTTCACTCCAACATCGGTTTGTTGTTTTGTGGTTGCTGTTGTTGTTGTTGTTTGTGTGTGTGTAATAGGTGATTTACGAGAACAGTGTGTGGCTGTGAAATTTTGTTTCCATGAATGAAGCAGGATATGAAAGGTCAGCAATTTGTGAGGTGAAGAGGTAAGGGAAAAAATGAGGGGTGCTCTCGCCATCCAATCGGATGAGTTTGAAAAGTGTTTCCAAGAATGGAATCACAGATGACAAATATATTAAGTGTAATGGTGAGTACTTTGAAGGTGAGAAGACTATTTTATAAAAGAAATGTTTAAATACATAGCTCTGAAAAAATTTTGGGGGTATCCCCTTGACATGTTTTAAAAATTATACTTTTTTTTTTTTTTTTGGCATCACTGCCTCTGGTGGTCGTGGGCGCTACCCAGTGTTTTTCCTGAGAGCTGCCACTGGGTTTGAACCACCAGGTCCGTGGGCCACAGTCCCACACTCAACCACTTACACCACCGGGGCTTAGCCGCAAAATTATACCTTTTATTGGCTTTTCACAGCTATAATATATATCTGAAATAATCATAGTAAATAGCTAAAATTAGGGCAAGTCCAAAATTTATGGACTGTGAAGATGAAAATATACAAATAATAAAAGTGCCCTCTTACACACAATGTGTAACACTTTAATGCTGACAGACACTACTACCATGACCAATTTCAGTGAAAAGCAGAGCTTATAAAATGATGACAAGTTTTCCAAATATTTTCATTTGCTTATTGAAAATGAAATCTTGGGTGGCCTGCTGAGATATCTATGATTTGGGCTACATCTTCATGAATCAAACTGCTTATTCTTTTTATGCCTTCCATAAATTAAGTTTAATTTGTAGCCACTAGCACACTTAATTAAAATATTAGAGAAGAATGGCCAGTAAATGAGATGGTGTGTATGAGATAAAAAGGTAAAGCTCATTTTATGTATCTAAAGCAATCTTACTCTAGATATTAAAAATAAGGAAAATATTAGTACATTAAGATGAATTGAAGGGCAAAAATCAACTGCCCAAACCCAATGATGGTCAGAAAAGTGGAAGATTCGAGAAATGAAAACTTCACAATATTTCTTAGTAATGTATTTAAATCTAAGAAGTCACTGAATACTTGGTTGGTTGGTTGGTTTCCCATTGTAATTAAAATGTCATTTTTAAAAATATAAAACCAAAAATTGACTTCAGAAATCTCTGAGGTCTTTTTTTGTAAGGCCAGGACAAGCCAACATGCAATATATTCACACGTAATTTTAACTTTGCAAAAAGGTTCTCCAGTTTATAAAACTTGACTGAAAAAGAAAGCCATAAATTGAGGGGAAAAAAAATCCCTGCTCAGATTGCTGACATTGAGGCACAATGATATATGATAGGGATATGGGGTAGATCAATAAAAATATAGATACACTGTCTAAATTCCAGACACTATACCAACAATATTCAGATAACATGGTAAATGATAGTGATCTACTTTTACCATCTCTGTAATATCACACAACTAGTGACCACTCAGAAAAAGCACATAGAAAGCAGTTAGCTTAATGCTTACAGGATAAATATTATGGATAAACTACTACATCTTAGGAACTTGTTTCTCTCAGATGTGCAATGATATTTACTTATCATGTAAACATAACAACAATTAAAATACTATCCGCAAACACCACTGTTCACTTAAGTAAGGCAAAACTCAAAATAAATGCAATCTATAAAAAGTCATATTCATACCATTGATCCACCGTGCTTCAGGGTCATGAAGCACAAAGTCTTTCCTGAAGAGATCTTCTAAAGACAGTCTAGTTTCTGATGAATTTGTGAGTTCATCTATAATAAAAGAAACTTTAAGTTAGAAAGTCTACTTTTTATGACTTTTTATGAGGAACACAGTAAGATTTTGTCATATTTGGTAGATATGGTAATTAGACAAATACATGAAGTGATTATTTGATTGGTTGTTGGAATTTGAGGTTTGTCACTTTAGTCAATTATTTTAAACAATTATGATATTAAACTAAACTTTCATTTTAATTTATTTTAGCATGAATGCATTTAATGGTTCAATCCTATGTTTTGTAGTAATACATACCATATATAATTCTAAGTCCAAACCCCACTGCCATCAAGTCAACTGAGTCTCATAACAGAACAGCATCTTAGTATTCTGGCAGCTGAAAGCTTTACCTGCTTTCCACGGAGCAGCTGCTGAATTTGAACTACTGACCCTCTGGCTAGCAGCCCAACATTTAGTGCACAGCACCACAAGAATTCCTCTTGTACATTCTGTGCAAGACAGCATACATTTCACTAGTCTCTTCTTCCCAAAACCATTTTGATATTTTCTTTCTCTTTTTTAACTCCTTGTGAATTGGGTAAAGTTTTTTACAGCAGAAATTTAGTTTAATATTCAACTCTTCATACACCTTCTGTTTCATCACATCCACTGTGCTTCCCTCAATGTAACATCACTTGTCCCATTCCTCCCTATTTTTCCTATTTCCATTCCTCCTTATTTCCTTACGGTAGTGGTTACATGATTTCATATCAACTTGGTAAACAGGTTGAAGGAATAGAATTTAGCTTGCCAATCAGGTCATTGCTTGATGATGACTCATTTCTTAGGAGGCTACTGGGAATTCATCTCTTTGTTCATGCATGTAGGCCACACACTCTTGCTCCACCTTATTGTTGAGGAGACACCCTCTCTCTGTCTTCTTCTTTCAGTGGACAAGGCATGTGGAGCTCAGCTGAGTCCCGAGTGAGCCATATAGTGGAGACCTCTGGAGGCAGCCCTGTGAGGCTTCCACTGCCAGTGGATCCACAAGTGTTTTCACCCACCAATCTATGATTTTCCTACATCAGAATCATTATGAGTGGCAATGTTAAGTCTGAAGAGGGATCTATGGAATAATATTGGGCATATGGATTAATATTGATTTTATGGACTTGATCTGGATTGGGCTGAGAGGCTTTCAATGCTCTTTGAGATAAAATCTCTCACCTACACATATATGAATGTCTCTGGATTTGTTTCTCTAGCAAAGCCACACTAACACACTTGCCCTTCAGAACATTATCCTTGTGTAAAAGGTGCCTGTTTGTTCTCAAATGATTGATATTTTCAGTTTGACGCTATTGTTAAAACGTGATAGAAATGAATATATGTAATAAAGAAAACTTCTGGAGACAGAGGGAATGATTGAATAAGGAAAACAAAGTAAGTATCAATTTCACCAAATCATCACCACTCAACAAATGCAGAGAGGACTTAAGAATTAAATGTAAAAATTCAAATGATAAAAGTCTTTTTATTTTAATAGAATGCACATACACACACCCCCACACAAATCCGCTGCCATCATATCAATTCCAGTTCATAGCAGTGTCCATATTCATCCCTGAGAAACAGAGAACCATTCTACACACCTAGGTATACTCAGGCTCCAAAATCCAAGAATGGGAATCACAGTTAGGATGCCAAAGTAAGCACAAAGAAAACACCTTTCTAAAGATAAGATGCTAAGTTATGGACAGCAGTATTTCATTTTCTTTGCAAAAAAGTTCCATTGTTTATTTGCTGTTCAAAGTCATCTTTTTGTCATTTCAGTTGTGACCTTCACTGGGTTGAAAATAAAATGTCAAGGATACGCACTAACTTCATTAGATTTTTGTTTATCAAAGGTTCAGCACTTAGTGCAGCAAGTGCTTTGCTTTTTCCAGCTAAAAAGTGGTAGCAAAAAGAATCAATATATCTTCAAATGCAATTCCATTTTCACATGAATCAAACAGATATTTAACCATTAAATAATTTCTAAGACACCATGTGTGTGTGGGGATCTAGCAGAAATGGTGAAAATTAGTTTATTCAAAGTTCTACATTATGTATTTTATTAGGAATAGATTGAAAATACAAAATGCTATGTTAGACAGTGATAAACCCTTAGTCATTTGCCCAACAACTAGCCAGATATACCAAAAATTGAGTTTAGCTTATCTGTTCCACATATTGAATCTTTCAAGGCATTCTGTGAACTATGGTAAGGTCTAAGAGACTTTCCTCTTGAGGGACTTATACTCTAATACAAGAAAAAAATAGGTGTCAGAAGAAGATTCAGAATATATACAAGTTCAGAGAAAGAATATAAATATTTCATGAAAAGAAACAGGCTCTTTTAAACATAAAATGGCAAGCACTTCATAGGTTTCACCATTACAAAAGGCAGAGAAAAATATCATTTTAGATGTGAGCAGAAGTATTCAAAGCTTGACAAGAACAAAAACAAAGAAATTTCTCTGTCTCTGAAAATCACTTTGCTTCAGAGAAAGTTTGGGATTTTCAGATGAGCTAATACTATTACAATTTCAGAAGTTGATTTGTTCCATGACATATAACTAAGAGTAAATTTTGGTGTACAAATTTCAAAATAAAGACTTTCCTTAGATTTCTAAAAAAACATACTCCCCTATCTCTATTTGCTACGCCTCCTATCCCCAGTAGGACTTGACTGTTGCTACTATGTAGAAGTTATGCCATTGATATTTCAAATACTGTAGCAATCACCTTTGAAGCAGGCAGCTTCTACATGAAAAAATACTAAAAAACAAAGCAAAGTGATCTGCTTCCAAAAATTATGCAATAAAAACTCGATGGGTCACAACAGAACATTGTCTGAAATGGGATGTACTGGATTGGGAAGCACTCTAAAAAAAAGTGACCACACTAACGCCAGTAATGTTTCAAATATTTATTTTGATCGAGTGAAACGTATATTGGTAAAGGTGGTAGAGAGTGGTCTAATTTTGGGATGAGGCTCCAAAAAGTTTGTGGAAAGATAGGGTGGTCCCACAAACTCTTGAAGCCCCATAGTAATTACTTTTAGGACCAGAGTATATAATGTTAATGTAATATTTCAAATAAATCATTCTTGTTTCTTCATAGTTTCCAAGGTTGTACATCTTCATGGAAGCAGATTGTCATATTTTTTTTCCATTGAGTAGATGAAGAGTTTAAATTGTTGACTTTTTGATTGGCATTTGAAAAGGCCGTTAGTTCATATCTGCTGAAATGAGTGAGAAAACAGCAGCATGTATATAATTTTGTCACTAGTATTTACTGAGTTGATTCATTCATATTTACTACGCCATAGGCTACCAAAGTTACTTGGCCTACCACATCCCTTTGCAGAAGAAGAAGAAAAATTCCCAGTTCCCCATACAATCGAGAAAAAAGTGCAGGTGTGAACTTTTACTTCTCTCTGGATTGTCCCAGTGAACAGTATAAAGGTCTTTGTGTGGAGAGCAGAATGGCCCTACAGGGTTTTTGTTTGGTTTGGTTTTGAAGCTCTAATTGTGTTTTAACTGTTTTATTGTGAATTAGATAAAGGTTCACAGAGCAAATCCTCTTTTTTTACATTCAACATCTTCTTGTTTCATTTGATTTAATTTTATTTAATTTCATCTCAATTGCAATCTCTTCAATGTACCATCACTTGAAAATGACAAGGTTTTAAGGATTATTGCCTTCTAAAAGTGGATACCATACCTAATTCGTCCTCTGAGGTGGGTCTCAGTAGGTTCTAACTACCCACATTTGGGCTACAAAGTGAGCAGATAGTTATATATACTGTGTGAAACCACCTTCACGTGCCTGCTTTTGTTAGTATTCTCTTCTGTTTTTCCACTTGGGCCCTTGATATCAGCTTCTCATCCTTTCCCCTCTCCCCTCCCCCCAGTCCTCATTACTTTATAAATTATTATTGTTTTCTCATATCTTACATTGCCCAACATCTCCTTCCCACTCCTCCCGATATCTGTCTTCCAGGTAGGAGGCAATCTGTAGATCCCCACAGTCACATTATTTTTAAAACATTATTTTGGAATTAAAAAAAGAATTGTGTTTATCGAGACATGATTCATACCCAGAGAGTGTTGCCTCATGATATTCTTTAAACCTTGAACTGAAACTAACATCTGCAGTCATATTTCAGTGAAATTGGCCTCCCAACAAAACTCTGAATATTAATTCTAATTATTGTGTTCTTTAAAAAAATTAACTTATATGAGAGTAAATGGAAAACAACACATTAAAACAAAGATGATAATGCAAGGAAGGTGGGCCGTCAACTTGGTGGGAATGGAACAATCAGCACATACCCCAAACTAGGATTATAGGCAGCAGTAGAAAAATAATCCAGGGACGCGTCTTCTACGGCATTCTTGCTCTTCTTTTTTTTTTTTTTACAGGAATGGAAAAGAATGTCAAGAGTGAAGGTATGTAAGGAAGAGACATAATTTGTTTAGTAGCTGCAAGGCACATATCTTACACATTGTGCTGCTAACCACAGGGTCAACGGTTTGAAATCACTACAGCTCGGGGGGGGTTTATACTGTGAAAAACCACAGGCCCTAGCTCCTCTGGCCTATAGGCTTGTTATCAGTTGGAATTGACATGATGGTAGTGAATATGCTTTTTGACTTTGGTTGGCAAAATAAATGAGGTATGAAGCAAAAAAATGCATTTGGCAATTTCATGCCCACAAAATCCTGTTCAGTTTTTGGAATATTTTTGACCTTCATAGTTTCTGTATTCAGCCAAATATTTACATGTGTCATCTTAGAGGTGCCCTGTTATCTGAAAAGTTTTGCTGCTCTTTATAACTAATAAAAAACATTCATTAAAATATCAAACCCATCCAGAAGTCTTTCTCAAAGGCACTGTATTTGAATATGTCGAATTTTTAAAGTCAAAAGATAAATCATACAAATAGTAGATCATAAATCATTTTTGTCAATGAAGGAAATTTCAAGTAACTTGACATTTAGCATTGTTGTGGACTCTACTTTATCCAAGCAGACAAAAGGACAAAAGTGAAAAATGAATCACACTTAGTTGCCTAACAATCCCAGAAAATGTTCTTTGTTCATCTTCATATGATGGTTTCCTTTAATACATCCTTCCTTTGCCTTTCCTTATTAAAACTCAAGTTGTGACACTCCTTTTTTTAAATAGAGAGCCTAGTCAATTCCTCAATAACTCTAGTGCTTAGAATGACTTGTGATTCACATAAATCACATATAAGATTAAAAATCTAAAATATATTTTCATTAAAATTTGTTTCCTAAACCATTTTATATTCCAGAATCAATGTAATCCTCTTTTTGGGGTTGATAGGGAGCATCAAAAATTTTTGGGACCAAAGAAGATCATATGGCCAGGCCCATTATGAAATACAGCTACCATCACTGACCCAAGGCCTTTTGGGTCAACAATGAAGAAACAGGGTCAGGATTATACCCTGTATGACACAATCACATGAGGGAAAATCACTAAGAGTGTGCAACAGAGCGTGGAGCTTCAGATGGAGTGACAGGGATAAACTTTGGGACCAGGGAGTGGCACCCCATCCAACTCAACCAGGGGACACTCCTGGAGGTCATTGAACAGACATTTAATTATTTATAGGCTTTTATATTGCTATTATTTTTACTTTATATACATATATATGACATTGGGTTTTTTTGTTGTTGTTACCCTTGTTTTATTTTCTTTGGTTGCTTCATTTTAGGAAGCCTTTTTTGGGTACATATTGCTACCTTTGCAGGTCTCTCTAAATAAGATAGGCTGGATGAACAGTCTGGAGACGAAGATGATGGGACTGATGGTTCCAGGGCAGGGGCCATGGGAGAAGGGGAGGAGGAGGAAAGAAGATAGTGTTGACCAGCCCAGGGACAAGGGTATATCAATTGATACAAATTAGAGATAAGTTGGGTGAGAGAAGTCCAACAGGGATTGATCAAGAGTAATGTAAAAAAGAGAAAATACTGAAACCCAAATGGGGGCTGAGCATGATAGTGGGACAAGAGGAAAGTAAAAGGAAATAGAGAAAAGAGCTGGGTGGTAAAGGGCATTTATAGAGTTTTAAATACATGCATGTACATAGGTGCATATAATTATATGTGACTGTGGGGGAAATAGATCAATGAATATATACTTGTAGGCTTAGTATTAGAACAGCAGATGGACATTGGACTTCCACTGAAGAATTCCTCAGTGCAAGAACACTTTGTTTTATTAAACTGGCATTCCATGATGCTAACCTTCCCAACACAATCACTGAAGACACATGTGTGCATAAGCAAAGATAGTGAAGAAAGGTGATAGTGCCCAGCTATCAAAAGATGTAGCGTCTGGGGTCTTAAAGGGTTGAGTAAACAAGCAGCCATCCAGCTCAGAAGCAACAAAGCCCATATGGAAGAAGCACAACAGCCTGTGTGACCACGAGGGGTTGAAGGGATCTGGTGTCAGGCATCAAACATCTAAAATTATATCATTATAAATAGGGGGGAGTACAGATTGGCAACCCAGAGCCCATCAATAGATGAAGTGACATCCTCTTACAGAGGGGTTGCAGGGAGGAGATAAGCCAGTTAAAGTACAGTGTAGTAACAGTGAAATATGCATCTTTCCTCTAGTTCTCAAATGCTTTCTCCCACCCACTATCATTATCCCAGTTCTACCGGACAAGTGTGGCTAGAAGAGCAGATGTTTACTGAAGTCAGAAATATGGGGAATTTAGGATAGATTTTCTCTCAGGACTAGTGATGGGAGTGGTGATACTGGGAGGGTGGAGGGATGGTGGCATAGAAAGGGGAACCAATTTCAGGGATCTGTATATAACCTCCTCTCTGGCGCATGGCCAACAGGGAAGAGAGTGAATGGACACATTGGACAGTGTAAAATATGAAAAAGCAATAACATTTTGTAAATTATTAAAGGTTCATGGTTGGGGGAAGGGAAATATGGGGAGCTGAAACTGGGGCCCTAAGTGGAGGGATGATGTTTTGAGAGTGCTGATGGCAACAAGTGTGCAAATGAGGCCTGCATACAATTGATATATGTATGGATCATGAGGGGAGCTCTATGAGTACCCAATAAAATGATTCATTAAAAAAAGGGGGGGAAGGGGAAAAGGGGCTTATAAAAAGGGCTCAAGTTGAAAATGTTTGGAAATGAATGTGGCAACATGTGTGCAACTGTGCTTGAAACAGATGATACATGGAATGTTATAATAGCTATAAGAGCCCCCAATAAAATTATTAAAATGGAAAAAAAATTGTGGGACAGTCCAGGACCATGAACAGCTTTGCTGTCAGGCAGAGATTCCTTCTAAACTTGATTATGGAAGATGGAATTACAGTATAAGATGATACCTTCTCAGTGGACCACTCTCTTTACCCAACCTCAATTTTCTCAATGTTTAAATATTTCTCACTTGTTTCAAGATAGACATTTCCTCTCTGCCTTTTAAAAATACTACCAGTTGTCTTTTTTTCTAACGCTTTAATTTTATTTTTATCTTTAATTTGTTTCAGTTTCTTTTTTATATTTTTGTTTGGGTTTCCGAGTTTAAAAACACAGAAGTGTGTGCATATAGACAGTAGCTGATGCAATGGTTTATTGAGAACTGAGAGTGGTAAGAATAAGAGAAATTACGGGAGGAAGAACTAGAAGTGATTGTCATGATGTGTACATAACTTGTTAAAAGTGATTTAACTGTGGATGTATATGATATGTGAATGCTATATCATGAAAATAATTGTTTAATTTGTGGGAAAATCCCATTTTGGTTCAAAAAGACAATATTATTCATTGTACTTTCGTGAGTTATGGCCTCACTTTGGTGAGATCTTAAAAGTTCATTTAAAGTGCATATTTTAGTCTCCCCCTATCTGGATAAAACACTATTGTTGAAATTGAAGATACAGGGAAACAAGCAGTATAGTGGAATGATGGATCTCAAGGACATGAATCTCCACAAACAACTAGCTGGTAGCTAACAACTCACTGCTCTGAACGGGATGAAAATGGGTCCTAGATGAAATGGGAGAAGAACGGGGAGCCACATTCTAGATCATAATCCAAAGTTCATTAATTTCAGATAGAGACTGGTGCATTCCCTAAGGCTACGGCCATTACTCAACATGATGAACTCACTCCCAGGATTCAATATTCAGCTAAACACTGGATAGTTCTATAATGGGAACAATAGGAGGAGGGAAGAATGAACACTTTGGAATACTCTACGATTTGATGTCAAAAGGGCAGGATTTACCTATGGACAAAGTCAGAATGACTAGACAAGATAACAAAAACAAACAGGAAATCTAGGAAGAAAGCAGAGTATCTGATGTCACATTGTGTGAATTGCAACCAATGACAAAATGTGCGTCGATTGTTGAATCTGACCTCCTTTTTGTACCTTTATCAGTTTACAATTAAAAGGAAACAGAACCATTTTCTTCAAACTCCATTTTTCCATACGCTTTATATAGGCCTTCGGTACACAGAAAGCTAAAATGTATTCATAAAAATGCATATATGAGAGTAAATTGCTTAATAAGACTTTCTCATTAGGTCTCCTCTTTAGAGGTTCCTTAGATCCAAGAGGGCAAAACTTGATCCTACATATATGTTTTCAGGAGAGACCTATTCCTGGAGAAGAAAATCGTGCTTGCTAAAACAGAACTTCAGAGAAAAGAGAACAAAGCTCACAATGAGATGCATTGGTACAGTTGCTGCAACAATAGGTTCCCATACAACAATCGTGAAGATGATTCAGGACCAGGCAGACATTGTTCTGTGGTTGCTAAGAGTTGAAATTTGCAAGACATCTAACAACATGGTAGAATGCTAAATTATGACCAAAGCTATATCTATATAAAAGAATGAAAAAAATAAAAGCATGAAGATGACAAACTATTATAAATTAATGCATCAGTCACTTTCACTTTCCTACGAAACCCTGACCTTTTAAATTAAAAATATTTAAAAGTCATTTTCTTGAGGGTTCATACAATTCTTATCACAATCCATATGCACATACATTGTATCTCAAGCACATTTGTACATTTGTTGCCTCATCCTTCTGAAAACATTTACTTTCTAGTTAAGCCCTTGTTATCAGTTCCTCATTTTCCCCTCCCCGCCCGTTTCCCTCTTCCTCATGAACCCTTGATAATTTAAAAATTATTATTATTTTGTCATAACTTACACTGTCAGATGTTTCCCTTTACCCACTTCCCTGTTGTCCATGCCACAGGGAGAAGGCTATATATAGATCCTTGCAATCGGTTCCCCCTTTCTACCCCATCTTCCCTCCACCCTTCTGGTATCATCATTCCTTCTGGACATGAAGGCTGAAGATAAATGTGTGCATTAGCAAATGTGGTGGGAAAAAAGATTCTTATAAGCCTTGAATTGAATACAAAAGATCAAAATATGGGATGAGAATTGCTACAATTTTCATATTCGTAATTCACAGTTATGAGTCTATATTTATTTTTCTTGGTTCCAAGGATGCTCAAAAAGTGGTCAGAGTTGAGCAAGCTAATCAAGGGATTAATGTTGGTTCAAATCTTAACTAATCAGTGTGCCCTTGACCAGACACTCTGATTAAGTATCAGTTTCCTCATAGAAACACTCAACAGCCATATAACAGGCTGCTTCTCTGTTGTCATTGTTCAGTGCCACCCAGTTGGTTTGACTCTCAACTGCCTCTGTATTCAAGAGAATGAAATGGCCTGTGCCTGCACTGTCCTCATAATCAGTTTTCATTTAGCGCAGTGTTGTGGCCACTGTGTAAGAGTCAGATGATACAGAACCTTTCATGTATCTTATGTTTTGGAATTGATTTGGCCCTTGTTTTCAGGGGACACCAGAGTACCCCTCAACTACACAGTGTATTTTGAAGTCCTGAAGAACTATTCCTAAATTTGTCTTCAAACTTTTCATTCATTGAATTAATGAGGTTTTGGGTTTACTACAAAATCCAGTTATTCAAATTACGGAACTATTCAAATCAATGTCTAAATTTGAGTAGACACTAAGCAATGAGATATGCATTTGTAAACAAAGTACTTTTAAATCATTAAAAGAGAAAGAAAATCACATATCTGCTTTACACACACACACACACACACATCTTGGACTATTTTTGGAACTCTTAATAGTCATACTTAAGTGCCATTATTAGGCATATGCAGTTTATTTAAATCACATTATCATATTAATATCAAAATATTATTGCTCATCCCTTCCATTTCTCCACACTAACAATTTACAGAGTGTGATTTTTATTCTTTTAGGGATAGTCTTAGAAATCTAAACAGTTTTTATAATAATATAAATTATTTGCTGACATATTACAATTGGAGGGATTGTGCAGGGTTACATATGGTTTTACTTTGTAATATATGGTGTTGCTATGTGTTAGAATAAACTCTAGGGTCCTTAATAGTAACAATAATAGATCCATAATTAATTTGATTGAATAATAGAAAAAGAATGTCAGCAAGGAAATCTAATCATACTGATAAGAATGCAATGAATAGCAGGATAAAAATACTAACACACTCAAACATGAAACTTACTGCCATGAACTCTGATTCATGAAACTCTGTATTAATTAGTATTCTATTAATTTTAGCAAAAATAACTTTTAAAGAAAAAAATTCAACCTCACAGATAACATCAGTAATAAAGTAAACATTTATGCTTTCTAGGAAAGGTTATTTGGATGTGATTTTTTTCACTTTATGAGCTGGATTATGTGTATATTTCATTCAAATATGTCCACCTATGCTGATCTTGAGGGGAAAAAAGCAGAGATAACATAAGACTATGCCTAACAATGCAACATATTTCCTATTTTAGTCCAACAAATAATATACACAATTTACATCTTGACTGATTGATGTTTAAACATAGTGGTAATCTGAAAATATGAAAATCATATTTCCCACTTGTAAAAGCAAAATAGAATTGTTGTTATTCTGACATTTTAAAACATGGCATATGTTTAAAAACATCTTTTAAATTGCAGCTGCTATAATATTGCTTGCACCATAATGTAACATGATATTTTAACTAACTGTAGCCAGAATCTACTATTTTATTTGGATATAGAGTAAGTAGAATAAATTTACTTTGTTTTTGCATAAGAATAACTAAGCAACTACCATCAGTTTAAAAAATTCTTGAAAATTACCAGCTATAATCTGAAAAAAATCATTTTATAAATAGGGAAACATGCATCATTTTTAAGAAATGGTCAAACATTTATTCATTTTATTAGGGACTCATACAGCTCTTATTACATTTCATACATCCACCCATTTTATGCAAAGGACATTTATTATTTTCTTTACACTTAAGCCCTTGGTATTATATCCTCACTTTTCCCCTCCCTCCCTGAAATACTCACCCTTACGAACAATTGATAATATGTGTTATTATTATTTTGACATACCATATTCTGTCCAATGTCTCCCTTCAAATACTTCTCTATTGTCTGTATACCAAGGAGAGATTATATATAGGTCCTTATAATCAGTTCCCTCTTTGTACTTCAACTTCCCTCCACTCTTCCAGTATTGCCATTCTCACCACTGACCCCAAAGGTACTGGATTCCCCATGTTTCCAGTTCCTATCAGTACCACTGTACATCTTCTAGTCTAATGAATTTGTTAAATAGAATTGGGATCATGATGTGGAAGAGAGGAAACATTTAAGAACTAGAGGAAAGTTGCATATTTCATCATTGCTACACTGTACCCTGATTGACTTCTCTCATCCCCATGACCCTTCTGTAAGGGGATGTCGCTTCACTTACAGATGGGCTCTGGGTTCCCAATCTGTACTCTACTCACCCTCACTTAAAGTGTCAGGATTTGTAGTTCTTTGATACCTGATCCCTTTGACCCCTTGTGCTGACACAGGCTGGTGTGCTTCTTCTATGTAGGCTTTGTTGCTTGTGAGCTAAATGGTCACTAGTTTACCTTGAAGCCTTTAAGATCCCAGATACTATATCACTGATAGCCAGGTACCTGGCCATCTACTTTTTTCACTACTTTTGCTTATGCACACATTTGTCTTCAGTGACTGTTTCAGGTAGGTGAGCATAATGGAATGCTAATTTAATAGAACAATGTGTTCTTGCATTGACAAATTACGTAAGTGGAGGACCAATGTCCATCTGCTGTCCATGCACATAGATCTATTTTCCCATCATGATATATAAATATATTTACTTATGTTCATGCCTGTATTTAAATCATTTTCAAACCTAATCTCTTAAAATGATTCATATATTAATGCATTACCAGTTGATTTATAAAAATAATCAAGGATCAGAGGGTTGTAATATAAACTAAGCAATTAATTCTTAAAACATTAAATGATTTATAAAAGGACACATTGTAAATGAATTTGTGACACACAAATAGAATACATAATTTAATATCTAATGTCACACTTTTTAAAATTGAAGTACAAAAAATAGATTGTAGAATGCACATATTACAAATGTGCTATCAGGTTTTCTAAAGGAATACATTGTCCAAGAAAAAGACAGTGATATCAAAAATCTAAAAGCTTCCTTCATTGATCTTCCTAGTTCCTTCCCTTATTTCCCACTGCAAGTGTAAGCACTATTTGGACTTCTAATGAAGGAATATTAGTCTTTATCTTGTGTGTGTATTTTCTGTTCTTTAATGTTATATCTGACACTCATCAATGACACTTGTAGCGGTAATTCTTTTTTGTATAATGGCTGTATAATAATCTATAGTTTAACTATATCAATTCTATGAATTATTGACATTTGTGCTATTTTCAGGTCTTTTTATTTACAAACATTCTTAAGGTCTTTCTGATTTCTCCACATTGCTACTTTGCCAAAACCTTCAGCTTAATCTGGGATTTTAAAATTTTCAAATGTAGTTGCCTAATCATAAGCCAACCTTTATTTCCATGTTTCCTATGTGGATACCTTAAAGCAAAATACTTTTTTCAATAATTCTTTTGTCTCTATATGTAAAATGTTCTGCTTTTAATTAATATATATGCTTCTGTATAAATATCTTGATTGAGTTCTTTGGAAAGATAAGAAGATCTCTTAAATAATGTCCTTGTGTAAACAGAACTCCATAATTTAATCGATAAAATCACATTTTTCCTTGCTAATTATTTTTTCATGTTTATTTGTGAAAAATATATTAATTATTAATAAGGCCAAATGAAAGACTATAATAAGACGCCTCTATGTTTCCTAGAAACGTATTGTCTTTATCAATAATCCGTTTGAAAGGGACTTTCTTTTATTGTATCATAAAAAAGATTTTTGTTGTTTGTGTTTTAACTCCCTCTTTTTCGGCTATACTACAGGAAAACCTTGATAATAAATTAGCTTCAATAACCTATTTTTCTCTAATAATCTTTTATATATACTGACAATGGAGACTAACCCAACAATTTTTTAGTGGATTATGGCTCATAGTAATACTTTAGGACAGAGTAGAACTACCCTAAGCTTTTGCAAGATTGTTTATCCTTCGAAAACAGACTTCTACATCTTTTTTTCCTAGAAAACATCTGATGGGTTTGAACCACAGACCGTTCTCTTAGCAGACAAGGAATTTATCCACTGTGATAACAGGGCTCTTTTGGCAATGCTATATTAATTAATTAATTAATTAATTAGACTTATACTTTGAAATCTGTTACTGTATGTCAACTAATTTTACTTCACAAGATCATCTTCCATACTGTTTTTTTCAATACATGTATATTTTAATAATTTATTGTCATATAATTTACCTACCATGCAGTTTGGTACTTCAAACATATTAAGAAGTATTGTGCAATCATCACCACCATCAATTTCAGTACATATTTTTTTCTATCTCTTACTTACATTAGCTAGTCCCTTCCTTCTAAGTAAGTTGGGATTTCTTTGAAGTTATGTGTCAAAAAGACACATTTTTCTATACTTTTCCATTTATAAATATTGCATACCCCTCTGCTTACTTAAATCACCTTCCATTTTACTTAGATACATTTAGGCGGAGCTCTATTATTACCGTGTTCAAACACTGGGCTGCTAACCAAAAGGTCAATGCATCACAGCTACTACCTTCTCCACTAAAGAAAGACTTAGGAGTATGCTTCTGTCAAGATTGACAATTAATCAGAGCCTCCTGACTGGTTCTACTCTCTCTTGTAGCCATTACAAAAATTAAAGGATCAAAAAAAATTAAAGAATCACAAAGACTCAAGGGAAATGGGCTTTTATAATTTGGACATTTCTGTAAAAATATTTATACATCTTCTGAAGTTTTTATTCTTAGACATTTTAAAAATGACATATGATAGTAAAAGCTTCTTCTTTAAATATAATTTCTGGGTTACTTTTTCTTTACATAAATAAACCAACTTAATGAGTTAATATTATATCTTGTTAAATAATAAAATCAAATTGATTCAAAACCTAATCTGTAGATTTAAAAATTCTCTATATGTGTAAACTGTCAGCTACATATAATGGTTTTATTTGTTTATTCCTAATTTTCTGACTTTTATTTATTTTTCTTACCTTATACAATATGTTAAAAATAGCAAAGACAAAAACCCTAACAACCTCCATTACAATGTTGAATATAAGTAGTGACAACAGACACCCTAACATTATTAAAATGAACTATTCAATATTTCACCATTAATTAGGAAATTACTGTAGGATTTTATAGATACACTTTATTGTATAAGGAAGAATATTTTTTCTATTTCATATGAAACTTCATATAAAATTTTGTCATAAATGAATATTTATTTTAGTCATAACATTTTATTCCACATAATATTAGAAGTTGTGGTGAATGCAGTTTTAGGCTGAGTGCCAAAAGATCTGCACTTCAAACCTGCCATCTCCTCCAGAGGAAGACGAGATACAGGCATGTACATATGTAAATATATATACATATGACAATGAGGAACTAGATATATGTACATATATTTATAGGTTGAGTATAAAGGTTGCAAATGAACTTTGAGCCTCTACTCAAGTACTCTCTTAATGTAAGGACACTTTGTTCTATTAACCTGGCATTCCATAATGCTCAACTAACCAACACGATAGATGAAAACAAAGCAGGTGCATAAGCAAATGTGGTGAAGAAAACTGATGGTGCCCAGCTATCAAAAGATACAGCATCTGGGGTCTTAAAGTTCAACAAGGGAATTGAAGTTAAACAAGGGGCCATCTAGCTAAGAAGCAACAAAGCCCACATGGAAGAAACACACAAACTTCTGTGATCATAAGGTACTGACAGGATCAGGTATCAGGCATAAAAAACCCAGAACGAAAAATCCTATCACTGTGAATGATGGGGAATGAGGTTTGGAGACCTAAATCCCATCTATGAGCAATTGAGCATGCCCATACAGAAGGTTTACAGGGAGGAGATGAGCCAGTCAGGGTACAGTTTAGCATCGATGTAACATACAACTTTTCTCCAGTACTTTAATGCTTCTTCCACCCCACTATCATAACCCCAATTCTACCTTACAAATCCAGCTAGGCCAGAGCATGTACATGGGTACAGATAAGAGCTGGAAACAAGGGGAATCCAAGACATATAAAACCCTCAGTACCAATATTGAGAGCAGCCATACTAGGAGGGTAAGGGTAAGGCAGACAGAGAAAGGGGAAACTGATCAAAATGATCTACCTATAAGAACAGAAAAGTGGGTGAAGAGAGACAACATTCTGTGTATGACATGAAAGAAGCCACAATAATTAATAAATTATCCAGGTTTCATGAGGGAGGGAGGAACGGACGGAAGGAAGGAGGGGAAAATGAGAAGCTTATACCAAGGGCTCAAGTAGAAAGAAAATATATTGCAAATGGAGATGGCAATAAATGCACTTGTGCTTGACACAATAAACGTATGCATTGATCATGAGAAGAGCTATAAGAGCCTCCAATATAGTGATTTTTTTAAAAAGAAAGTACCATATAGATTGCTGAAAGAAAAAAATATAACCAGAACACTATTTATAGACAAAATGGCAAAACTTCTCATGTACTATGGACATGTCAGGAGAGAGCAGTCTTTGGAGAGCGATATCAAGCTTGGAAAAGTATCATGGCATTGAAAAAGAGGAAGACTTTCAACAAGATGCCTACATCAATGAACTCAAACATAAAAACATGTGATTGGGTGTTTTGTTCTGTTGTACACAGGGTCACTATGAGTTGGAACAAACACAATGGTACTTAACAGAAGGTCTTGTGTTTCTCCTACAGACCAAAGGATGGTTTCAAACTGCTGACCTTGAGGTTAGCAAACCAGTGTGCAAATCATGACAGTCTACTTCCAAAATGATTAACAGCCCTGGAAATACACAATCCAAAAAAGAAACCCACTCCCACCAAATCTACTTTTTCTCCTGTGCAACAACTAACTGGTAGTTTGTGGTTAGCAGTCCAATGTTTAACCCACTCTTCAACCAGGGCTTCCTGCAAACTCTAGTGCTTAAGAAAGATAACAGTCTGCCTCCAAAAGATACACCTTTGGAAAACTCTGCTCACAAGATCAACTTTGTCCTGTAGCTATGAGTCCATTTTGTTTTATTTTGTCTGGAAATATATATATATATATATATATATATATATATATATATATATATATATATATAACACTTTATATATATATAACTTTTCTCTTTCTATGCAGTAACTTAGTGACTATTGGCCGACTATCAAATGGTACATTTAACCACCATTTTTGGCATAAGGCAAATTTGTGATTCTGCTATGTAATCATTTTACATATTTGAGTATGCAATCTGCAAATAAGTTGCTTATAGTTTTTGCAACCAAATTAAATGTGAGAAATTTCTAATGTATTCTCCTCAGCAGATTTTGATGTCAAAGCTATGTTAGTGAAATATATATTTTTGGAAATATTTTTCTACTGTATTAGTTTGTATAGGGCTATTATTCATTAAAATTATTGTTTTTGAAAGAATTCACCAGTGAAACCATTAGTATTAAAATTCTAATTTCAGAATCAATTGACTTAGCAGATGAAATACTACTCAGATTTTGTTTCATTTTAGAAGAATTTAAAAAATATTGTCCATAAATTCTAGTGTTTCCTATGAATACAATAAATTAAATATTTAGTATTTTGTGCTATAATACCAATAACATCTGACGCGATCTCTTATTTTATATAAATAAACTAGATTCAAAAGTTGGTTGAAAAATGGAATGGAAGGGCTGAGCCCCGGTGGCATAAGTCGTTGGGTGCGGGACTGTGGCCTGCAGGCTTGGCGGTTCAAATCCAACGGCGGCTCTCAGGAGCAGCACTGGGTAGCTACCATGACCACCAGAGGGCAGTGATGCCAAAAAGAAAAATGGAATGAAAAACAGAGGGACCCCCCCAAGACTTCTTGCTTTCTTTGCATTTAATATGCTATTGTATATTTATAACTCTTTGGAATATGTCCATATACTTTGTAGTGCTCTAGTCTTTTATGTCTATACTATATAAATGATTTTTTAAATTTTTTCTTATTCTTTGCTTGTTTTTAACTATCAGTGCATAAGTTTGACATGCTCTATTTCAAAAATTCTGTTTTAATAACTATTATCTTTCATAACTCAATTAAAATTCTAAAAGTACATAGTTAAATTTAAGTATTTGAAAATATTTTGATATTTTTTTTGTTTTTTTGGGGGGGCACCACTGCCTTCTGGTGGTCGTGGGAGCTACCCAGCCTTGCTCCTAGAGAACTGCTGCTGGATTTGAACCGCCAAGTCAATGGGCCGCAGTCCCACACTCAACCACTATGCCACTGGGGCTCAGTCCAATACTTTGATTATTATTTAGATAATATGACCTGCATTATTTCTGCTTTATGAAATTTTCTGTGATGTCCATAAGATCCCTATACAGCAAAAATTTTATAATTTTTCAGATGCATATGATATACCTTAGGCTTCTCTATACCTTAAGGCTTCTTTTAAAAAATAAATATATAGGGCTGAGCCCCGGTGGCATAGTGGTTGAGTGCGGGACTGTGGCCCACTGGCTTGGCGGTTCAAATTTAGCATCAGCTTTCCAGGAGCAAGGCTGGGCCTCCCACTCCCACCAGAAGGCAGTGATGCCCCCCCTCCAAAACAACAACAAATCAATATATAAACCACGATAACTTTATTGACAACTTTCATTTCAAATTATTTTATATTCCTTTTTTTTTTGGGGGGGTGGGCATCACTGCCCTCATGTGGTGGGAGTAGGAGGCCCAGCCTTTGCCCCATGGAGCTGGAATCGAACCTCCATCCCAGTGGGCCGCAGTCCCGCGCACAACCACTACGCCACCAGGCCTCAGCCCATTTTATATTCTTTTTGAAATCAACCTTTGCTCCCAACAAAGTATTACTGGTTATATCTTCTGACTATTCTTGTATTAATTTACTTGAGATCAGATATTCATTTAGGCATACAAAATTTTTATTGTTTGATGTTTATACAATATAGACCATTGTGTTTTCTTTATGTTTTAAGGTACCCTACTTTTTAATACACAGTATACAATTAACTAATTTTATCACAATGTGATTTTTTAAATGAAATGTTCCATTCATTTTAATTAGGGTTAATACTCCAGAGTTGGACATAAAGCTACCCTTTACCAAACATACTTTAGTACAAGTCAACCCAAATATCAGTCAAAGCACCTAATTTTACCACAAAAACTGCATTAAAAATGTGCTGGAAAAACTCAGCTGATACACAAATATATACAGTAACTATATATATATATTTTTTGGGGGGGGGAGCATCACTGCCCTCTAGTGGGAGCAGGTGGCCCAGCCTTGCTCTTGGATTTGAACCGCCAGCCGAGGGGGCAGCAGTCCCACGCACAACCACTATGCCACCAAGGAACAGCCTAGTAATTAAATTTTTATAGCTTTTTTCATCTTTCAAAAGTATCTTAAAAAAAGTTTCTGTTCTCCTTTTTAGCTGCACTCTAATTAATCACAGTTTTGTTTTGTCTTATTTTTCCTTAGTAAATTAGTAGTTTATTCGCTTTTAAATTACTATATTATTTTCTTTATATTTCTTATAATTTTCATATTTTACATTTTATATATTTTAAATTTTCATTTATAACTTATAACATTACTGTATTATTTTCATATATATCTGTGTTTTGTTTCAGAGTTTCCAATTTTAAAATTACAGCTACTGCAATATCCTCAACAATATAAGAACCATCTGACATTTCAAATTTATCCTCCTTCCCACCATCAATATTGTTTACATCAGGAATTCAAATTCACATGTACTTTAATTTCCAAAAGATGCTCTTTGGCTATGATATTTCTTTTATTTTTCATTATATTAATCTTTCTTGAATCTGTAAAATTTCTTAATTTAGTTGACGTTTTAATACATTGGGGAATTCTCTATAAGTTTGAATTAATATAAAATTAGATAATTTTTTCTTGTTACTGTTTGATATCCTGGAATCAATTTCTACTCTTATTGACCTTATTTATAGAAAATCAAATACAATGTCCTCTAGTCAGTTCTGTAGGAAAAAGTAGAGCTACCTCTTTGGGTTTTCCAGACTGTAACTTTTTTTTTAACCAATTTATTGGGAGCTAAGATAGATATCATATCATTCCATAGTTCAATCACATTAAGCAGCATTGTACAATTGTTATGACAACCAGTTTCAAAACATTCTTTTTTTTTTTCTTGAGCTCTTTGGCATCAGTTTCGCTTTATATGAGTCTAAATCCTCATAATTTTCCAACAGAGTGGTTGGTGGTTTTGAACTGCTGACCTTGAGTTTAGCAATGCAATGAGTAACCACTACCCTACCAAGGTTCTCAGAGCAAAATGTTCTCCAGTTCTGCACTATCCTCAAAAACATTTCTGAAAAGCAAACTCAATGTGGATCCAAGACCTAAATGTAAATTCTAGAGCTATACAGTTTGTCAGTCTTAAAATAAGAACAAACTTAAGGCCTATAAGGCAGGGCAACGACATATAATGAAGGAAATATACACAGTAGAATGTAAACTAAATGATGTGGATTACTAAAAATAAGACATTAACATGTATCAAAAAGACCATCAAATGGTGAAATAGAAAACCCTTGAACTGGGAAAAAATCTGTAGCAATGACAGTGGAATAGGACTAATTTCTAAAATCTATAGAATACTTTAATAAGATATAAAAGTAAATAATTCAATTAAAAATGGAGAAAGGATAGAAGCCACAAGTGACACTTGAATGAAATTCAAATTAACAAATACATAAAACAGTGTGTATGATCTCAAGTAAGACTACTAGTGATCGGCTGAGCCCCGGTGGCATAGTGGTTGTGCGCGGGACTGCGGCCCACTGGGATGGAGGTTCGATTCCGGCTCCCAGGAGCAAAGGCTGGGCCTCCTACCCACCACCAGGGCAGTGATGCCTTAAAAAAAAAAAAAAAAAAGACTACTAGTGATCTGAGAGATGTAACTCAAAACAACCATGAGCTATCACCCTGCAATAACGACATTTAATTCAAAAAATCAGAAAACACAAATGATCAAAGTAATTGAGACTTTTATATGTTGCTGGTTAGTCTGTAAATATGTACAACCATTATGGAAAGTGATATGGCACTACCTAAACCCGGGAGGAGAATCCCCATATGATACAGCAATACCTCTGCTGGATGTATCCCCTATCTGTTCTAGATAGGAACAGATACATGCACTCCTATGTTTCCAATAGCAAGAAGTTGTAAACAGTCTAAACGTCCAGGAATGAATAGATACAGAAACCCTGATACCTGCACCCAATGGAGTTATGGACAAAACCACAAAATACCTCATGACATGGATGAACCTGAGTGAAGTTAATCTATCAAAACAGGAGAGATATTGTATGAGATTTTTGCTACAAGAACAAACAGCAATTCAAAGATACACATCTGTCATCAGGTCACATAATCCTTTAATCTGGTCTCCTAAGCAATGTGGGCTGTCTATGCTTATGATCTATTTATCACACTCTTAGTTGTATATATTAAAAACCAATTCTTCAAAGGAGGCCTCACCTCAACAGGGCCCAGTTTTTCATTTTGGGGAACAGAATAAAAATAGATAAAATAGTTAAAGGATAAAAGAACAGGTAAATTAGTTTCATTTTTGCACACTATGCCAGTCATCTCAGATTAACATACATTCCTACAAAGATGCCTGTGAATTTCCATGGAAATTGATGACTAGAAGAATGGGATATGTCTCTCTCTAAAAATATTCTATTGATGGATAAACAAAGATGGGACAGTCTGTCTTTGGACAATGCTTAAATTACATATATAGACCTCTAATTATAGAATCCATGCTGTTATTATATTCCTAATCATTTTTAAATATTGTATTTCTTTTCAGGCAGTGGTGAATCAGGACTCATTCAATAGGATCCCTCGATTTTAGATTTTTTTTTTCTTTTCTTGGTATGCAGCTTTTTTTTTTTTGCTTTTTTTTTTTTTCTGGCATCACTGCTCTCCGGTGGTAGCTTTTTTTTAAAAAAGGATCTGATTTGACAACCTCACTAAGGAACTGGACTTTATCTTAGACACATCTGTTGCAGTCTAAAGTAACTAAAATATTCCTTTGGAATTAAGACTGGAATGCCTTAGTGTGAAAATAAGTAAATGATGGCTATCACAAGGTTGTAAATTTGAAAGTGATTGGATTTTGGCTCAAATCTCTTGTATTTAGGATTGTCCAATAATTGACAACTTAATACTACCACAAATGTGTGTGTGTGTATATATATATTTCTTATAAATGTTTCCCTTTTCTCAATAATAGTTAAAATTTTATATTATTAGCTAGAATAATTACATTATTATTGAACTTAACAAATGACTCGTGGAGATTATTTATGTTATTTTTCTAGAAACTGATAAAGCTGCCTCTAAAGGGGACCAAGGATATGTATATCTTAGATATATGAATGGATTTTCAGATGAAACATAATTGCATGTGCTAATCTAAGAAAAATTAGTTCTTGTGATGTGGCTCTGCTCCACATATGCCCTTATGAAGTGGTCACCGAAAATAGTGGTGATAGCAAATTGTGATGTAGAAATCAGATGACTATTATCTTGGGTCTTAAAACCCACCACCAATGTGAAGTGTCAGTTAAATTGATATGGAAGCATATCATTACATATGATCCAAGGATTTCAAATAATAAAATCAAGATCAGAGGAGGGAACTATATTTGAGATAATTTATGTGAAACCAATTTTTGGAATTGGTTGACAGTGAAAGCTCAAAGTCCATTTGCAGACCACCCACAGGAATTAAGCCTCATTGAAATCCTTTAAGGATATGAATAGTTTTGTCCTTGGAATGAATTGGAAAGTGTATCTCTGCAAATATGATTAGGTTAAAATGTAGCATCTAATCACTTATTTTTCCCTTGGTCCATTTTTAAGTTGTTTTAGCTATATTTTCTGTTTACTCTTGAATTGATAGCTATCTATGTTTCACTTTGCTGTTGTTTAAAACATTTTTTAAAGTAAGAAATCAAGAATATGTATAACTATGGAGGTCATTAGCTTAATAATTTCTTAAGGTTATATCAAGTAAGATTGGGGCCAAATGAGGAGCTGGTAATGGATATAAGAAGAGCTATAATGTTCTAATTTTGATTTTGGTAATAATTGCACAACTTCTTTCAATATATTTAGACCATTGAATTGTATGTTGGTAAATTGTGTGTCAGTAAAAGTGTCATTTAAAAAAAATGTTAGGGGGCTGAGCCCCGGTGGCGTAGTGGTTGTGCGTGGGACTGCGGCCCACTGGGATAGGGTTCAATTTTGCTCCATGGAGCAAAGGCTGGGCCTCCTACTCCCATCACCAGAGGGCAGTGATGCCCAAAAAAACAAAACAAAAAATGTTAGGTTTGGTTCCAGTGTTAAAGTCCATTGTCAGTGAATTTCATCCTTTTTCTAGTCATCTGTCCTTACTGGCCACATGTCCAAAGTAAGCAGTAAACAGACTCACATCCTTTCAGCTACAGGGTAATCTGGCTAAACCCCTCCAAGACAGCTTCTTCAAGATTTTCACAGTCCAGTATTGTTTAGTAGATCCAATATTATTTGCGACACCAAAACTCAGATGTATTCATTTTTATGTGGTCTTCTTTTTCTATTGCTCAGCATTTGCATGCATGTGAGGTGACTGAAACTACTGTAGTCAACACAGCTTATGGATGATTTTTGTTATTGTTGTTTAGCAGACTTACTCAGTGCTAACTTTGATTTTTAGATGGCTACTTCCATGGGCAGTACCTACATTCATTTTACCAATAAATGTTTCAAGTCCTCTAAACATTTGGCAGGCAAGTTGGTATATCATATGAAGGCAATATTGAAGTTTACATCAGTCGTCCTACAATTCTAATGTCGCATTCTTTTCCATGTAATATAGATTAAGGGATTATTGACTGCAAAGTGAAGAAATAGAGCCCTGCTGCATATATTTTCTAACTTAAACCACATATTCATGTTGTTCTCTTGATAGATTTGAATATCAGTCTCTTAATCCACAAATAGTTTCTACATGAGTGAAAATAAATGTTCTGGAATTTTAATTGTTTGCAATATTATCCAAAATATATTATGATCTACACAGTCGAATAGTTTTGCATAGTTAATTAAGCTTAGCAAACATCTCTTTGATAATCTCTATTTGGGGCTAGGATCATTCTGAAAGCAGCAAAACACTGTCTTTGTCCAATTTGCAGCTTGAATTTTTGGCAGTTCTCTGTTGATATATACCTTTTGCCTTTTTTTAACTATCTTTAGTGAAATTTTGCTGTCACGAATATTTTTGTTGTTATTAGATAACTTGTATAATCCTGCTTGATTTTATTTTAAAGGACACATTCTATATTTTAATAATTATCATCTATTTCAGTAATCATTATGTTTGCTGTCATAATATACTATTATAACCATCTGCTAAAATCTTATTTTTAACTACTATATTTTTAATTTCTAACATATCCTAGTATATACCTTTATTATTTATAGGATATTCTACAGATATAGGTCAAAATATCTATAATTTTATTATAGTTAGCGTATAGTCCATATCTTCATCATCTGTGAGTCAATTCTATTTTTTTCTTAGTTTATTTCTCTTGGTTTTACTTTTCTTTTGTGGGTTTCACTGCTCTCCGGTGGTGGGAGTAGGAGGCCCAGCCCCACTGCTGGAATTGAACCTCCGTCCCAGTGGGCTGCAGTCCCGCACACAACCACTACGCCACCGGGGCTCATCCCGGTTTTACTTCTTATAATGTAAGTGAATACCTGGCATTTTATGGAAAAAAGACCTCTGAAAAAATTTTTTTTCTCAATGAAGGATTTACTTTCTAAAACAGGCAATATAATCATATTATACTCATATACATTAACCTCTTCTATTTAAAGCTTTCCATTAATTCTTTTAGACATCTCAGCTTAACTCTTACAAAAATTGTTAATTTCTGTAATATTTAGTGGGTCAAAATTTACATATCTGTCTTAAAACTTAAAAATGACTTACATTTTTGTAAGTCGATGGCAGTCGATGGCTGCTCGTTTATGCTCAAGCCTTTAAGACGCCAGATGCTGTATTTTTTGATAGCTGGGCACCATCAGCTTTCTTCACCACTCTTGCTCATGCTCCCACATGTCCTCAGTGGGCGTTTTGTAGATGTGTGCATACAGTGATATGAGTGTTTTTCCCCCCGTTTGATGACTATTGCCTAGACTTGTCACCAGATTGGGGCCACACTGGCTGTTGTACTTCTGTGTTGGTGTGGTCTCTTCTCAGGTAAATGGTCTATTGTTTATCGTCAGGCTTTTAAGACCCTATACCATATATCCTCTGATAGCTGGGCACCATCAGCTTTCTTCACCACATTTGCTTATGCACCCATTTTACTTCTGTGATCGTGTTGGGTCAGTGAGCCTCGTGGAGTACTAGATTCATAGAACAAAGTGTTCTTGCATTGAGGGAGCACCTGGGTGAGGGCCCAAGGTCCACCTGCTACCCTCGTATTTGATCTATGGGTATGTTCTTAAATTTATTCCCTCCTTATAATAGATAATTGTATCTATGTATGAACACACCTATGTTTAGACTTCTGAAAGTGCCCTTTGCCTTCTCGCTCTTTTCTTTATTTCCTTCCATCTCCCTCCTGTCCCACCATCATATTCCACCTACATTGGCCTTTCAGTGTTTCCTCACGATTCAATGTCCTTGCTTAATCCCGACCAGACCTCTCACACCCTCCTTGCCATCGATTCCAGACTACTTGTTGCTCCCTCCATCACCCCCACAACCCGGCCATGTGTTTGTCCACACCCCCTTCACCTCCCCTCTCTCATGCCCCCCAGGAATCATCAGACCTGTCATTCTTTACTCCTGACTCTCTGACCAAGAGTACTCCCTTCTTGATTTGGTTCAGTCTGCAATGCTTCCGCACCATGTGACTTCCCAAATTGTCCTATGTCACTGTCTGCTTCAGTAGGGAGCAGTGTGCCCCATCCTGTTGTTGTTTGCCCAGTCCTTTCTGTGGTGTATTGAGTCTCCAAAGGGATGTATTCCTCTGAGCATCATGTGTCAGTGTGGGACTAGACCAGCTCTCTTCCTCTTCTTCCCTTCTTGTCTTTGTCCCTGTGGGTGTGGAATGCTGGCCCCTCACCCAACCTGTTCTCTGCCATGCTCACTTCTAGGGATGGAGTCCATCTGACTCTGGTTGCATCTGGTTCTGTAGCTTTCTCTTTTCTTGCATCCTTCCATGCATCCACGCTGTCCTCATGGTTGGGTGCTTCATGGTAGGAACTGCTCATCCATTCTGGTTTCTATGGAGACAGGACCAGTACTCCCCCCCTGTGTGGGTTAGTGCCCCTTTCCCTCTGTTATCCTTTCACTTTTTAACTTTCTTTTATCTCCCTATCCCCTCCACGCCCTCATCCTTCTGCCATTACTGAGGTACTGAAACAATCAGATATCAGGCACAAAGAAAAAAAATCAAACTCAATGGACCAATTGACACCCAATATCGCTGAAGACAAATGGATACAGAGGCAAACAGTGTAGAAGAAACGATGGTGCCCAGCTACCAAATGATTGAATGTCTGGACTCTCAAAGATGTGAAGATAAACGAGCCACCATTCAGCACAGAAACAGCAAAGCCCACGTGGAAGAAGCACACCAGCATGTTTGATCAAGAGGGGCCGCAGGGAGCAGGTATCAAGCATCAAAGAACAAGAATCACATTATTATGAATGAGGGGGAGAGCAGGGTGGGGACCTAAGGCCCACTCATGGGTAATTGTTCACTCCTTTACAGGGGAGTCATGGGCAAAAGACAGACCAGTCAAGGTGCAGCCGGGCAGTGATGATGCATACAAGTTTCCTCTAGTTCCTGAAGCCTTCCTCCCCTCCAAACATCATGGTCCCAACTCTACCTTACAAATCCAGATGGACTGGAGAAGGTACACTGATGGAGGGGAGCTGAAAATATGGGGAAACCAGAATGGGTGAGCCCCTTTGGGCCAGTGGTTAGATTGGAGCTGCTGGAAGGGTGGAGAGAAGGTGGGGTGGAGAGATGGATCCAACTGCAAGGATATACACATAAGCTCCTATTTGAAGGACGGGCATCAAAGGAATGGGTTGGGGGAGAGGTTGGGCAGTGTAAGATATAATAGAACAACAATAATTTATAAATTAATTTATAAATTGTAAATTATAAATGATGGGGAAGGGAGAGCAGGGGAATAGGGAAAGGGATGGAAATGCCAATACCAAGGGCTCAAGGGGAAAGGTGAATTATTTGAGAACGATAGCAGCAGTGGACATGTAAAGGTGCTTGGCACAGTGTGTTTATTTATGTATTGTGAAAAATGATGTATGAGCCCACAATAAAATGGTTTTTAATAATAAATAAATAAAAGTCACCCTATTATAAGTGACTTCAAAAAAAACAACAAAAATGACTAAAATAATTGCTCAGATTTTAGCTATTAACCAGATGTTCTCTCTTAGTGAATTCTATGCATGGAAATTCAGATTCAACATATGCCTCAAAGAGGAATTTCCTGGCAGTTTGAGGCTCACTTCTGTCATTGGTTCTTTCTTCCATGATACCGACCCATAAGTCTTTCTTTAGTAGAAACCTGAAATGTCAAGCTTTGTCTCTAGCCTAGGTTGCTGTCACAAGCTGCCTCTAATTTTAGGTCATTGTTACTGGTTAGTCTACATACCAACCCTAGAAAATTCATAAATGTGAAAAGTTGACTATGAATAAAGTGATTCTTGTCTGAGATCTTGACTTTTTTATGTTCTGGCTACCTTGCTTACTCTCCTATATTTTAAAAAATGTTATGAATAATAAATACACTTTTCATAATTATTCTGAATCAGAAAGATTAACCTGATATTGGGCTACTTGTTCATAGCTATACATTCCATAGAAAAAACAATATTTGAAAGAGTACTTTGAATACTATGAATACTTTGAATACTTTAAGAATATCAAATCTAATTTTTAAGTCTTCCCACATCAATTCTAGGCTAAATAAGCTTCTTTGTAATTTGTATATTGAAACTAATGTTGACTCTGTAAGACAGAGTAGAACTACCCTATAGTATTCCTAAGTTTGGAAGTGCTTACAGAAGCAACTGCCATATACTTCATCTACTGATCTGAGGGTGAGTCTGAACCACAACCTTTTGGTTAGCAGCTAAGTTTTTATCCACTGTGCTACTAAGGCTTGTCTTATATATTTTTCTCATATAATTCTGAAAAAATTAATATAAATCACGCTCTTTAATCTCAATTACATAGGTATCCATATTAATGATTACCATACTACTTTTGCATGGGAAAACCCTGCCCAAGAACTGTCAATGGCTTTTCTCTGTGTTTTTGGTAAATCCCAAAGCCTGCAATTTCAAGTGTCCTGTAATCTAATCTTTACATATGTACTCAAAACACCTACTCCCAAATGATTCTTTTCCTTTCTTTCTAATTAAAATGTTAAAATTATATATTAGTTGTCAATTTCATTCAGAAAAGGATTAGGGTACAGTGCATTCTAAACAATAATTAAACACTGGAAAGGTACCTGGAATTCTATGAGGTATTATATTAAGATTATACTGTCAAGATGTATAGGTTCATGTGACTAGTCACCTACGTGCCTTCTCTTGTGCTTCAGAAACTAGAATCACTTTCCATCATTTTACCTCTGCAACTCATACTATTTCTATGTATTATATTCTTGTTCACAAACCAGGAATGATAATCACAATAGGAAGAAAAAGGTAGTATAGGAGGAGGGAGCAATAGTTTTTTAGAAATTCAAAACTAAAACTTAGAGAGGTGATTAATTAATTAATTAATTAATTAATTTATTTATTTATTTTTTAGGCATCACTGCCCTCAGGGGGTGGGAGTAGGAGGCCCAGCCTTTGCTCCTGGGAGCTGGAATTGAACCTCCAACCCAGTGGGCCGCAGTCCCGCGCACAACCACTACGCCACCGGGGCTCAGTCCAAGAGGTGATTAATTTAAATACTCATTATGTTCTGTATTCATTTCATGGAAGAGTGAACAATTAAAATTGTGTATGGAATTGTGCAAATGCCAAGTTCTGCTTGGATGCTTCTAAGGTTTACCCACATCTGTTACAAAAAGTTGCTGCTATTTATAAGGTTTTCAAGGCCAATCCCTAGGAGTCTCTACAGTCTATAACTGGTTTAACATGATGGCTGCAACAAGGGGCTCAAAGGAACGATAATTTTGAGATGGCTGTGGAACTAGGTAGTGTTTCGTTCTGTCATGAAATTAGTGTGAACCAACTTGACATCGCATAACAACAATACTAATTTAATCCACTGCCATCCAGTTGATTCCCACACATAGTGGCATTATGACACAGAGTCCAAGTGCCCCACAGGGTTTCCAAGGCTATAAATCTTTACTGCAATTGGACAGCCTCGTCTTTCTCCTATAGAGTGGCTGTTAGGTATAAATTGCCAACTGGTAACCCACTGAGCCACTAGTGATTTTCACATGTTAATATCAAAAAGTTAATCATTATAGGAAAATAGATCAAATATGCTAGGCTAAATATACAACAGTGGCTCTGTCAGCACAAAAGCAAGCTGCCGTGTGTTACTACTTTTGGTTCTCTCTCATGTCCTATCTGAGTAAGGAGGTTATTGAGGTCCTATGTACTACTGGTTTGTCATATTCAAGTATTAATCAGGAACTCACCATACACCATGTCCAATTGACTGCATTTCAAATATCTCCCCAAACAAATCTAAATTGCCATCCTTTATCTTCTCCAGAATTTTATTAACAGTATTATTACTAATAAATCATTAATGCAAATAGAAAAAATATTTTGCCTTACCCAATTGAACTTCCTATTACCTAGACTATTTAGTTGCAATATATATAACTTGTTAAAAATTATGTACTCTTTACTTATTATATAAGCCTATTTCCTTGTTGATACATGATATAGCATTGGAAGACAAATTTTCCTAGTATTCTAAAATGGATATGCTGCTATTTATTAATCTATTACCAATTGACTGCTTTCTGAAATTTTCATTATTTTAATAACAAGTCATTAAACAGTCACCCTACTATTGCATCCATATTTGAATCATTTACTTAGAAAAAACCATCAAAAGTAATTATAAGGTAGCAGCAATAATAACAACATCCACTGATTTACCTTATTTTCTCTCATTTTGTCTCAATAGGGCCTTTTAATGAGTATGTAGATCACCTGAGTGAGCATTCTTAGTAGTGTAGACGCTGAGGATTTCACCAGGATGTGTCATAACAGTGCACAAGAACTGCAATGTTGGCATCTATAGGCAGTTATAAGAGGATGAAAGAGAAATGCAGGCTACTTTCTCAGGTCACAACCCAAATACAATGGGAAGGAACTCTCCTCAGCAGTGTGGCCTACTTCTATTCAAGCAAATTTTGTGGGTAGGCATGTCTCCTTGCTGTTCTGAATCTGCTGCACTGGCCTCCGATTTTTTGGACTTGAACCAAAGGCCGTCTACATTGCCTCCCAACCCAGGAGATAGAGAACCTATCTTAACTGCTTTGCCATATTGCAAGCTGCATGCTGATCTTGGATTCATTCCTATCTCTCCCCAATAGACTGTAACATATTTCCTTTTTAGCTCATTTCCTGCTTCCTTGTTCAGCAGCTTAACATCTGACTCATTGGCCTTGAACCAAGGCTGGATTTAAATGTATCAAACGTGTGTGCCACTTTCTTAGAAAATATTTTACCTCAGAGTCATTTATGCATGAACCCCAAACAATCCATTACTAAGATAAATTTCATCACTTTATCTACTAAACATGTTCCTAGGAACTAACGGCCTAATTTATTAAAATTCTCCTAGCTCTAGCTGTCTCATCTCATGAAGCTGCATCCAAGAAACCACTTTCTTTAAACTGTTATGCTGTAAGAATTGGATTCCGTGGAGCTCCATTTCTTCAAAGAATAGCATACATAATTCCTAAAATTATAATTGATAATTTTCCTGGATGGGACTGCCTAAAACATTTTTTACTTTAAAATTATTCTGCTTAATTCAATGCCTTGGATCAAATGAATTGTTTGAGCATAACTTCATTCAAATTATTATCTGATATTAAAGACTTACCTAATCCATCATCATTTTGTGGAAGCTTCAACATATCTACATATTAACCAAATTGGCATTTTAATCTACTGTAAAAATCTTATTAGACATACTTATAGAAATACCTCATAAAGAGATCTACATAGTGGGACTTAGCAAATTTTCAAAGACTAATATAAAAATATTTGGCTTCTTTTACACTTGAAAGACCATTTAAACAGAACTCAAATACTGTACTAGAGAAGATACTAAAGGAATGGGGGTGTTGCAAGAAGAAGCAAAAGCTAATGATAAAGATAAAATGGCAGTTATTTAAAAGGTTGCCTTTACTCTACTATGTGAGTAACACAGCACAAGGATATTGTGTTAACACAAACACAGTCAAAATGTGCCAGGGCACTATAACTGTTGACATAACTGATGACAATTTTAATGTGGCAAGTGGATTCAAGAGCTGGATGAACTGTCTACTACCAATTATATTTATCTCATTAGACAGATACCTTTGATTTTCAACATAGGTCAAAATAGGCACTGGCATCTTGCATGAACTGTTTACTGAGTATGGTTGCTCTCATTCTGCACACTAAGGATAACGGAGGGGCTGAAAAGTAAGTACATGACTACATTAGCCCTTTTTGTTTCAGAATTCCAAACACGCTATGCACTTACTCAATCCTAGAGTGCAATCAATGATCTATCCTACTGCACATATTCTGAAATCAAATACAGATCACAATTTTCCTTTGAAAATTAAATACAATTTAAAATATATAAGATTGATCAATGATGTCTAAAAGAGTCTGTCCATTAATCAGCAAAATATTTTAAAACAGTGATGAAGAATTTTTATCTTTTAGAAATAGTTATTTATTAAAGAAATACTTGAATGGTTAATTTCACTCCTCAGAAATAATTAGACTTCTTTTCATAAACAAGGAAAACTGTTGGTAACCTTGGAAGTAAAGACACCTGTGTCCAATTTTTTCAGTAATAAAATTTGTAATAGAACCAAAATTACAATGAACATGTTTCTTTCATTATTGCCTTTACTACTTAGCATGTACCAGCAAAAAATATGGCACTATTTTTAACAAAAGAACTTCTAAGTCATTCCTTGAACTAGATAGCTATAGGTCTATTTTTTCTCCTTAATCAAAATAATGTATATATTTTCAATTTCTACTCTATTGTTTTACAAGATTTAATCTGTTGTTCTATTTGCTACTAAAACAAGCTGCTGTTGTTGATATTTTCATATCAGATAAAAATATTAGAATTTACAAAGTCTCAAAAGATTATTTTAACAATTGCCAACATAAATATGCCCTTAAGAAATATAGAAATAATAAAAATATATAATGTAATAATAACTGGTAGTATGGGGGAAGGAGAGGGTAAGAGGGAGCTGATATCAAGGAATTTGAGAAGAAAGCACTGAAATTGACTGTGGTAGCCACTGTACAATACTGCTCAGTGTGATTGAGCTGTAGAATGTTATGAGATCTATAAAAGAACCCAATAAAATGATTTTTATAAGTCAATCATCAATACCAAATATGCCAAACCAAATAAACCAAGTCCAGGACACAGGATCAATTTGGGTACATAGAGATGCCGTAGGACAGATTAGAACCACTCCCCACAGCTTTTAAGGTTCTAAGTGTTTTACAAGAGGAGACAGCTTGGCAGACAACCCCGTAAACAGGTTCACCCTTTTCCTGAGGATAAGCTGGGAGGTTCTAACTGCTGACCTTGGGATTGGAGACCAATATCCACTATGCCACCTTGATTTCCAAAGTTGTCCTGTATTAAAATTTCTACCTGCCTGATTGGTTTTATCCTCAAACTTGGACTTTGGAGACATTTTGGTGATCAATGAGCATTCTAAAGGGTGCATATGTTTTAATTTAATAATGCCATATGATCAAATTTGGGGGGATTTCCAATCCAAATCTGAGAAGATTCAGCCTTTGTAAAACTGGACCAATATGGGGTGACTATAAAAATGAGCAGTGACTTATTTGCATGAAAACAAAGAACTGGGAAAACAATCCTTATAACCAGAGGTCATTGAATCCCAATTCTTTCTTAATCATGGGAAGCAGACATTTAAGAAGTCTTCAAGAATTACAATTCAAATTTGGGGCTGCAAATTGATCATCTTCTACCTTATATGTCATGCACATATCTTTGTTAGAAATGTGTTTTAAAAACCAGGTATAGTGGTAGTAGGCACAATTTATTGATGCACACAACCTTCATTAGTTTATTTTCTCTAATGAATACCTGAAGGTACGGAGTTTGCAAACACAGGTATTATTTCACAGTAACTACCAAAACAACGCCAGGTAAAGAGTCAAGGCAATGTAGCATGTGGTAAACACTTTGTAAACTGTAAGCCTCCAAAACATTTGCCACTTCCATTTGATAGGATAAGTTTTATATTTAATGAAATTTTTGGATTGAAAAATATGCCATTTCCCAGATTTAAGTATTCGTATAGTTGGAAATGACAAGAATTGAAGATGGTGACATAAAATAGGAAAGGGCACTGTTAAATGACTCAGTACCTGGAACCAAGTTAGAACCCCATATTCTCTATTGAATGAGCTAATGAATAAATCAAAAATTGCTATGATCCCCCCAAAATCTAATTTTGGAGTTAATCATTAGTCTTTCAAGGTGAAGTCAGAGAGGCTCTCCATTCCTTAGAGACACAATAACTCATAATTCTGCATCATGAAATTATGCTTGGCAATGTTTTTTGGTCAGTAAGTATAGAACAATGGAATAATAGTTATAAAAGGAATAGCATCAGATGCAATATGCACTATACAAACATTGGCCCAGATAATCTTATAAACCCCATAATAAGTTTTCAAGGTTGACTATATGTATTGCACTAATAGAAGAGTAGTAAAATAAGAGAAACATTTTTAAAACTTGCCAAATCAGCTCGTAAATTAATGAATAATAAATAACTTGAGCAAAGTTCTGTCTTGCCCAAAGTATACTGTTTTAGTTTTTTTTTATTTTTGTTTTTGTACTGGAAATAGGAAAGAATTTGTGTAGAGAGAATGTAATTCCATCAGTGGCCCAGTCTTTGTTTGTTTGTTTTTTATCACTGTACCATTAGTGAGTAAGAAACAAATTTGAGAGAGTGCACCACAGACATATCCACTTGCACTGGGGTGGGATCAAGGACTTCAAGGGAAATATCCAGGGATTATGGTAGAAATATACTTCATCTGATTAATGGTCACCAATAGAGGCAGTAAAATTGAGTCATGCATTTTTAGATAATTATATTAAATTTTCATGCTTAAGGGAAACACCATGCTAAATATAAACTCAGTTTCCTTTAATAAGATTTCTTGGTATCTTGCAGCATCTTAGATGAAGTAAGTTGTTCAGTTACACGGTGCTACATATGTACAGATATTTTTGTGGATGTGTGTGCCTAAATTTCTGTTTTTCTTTTTTTCTTTTCTAACTTATTTCCTTCTAGTTCCCTCAATTTCTTTTGCAACTGTTCCTTATAAATAGCAATTACATATATATTTATAGTCTCTTTTTTCAAGCTAAATATTTTTAAATAGTATTGTTTGGCAAAAATAGTACATTCTAACAACTGATACTAATATTTGTACAATTTTTCACCAAAATTAGTTTAGTAAATTACTCTGAAAATAAAGTAATAGTAATCATATTCTGTGCATGAGGAAATAAGTTTGACACAAACTTTACTGCAATCAAAAGGAATTTAACTAAAATATATCACATTCAGCACTACATTTTAAGTTAATAACAGCATTTGATTGGTGGTCTTGCTCAATTCAAATGCAAAAAAAGGACTTCCTTTAATAATATTGGGCTGTAGCAGTCCTTAAACAGTTATCTAGCTTTGTGAGTTTTAGCAGTATGTCAAATCTTTTTGTTACTGGATGATGTTTTGAGGAATTTCTTTATTATCAACCACTGAAAAGTGTTAAGACACTTCTGGGTACTTAAAAAATCCCAAAGATGAATTAAGCCTATTGAGTATTCATATATGAATGCTAAACCCTTAACTATGTAAAGGAGAATTTAATGATGCATTTTCACAGGATAGAACGATTGAATTAAATAGTCTTAGTGAATCAAACTGGTATTTTTACCTGTCTGCCCACAACTTTTGTTGAGTTTGTCTCCTGTGTGCCTGCCATTTGAATCCTTATTTTCTTGTTTGTTTGTTTGTTTTTGTTTTTGTTGGGCATCACTGCTCTCCCGTGGTGGGAGTAGGAGGCCCAGCCCCACTGCTGGAATTGAACCTCCGTCCCAGTGGGTCGCAGTACTGCACACAACCACTACGCCACCGGGGCTCAGCCCTTTGAATCCTTATTTTCAAGTAGCCCTGAGAATTGAGGAAGTGTGTGTTAGTCTGGATAGACTAGAGGAACAAATTTCAGGGACACGCATATAGGTATAAGGAATGGATTTATATTCAAGAAGAACAGGACATTGAGAAAACATCCCAGCTCAGCCAAAATTCACAAGTCCGATATTAACCCATATGCCAGAAATCAGTCCATAAAATCTCCTGAATCACGAAGTCACAGGTCAGTGGGTACAGAGTCTCGGCGCTGACAGGGGTCTCCCCATGGCTCCTCGCTTCCAGGGCTCAGGGTCCATCAACAGCATCCCGTGGGGGCAGAAGCAACTCATCACTTGCAGAGGCCTCCATGTGGCTGCCCCAGCCTCAGAGGTCCGGCTCCATCAGGGTAAAGCCGTGTGGTCTCTCCACCGGCTACTCCAGCCTCCCAGATGCTGCCATTCTGTGTTGCTTGTGATTAATCATCTCTGAAACTAACTCTCAACAACTGGGGAAGATAGCTTCTCATCTTCATGAAGGAAATATCGTGAGATTTCCCAGGAGTCTCAGGTGAAAGCCATGCCCACACAGAGGCCTCATTGGCTACTCAATGGCTATTTCCAGATTAACAGACTAGACTCCACCCCTACATTTCAATCATAAAATTAACATAAGCACATGACTGCCACAAAGTGTTTCATCCTCTTTAAAAAGATTAAAAGAAATTGCACATTAAAGAGGGTAATCTTGGCACTAGTATTATTGTAATGAATAAGGTTTAACTTTAATAAATGTATCTTTATAAAAATGATGGCATTTTGTTTGGAAAGATGTGGGAGTCAGCCTTATATAGTTTTCTTGACAACTTAAAAGTTTACTTTTTTTTAAATTAAGGAAAGAACTAGAAGGCAAAAGCTCTTTCTGGAGGTAAGGTATAAGCATGTATATATGTAAATATATTTATTTATAATGATAGTGATATAGGTCAGTGTACATATATTTATATGTTAAGATAAGACGGACTTTGGACCTCTATTCAATGCCTCCCTAAACACAAAAGTACTTTGTTTTAATAACCTTGCTATCTGTGGTACTAAACTTCCTGACATGAACTCTAAAGACAAAATGGGTACATAAGCAAATGTAGTGAAGAAAGCAGATGGTGGCCAGCAATCAAAAGATATAGCAGCCTAGGTCTTAAGGGAGTGAAGTTAAACAAGTGGTCATCCAGCAGGGAAGTAATAAAGCCCACATAGCCGAAGCAAACCAGCCAGTGTGATCACAAGATGTTGACAGGTAGCAGGTATCAAAAGATCCAAAAGGAATTATATTGACGTGAATAAGGAGAGTTGGAGTGGAGACCCAAGCCCCCCTGTAGACATTCTTCCACAGACGCAGCATAGGGATGGGGCAATTCAGACAAGGTACAGTATAATACCGATGAAACACACAACATTCCTCCAGTTCTTAAATGTTTCCTCATACTTCCACCCCACTCCGCTATCATGTAATTTATAAATCTGGATAGACCAAAGTGTGTACATGGGTCCAGATAAGCACTCTTGACATAATGAATCCAGTACAGATAAACTCCTCAGGAACAGTAGTGGGAGTATTGATTCCATGAGAGGGTGAGGGGTGGAAGACTAACCACAAGGTTTGTTATATACAACTCATACCAACACCCCCAAGGGAGATGAATAATAGAAATGTGGGTGAAGGGACACAATGGACCCTACAAGATATGAAACAAAAAATAATATAGGATTCAGGAGGGTGGGAATGGAAGAGAAAAAAGAGAAACTGCTACCAAGGGCTCAAGTTGAAAGAAAATATTTGGGAAATGATGAAGGCAATGTATGGGTAAGTGTGCTTGATAAACTTGAATTATGGTTGAATTTTGTATTGTGTTAAGATCTGTAAGAGCTCCTAATAAAATGGTTAATTAAATAAAGTTATTATTTTTTTAATAAGTTGACCCTGGGAAGTGAGGTCCTGCTGCCAAATGGTTATTACAAATCCCTGACATGCAATTATAAGCAGTTTAGCATAGACCAATGATGCTTTCTTTTTTTTTTTCAAAATATTTTATTGTTTTTTCAAAATCTTACCAAAGGTGCTTCTATGATGCCTCCTGAATGATAAATCACTATGATTGAAACATTTTGTAATGATTATGTAAAATCAATCACTGTAAGTCTCTAAACCCATTTATCCAAGAGAAGTCCATCCCTAATCTTCAAATTTGTTCCCCTGGTAACCTCAAACAAATACTAGCCATATGAATGATGACATGACAATTTCCCTGTCCCATGAGCTACATCTATCCTTGTTATGAACTCTTTCTCTTTGGAACCAAAGTTCTCCCTCATAGGAGGGGGTATCTCCGGGCATTCAAATGTTCTCTTTCTTTCTTCCTTTTGTCTCATTTGCTTGCTGTCTCTCTCTCTCCTTTTCTCCACTCTGAAAAAAATCTAACACTCCTATCACTAGTTTAAAGAATGAATGGTTTTGTTTATTACAACAATCTGGATTCTGAATGAACCCTTTCATTCAAAGTTGGACATGAAGATTGTGGACCAGAATTTCACATATGCTTTACCTCTACTTTCAACTTCTCTGAGACATTAGTCTTTAAAATTGATAGATATGCATTTCTCAGAAGGAACTTCCACTCATTTATGAACAGGTGACCTGAGGAATTATTCATTCTGTGCACTGTTTCCTCCAATTTGGTGGGACTGCCCCACCCACCCCACATGTTTCTCAAATATAATTTTTAAAGCAGCAGGGCTTGTCTGCTTGTCTGTTCTTGGGGGTTCATTTGCATTCTGCATTTCTAATTTATATACATATTATGTTGGTTAGTTGGGTAATGGTGACACCAAAAGGCATTCAGTAATGTGTTATACCTGAGTCATTTGCATGATTTCACATAAGGAAATAGCAAGAAAATAGTAATCTTTATAAAACAATTTAGAAATGAAAAGAAATACTTTTCTGTACAACCAATTGCGTTATAAACATTCAGTAATTAAGAAGGAAAGAATGGCAAGAGTTTCTTAATTGGAACCAGGAAAACTCTGCAAAAGAAAATGAAAACAGTCTTATTTCACTGCAAAATTAAGTGTCTAAATAGGGTTAATAGAAAAAAATACAATGCCAGCTAAACTTTCAAATGACTCTCCTGCTACTGTTGTTTCTGCTACTCCTGGTGCCATCATCACACCCCTTACCTCTTCTTTCTCTCATGACAATTCATTCCTATTCTAACTCATTTTTAGCCATATGGCATTTCTTTAGGATCCACCTAAGATACACATCCCTATTATATTAAGTTTAAATTCTATGTTGATCTACAACAGAGGTACCTCTTATTTAAATGAAAATGTCATCTACAGTTTAGTGAATAAGGAGAAATATTTTTGGAAATCCTGGTGCTTCTCAGAAGAGAAAATATAGGTAGTGACAAAACACTTTGTTAGTTTCAGACATGGACTATATTTTCATAGGAAGACAGTCCTCACCCAATCACTGACCCCACTCCTAGTATCAGGCAGGCAAAGGCACTATCATTTTTTTCTAGAACACTAAGACATCTTTATTACAAATTACCTGCCATCCACAGTTTTTAGTCCACTATTATAAATTGAATCATCAAAATGTATATAGATCATTCTAAGTCTTTGCTTGGGTGCTTTGATACTTGATAAGGTGGAAGCAGGTGAAAGTTGAGCCAAAATAATCCTAGATGTTCTACAAACAAGATTTATTATCCCATACTCTAGTTAATGTCATAATTCAATTCAAGATCTATGAGCCATTAGCCACACAATTATTTCTTGATTTTCTTTAGTATTCAACCTCTATTTAATTGTACCTACAGTTTTCCCCAAATCTATTCCTTTTGCTATGACTGATTTGAGAACTTCCTTTTTAAAATACCCTAGCTCACTCAGAGAAACAACACATATTGTTTTGGAATCACTGCTTAGTTGGTAGATATTGTAGCTGGCATTCTACTCCAGACATTTATATATACAGGGGGGCACCAAAAACCAACAAACAAACCTGGAATTGTGCTGGGTAGATGCAGCTTTCTAGTATGCATTTTTCCTACTAATTGAGCACCAAGAAACTCACTTTGAGTTGGTGCACACAGTGGTGTTGCCTAGGAAGATTTTCTCTGTTCATAGTGAATATTTTCATAAAAGCAGTTTCACTCAAACCTCACTTTTTTGTGTGTGATGGCCAATTTAAGATAGCAGTGTGAAGCTGTGGAATTTTGTTTCCTGCTCAGGAAATATATCATCGAAACTGTTAAGATTTGAACACAGCTTACAAGGACAGCACTACGGGAAAAACTCAAGTGTATGGTTGGTTTTCTCATTTCAAAAAGAAAGGTGAAATATTGATTGATGACAAACCTCATTCTGGCCATCAGTCAACTTCCCTAACAGATGAACGTGTTAATTCATAGTGCATTTGGGGTTTATTCCACCAGGTCATTCCACTCAGTCTGTTAATCAAGCTTTTATTTAGAGTTCTGAGAATAATGCATAACAGTATGCAACAACAAAAATGTTTGGTTTTGTCACCATGGCAAGGCACCTGCTCATGCGGCCATCTCAGTGCACCCACTTTGGGTAAAAACCAACATTCTCTCTTGCCTCATACACCTTATGCACCTGATCTCAATCCCTGCATCTTCCTTATTTTTCCATGGATGAAGAAGAGAATGAAAGGACAGTGATTATGACATAGAAGAGGTGAAGAAAAAAATGAAAGGAGTGCTATCAGCCATCCAATCAGCTAAGTTTGAAAAACGATTCCAAGAATGGAATTGCAGATATGGCAAATGAGTTTATTAAGTGTAACAGAGAGTATTTTGAAAGTTATAAGGTTGCTTAAAAAATTGAATACATAGCTTTGGAGAAAATTTTTCCATTTTTAGGGGCATCCCTTATATATATGTTCCCAATGCTGCAGTCACATTTTAAGTTCTTCCCTAATAAAACATTTGTCATCCAACAAGGTAACCTCCTATGAAGTTCTACACTAGGTTGTATACCACAAATTCTTTACATCTTGTTACCTTGTTGCTTTTTTCAGATGGTTTTAAAATGGTTTTTCAATATTACCTTTGTCCAACAGTACAATTACTTATTATAAAATAAGATCTGTAGAAAATGTCCATCTCTAATTCAGATTTGGTTCTTTTCATTAATTAGTTCTTTCTAAAATCAGATTTCTCCAGATTTTGTATTACAGTGGATGTGTCATTCACCATATCTACTAAAGGCCTAGATAGGAAACTACTAAGGAATGTTTTTTCAACCCCATGAACTAAATTACACAATTTACCAGAACATGAACATTGCCTTCCAGAAAATTTATAACCGTTTTCAAAAGTTTTTGTATTCATGTTGACATCATTCATAAACCTAATAAAAATGTCTTCCTGGTGGCTAACCTCTTTAAGCTTTGTTGCCCTCACCTAAATCTACCATCAAATCAGGTCCATCAACCTAAAAAGATTTCCCAGACAAAGAAAAGAAAGAGAAAGTGCTTTAACTGATATGACCACCAGAGAGCTGCATCAATCCATACATGACAATGTTTGTCATGGGTAGGATAAAAAGAGTGAATAAAATAATTTTATCTTTGAAACTGTCAGACTTCATATTTCTGAAAACACTAAATCATATTAGGCTTGTATAAGTCAAGTCCATGCCTTTCAATTTTTTCTTGATACTCTGAACTTTTCAACTTCTTTTCAAATATAAACAGTTTTGAGGAAGAAATGAATAATTAGAGATAAACTGGAAGGTAACAGGACCTTACTAAATAGTTTTGTATAAGTTGTGGCAATAAGCCTGTATCTTTACTTCAAACCTGGCCTACACGAATAAGGTGCATGTGTGCTGATGAAATATTAGGGTTTTTGGAAATGTACTTTGAGTCAACATTTTTAGTCATGGCCAATCATATATTCTTTTAGCTAGGTTACTCCTTTTAACAGTGTTTTTTTCATGATGACTACAGTTTGTAGCATGGATTGATAAAGGCTTTGTATAATTCTTGTCCTGTCTACCCCTTTGTAACAAATGCAGCACTTATAATAAAAAACTCTCTGGAGTAGCCAATAATATAAAATCTGAAGATCCTAAACAAGAATGTCTATCTTAGTGAGCCAAATTAAAGTAGAACAATGGATGAAAGGGGCTAAAATTTAGCAAAAAAATTCTTTAATAGGGAAAGTACAGCCACCCCATGCTAAATCTGTTGTTCTCAAAGTTTTGTATATTCCCCCAATGAGAACAGACAATGCAATAACTATATTATAATAATACTGCAAGGGACATTTTCATAAAGTTCTGGGACTATAAGCTGGACAAGCTGCTGAAAAGCTAGCTAGTTATAGCAACCTCACCTGGAATGCTTAAGTTGCCAACCAGGCCATTGCTTGAATATCAGAGAAATGTTATCTAACTAGCATCCACTAATGACTATACAATTTTTTCTAGCTATTATCTAAAGGTATTTATATTGGGCTGAGATTTTTCCTTTTTAAAGTAGCATTTGTTACAAAGTAGCCATTAGAAAATCTAATTCCCCAGTGGGGAGCCCCAGATGACAGCTTCATTGGAACTCATGCAGGAATTCACTGTACTGGATAAGTGAGATAAGTGAGAAAGGCCATCTGCCAACTTTTTCCTACTTTAAGGAATCTATTGTCCTTATCTTACCCAAGTTTTCTGTCTTTGTGACAGGACTGGAAAAAAAAGGAAAAAGAAAGACACCCTGTTAGCTAAACTGGCATCCCTTACAGGAATAACTTGGCTATAGGTGGAATGAATTTGGAAGCCACTCCTTTGATTCGCATAAATTAAGTCCTTCAAAGTTATAATGGGTTGGTCCGCCAATGAACTTGCCATACATATGCAGTAAGCATTGCAGATTCAATTAATTCATGCTGATTTGTGAAATCATTGACTATCCTTGACATATTTGGTAGAGGGCATGCCACCCCTCTTAAAGAGGCTTTTATCCATAAGGAAATTATAAAACCTATTGGTATTCCTCTGTTTTCTTTGGAATTATAGCTAGAAGAAAATTTATCAGCCAATGGTTTCTTTTAATTTTAATCCAAGAAATTTTACTTCGTCTTATTGAAAAATCCATTAAATTATAGGGAGGCAAGCCTTGCATTCATCTATTCTAATTCTTTTTCCCTCATATATTCCTATTCTTGAAAGTACTGTTGAAGAAGGACCCATTGCCTGACTGTGCTATTGAACCTCAAGAAGGATTGAAATTAAAATCCAAACATTGTTAGTCCATGTAGACATCAGGGAAGAAACTAGCCAATGACAATTTAAAAGTAAGTCCATACATAAAGGACTTCTTGAGTTGATCAGAGGAAGTTCAATGAATTTTCTAGTAAAGAGGAAGGACTAATAAAGAAATTCATGAAGCTTTTTGGCCAGAACTAAATGTTTAAATTAATTTTTTTCTAAATTACATATGCCTACCTATCACACTCTACTTGTCTAGTTGGTCTCAGGGGAATCTAACATTTGACTCCCTAATTGCTAGTAGCTCAGTAAGCAAGGATATAGAGGGAAAACATTCTAAGGGGAGAAATTTTATCAAAGGTGTCTCTCTTTTGTAAAATGGACCCCTGAAATGTTTGTTACTATTGTTTTAAATAAAATTTCTGGAGCCATTTTTATCTAAAGTTTCCAAGACAACCTGAAAAGGTATTTATTCTACCAAGCTGTTTTGGGGGCGCGAGCTCTTGCTACCATAAACATCACAAATCCTTGGACATCTGGCTAAATTTGTTTAACATCAACCAGTGATGCTTTATGACCCCCCTAAAGGACACATAACTATGATTGAAAACTTCTCTTATTACACCCTGACATTAATGTCTAGAATAATCTGAACCCAACAGAAGCCTATTCCTCATCCTCTAACTAGTTCTCCTGGTGATCTTATATTTGTTCAATGAACTATATATGTTCCTTCTATAAGTTTTCTTATCAAAGTCACTAGTTTACACTGTGAGCTGGTGGTTCCCTACAATAAATGTATTTTAAAAAATCAATCATTTTTTAAAGGGTTGAGTTAGCCACAGCAAATCTGAAGTGTGAAGTTCAATGATAATTGCAAAGATAATTTGCAGAGAGGTTCTTTAGAAAGAGGAAAAATAATAAATGCAAAAAAACTATGGAAAGATAACCAATGGAGAAAGAAGAAAGAGGTGTCAATATTAAGAGGCTGCAATCTCTGTCTTTAGAGCTTATCTATTAATTCCCCCAATCCTTCCTTTCAATTGATATTAATGTGTTAAAGCAAATACCATCTAAAGTCCCTAAGAGAAATTGCTGAAAGTTTATTTCGAACTGAGAATAAAAAATGTTCCAGAGAGGAAAGAACTTCTAAGAACCCTTATATCCTCATCCTTGCATCATTATCACCCTAGGGAAAATCAACTCTGGAATAAAATTGATTAAAAACCATAAATTGTCATCAAGAAGGATTTCCTACAGGAATTTTTAAAGAAAAGTTGAAGTAATTATTGACGTACCCTCAAAGACAGTTTCTAGTCTGATATTGAAATTTCATTGTGTCTAAACTATTTCCACACCTTCCATTATTCAAGGGTCCTGTGTTCTAGGGCTACGCACAGGGGGCTTTACTAGGCTGTTTAGTAGGCTATTGTTTGGTTTAAAGGTGACTTTAGGAAATCAGCTTTATTCAGGCTCAAGGTTTGAAAAAACATCTAAGGGCAATGACCTAGAAGGTTGACCTCAATTCCCTAGAACCAATTTATCTGACTTTCTAATGAGACTAAAAATCTATTTCTCATAATTGGTCTAAAATTCACATATATGAACTTCTGTACTTCATCCTCTCATCTTCTACCCCCAAAATAAAGTCAAACGTCTTCTGCATTTATCAAACTTTCAAACATAAGTTTCTTTGTAGCTGACGACCAAAGATCTCTAGAAGTCTCGATTTGTAGATTTTCTATTTTTAACTTCATAAAAAAATAGCTGTATAATAGACCAATACAATTACTATGCAATTAGCAAAATGTCTGCTCTTACAGTTTTTTTTTAAATCCTACCATGTTAACATGCTTTAATACACCACATACTGCTACTTCTTACGGCAAATGAATGTGAAATTAGCATCCACAGTACCATCATAAAAGAAAGATAAAGACAGGTTACCTGGGGTTAAGAGGATGACTGACATAGTGATGAGTGAGCAGACAACTAAAATCACCAGCAGGGCAATAGCAATTCCCTTCCAGTTTCTCTGTGGAGGGCTGCTACTTCCTAGTTCCTACAGAGGAGGAAAAAGAAAAGTTTCATAATCATACTTGCTGCAGGAGAAATGCACACACAAAGGAATTAACCAGTAAACATGGCACAGTCACAGTGTGAACACTGATTATAATTCTTTTTTTTTTTTTTAACATATGAAGAATCCAAAGTAACTGTATTTAGGTGAAAGGGTTGTGATCAGAGATTAGGTAGCATTATCTGGGAAGGTTCATTAGCCAAAATTACCATGTGAAATATACTTGGATTAAACCTCCAGTGAATCTCCTTTGACCATAAACCAAAGATATGAATAGCCTTGTTACCATGCAGAAACCATAGAAAAGTGGATTATTGCAGATGCAGTTAGGCCTAAATTTAGTATGTTATCATTTGATCTCCTTCAGAATCAATGGTAAATTTGTTCTAGCTTTTAAAGTTTTTTGTATTTCTCTTCTTTTCAATTTTTTTTCCAGAACATCTCATTAGGACACAATCTATACATCATACCATCCAATAGTTCAGTCATATCAATTATTGTATAATTGCTATTATGATCATTTTCATTTTGGAGGGGGAGGACATCACTGCCCTCTGGTGGTCATGGGAGCTACCCAGCCTTGCTCCTGGAGAGCTGCTGCTGGATTTGAACCACCAAACCTGTGGGCCTCTGTCCCTTACTCAACCCCTACACCACTGGCGCTCAGCCCTATGATCATTTTCAAAACAATTTCTTCCTTTTGGCACTCCTTGATATCAGTTCTCCATTACACCCTGTCTTCCAAGCTGTACCCCCTAGGAATCCCTACTCTCTAACCTCTAGATTAAACCAACCTGCGCTTCATATACAGAAAAATATTTTTAAAATTAATATATTCATAACTGAGAATCAAGAATGCTAGCAACAATAGCAAAATACAGCAAAGTTAAACCCCAACCTGAAAAGATTTACCAGAAAAGATTTAAAAACCAGATCAAGCTCAAAATATATCCAAAAGGAAGTAAAATTGCAAAGGTTTAACCATTTAGTAAGATTTATCATTCTAATCTATTCTCACTATCTCTCCAGTACTTTCTCATCCCTCAGTTATGATCAGAGGGTACTCACCAGATACTTTTTCCACATATAGATTCTGCAAATGAATTTTGAGCTCCAATAACTCTGTGAACCAGAATTTCCTAATTTAAGCTCTGATATCATTCCCTCCTTCAATTTTGGATCATATATTTTTGTTCCTTGTATCTCAGATTTTGGTGTGCTTCTTCCATGTGGGCTTAAATGACATCTCACTTATATGGTTGCCGGTTTGAAAGCAAACCCTTAAGATCCCAGACATTATTCTTTGTGATAGCTGGGCGCCATCTAATTTCATTACACTTAGCTATAGCACCCATATCTTCCATGTTTCCTTCATCAGAGGGTATATATTGGGTAGAGTCATATTGTAAGAACTAATTATTTTTAGACTGGAGCTAACTTTAAGTGCAACCCCCAATCTCATTCCTAAATCTGTTTCATATCTTCTTCTGATTCACCTTTGTTATTTTATAGTAAAGAATCTTATTGAGCATTTCCCTGAAGCATAGGGCCCCCCTGTTTATAGTGTCATTAATTTGGTTCATGATAATGTATTGAAAACACAATTAAGAAAAGATTAAATAAGTGTAGGCTAACTACAAGTGATAATGCATCCATTATTGACTTGTACAGATTGAGCATGTACATGAGTAACTGCACAATTTACACAAATAATGGGAGTTAGTGTTCAAGTAAAGCTCACAATAATATCCACTGACAATGTCAGACACAGGTCTGTCAGAATAACACATATGTTAATAAAGCAACTAGGGCATTGAAGTCGTAAGGAAATGTTAGTCTGCCTATTTACAGCCCTATACTCTTGTTATAACCATCCTCTGATCCTTTACACTCCCATTAAGTTTGGCCTCAAGACCTTGGGTTACAGGGTTTTGGGAGGTAAAACCCAGTTCCCCTAATCAAGTTTCCACATCACATCTTTCTGGCCTAGTCTTTGGAATATGTTGTGCACCTAGAAGATGCAGGTTCAAAGTCACAGTATTCTATGGCCTATGGCCTGGCTCCCTTGGGGGTGCACAGAAACCCAGACCAATGTGTCCTATTAGGAGCCTAGTAGTAGCCACACTGATTTTAATTATTTTCTTCTTTGAAACGTTATTTAATTTTTCAAAGTTGTATACCTTTTTTTTTTGTGGGGGGGGGGGGGGGAGGCATCACTGCTCTCCGGTGGTGGGAGTAGGAGGCCCAGCCCCACTGCTGGAATTGAACCTCCATCCCAGTGGGCCGCAGTCCCGCACACAACCACTACGCCACTGGGGCTCAGCCCAGTTGTATACCTTTTAAAAGTGGCTTTGTATAGTGGGCAATCTGATTTTTCAAAGGGACAAACCAGCAGAGTATTATTTCTACTTCCTAAACTGTAGATCATGTTAAAATGCATTGGTTATAAACTCTACAACAATACTTAAGACACTCTGCAAAATAATTAAAGAAATAAAGTATACTCATTTACATTTATTCTTTCTACAGTGTAACTTATTAGGAAGATTTAAATCCAAATGTTCCTAAAGTAATACAAGCAACATTTGTAATCAGTAAAGAAAAAGGGGAAAAAAGATTAGAGATAGGAAAATAATTCAACTTTCATTGCTTAACCATGAACATTTGTCAACACAATAGGTCTGCTTTAAATGGCTCCCCCACTACTCATAAAGATTAGCAGGATGTAGTAACTAAATTAAATGAGTACTTCCATATCAGTGCTTAATGGCATTCTCTCCTGGGCAGTGTGTAGCTTTGAAAATGACAAGGAGGTAAGATTGATGCAGAAGGCTAAGTTTCAGCAGCTCTCTCAACACCCAGTAAAGCTCTTCACTTTTCAGATGATCTGTCTGCTACTATGTGGCTGAGGAATATATGAGCACTCTCCAAAGCTCACAGACCACAGGGCATTAAGATGAATGTCGGAATTCCTTTGCAATAAAAACTGACCCTTAAAATAAATAAATATATTTATTCCTTTTAAATGCTGATCCTTGTGTTTTTGCCTTTTAACTCCATCCACTAGCCTCTCTTAAAATATTTTTTCAGGAAAAAGCTTCATTCAAAAATAGCTAACTGATCTGAGGGCAAATGAAGCAAACCACAGATTATCCACTTCAAAGTAACATAGAAAACATCAAGAAAGTCATAGACACCAGTATTCTTTAAGAACTAACAATGAAAAAGAAAGCACCACCCATTTAATAATTTATAAATGGATTCCTGTGGCTCACAGATTTAAACATTGAAGCAAAATTTCATCTGGTGACTCCAGCATTCATCCAAGACTGATAAAAACATACTAGCTTTAAGGAAAAGCCATAGACTAGAGGAGACAGATAGTTGTTATCATGGGTGAAGGGGAAGATAATTTCCTACAAGAGGAGGAATGACAACAAAAACAAGAGGAGTCTGGAGGAGAGGACAAGTTAATGGGAGATTTTATATGCTGTTAAAGTTGTTGAACACAAAAACGACCATCGAAAATGTTACCCCCGACCTACTTTACAGTAATAAGTTAAATAGAAACTACCAGGAACAGTGGCTGCCAAGTTGGTTCCTACTCCATAGGCTTCAGAATAGTAAGGATTTCTTTTCTTCTTTAATTCATTAAACTCAGTGTTTATTTCCATTTACAAAACCATTATTATAGCTAAGGGTACAAAATAATGTTTTGATAGTTGAAGTAAAGATATTTAGCTTAATTCAAAAACAGTAGAGGTGCAAAGAATATTGGAATTCTAAAATAAGTAACCTATAACTCTATAAAAGATTGAGGGACTATCCTCAAAATCTTGTAGCATGCTATTTACAGAATCAGACAGGAAACTGGGTTTCCTAACTTTCAGTCTATAGGCATCAATATTCTCATTTTTGAAAACTTATAAATGTAAATATAAAATATTCAAATCCAGTTTCCTTAAGAGCATATGTCAGCTTCACCCTGAAATAGCCATTTTTTTCAATGGGATTTTTGTCTCAGCTTTCTCTTTTGTCTCAAAGAAATCAAAATGCATTAAAATGTTAGAGAAAATATTCATACTTAAGTAGACAAGAGGGAAAGTAATCATAAATAGTTTTATCTAATTTTATTTGGAAAAAAGTCAATCATTTTGGCACATTCAATGACAGCAACTGAAGAACTCCCACTTACACCCACCCACATGGGCACATGCACTTTTTATCTTCCACTGAGGCATGCTTAAAACCTGCACTGTGGGCAGAGGGGAAAGCTCCTGTATACACAGGTTCCTAGGAAGAGGCCCAGCTAGCATGGCAGGGGCCAGAGCAACCAGTCACAGAGAGAGTTACGATTTTTCAATGACTGATTTTTCTGAAGTAAAAATCCATGTCTTTTCGTTCAAGGAACCTTTCGAGTACATTACTGCACCTAGCAGGGCCTCTGTAAGGAGCCAGACCTCAATTGAGTACTAGAAGATATTTTACATAGGAGGATTCTTTGGTTTGTTATTCTCTTTCCCAGATTAACTCTAAGTCTGTCTTTCACAGAGGTGTTTGAAACCCAGTGGGGAACAATGCATGTCTTTCATGTGAGGGTACTCTAACTGAAATGCTTGGCATGGCTATAAATGACTAACCTAAAGTCTGAATAAAAGCTGTATTATCTGAATTAAATTTTACTTTGTGCTTAAACCTACCTTCTGCCTTACAAGAATAGAGCTTGTGATCTTTATCACATGTAGATTCTTCTAAGATTTAAACTACCTTCAGCAAACTACATAAGGGATAAGAATGTAGTTGATGAAGAGATATCAGTTAAGTTTTATTGAGATGATCCATAGAGACAGTGAGTGAAGTGTGTGTGCGTGTGTGTGTGTGTGTGAGTGTGTGTGTGTGTGTGTGTGTGAGAGAGAGAGAGAGAGAGAGAGAGAGAGAGAGAGAGAGAGAGAGAGAGAGACAGGCAGACAGACTGGGGGTATTTACTTCTTTTCATACCTTTCTGAATGGAAAGCTCATATTACCTCAGAAATTGGAACATTTGTGCTATCACATTACATTACACTTCCCAGTTCCAGTTGTCCCAACCCTCCAATGGCATTTTTGTTGTTTTTCAATTATATCAGAGCAAAAATTTTGGCACTCCTATGGTACTTTTAAATGGTAGTCACCAGAGCTTTTTTGAAAATAATGCTTATTAATCAACATATTAAGGTAGGAACAAATTGCTTTTAAATTTTACACATAAATCAAGATGCTAGATACCAGAATCCGTCACATTCGAATAAAAACACCCAAACAAGAAATTATGACAAGAACTCCTTTCCTGAAATACACTGTTCAGATTTCTGTGTAGAAATCTTAGAAATGCATGTCACATGTATGTCTGATTTTATTTTCCACTTCAAGATTGTTCACAAGCCAAGGTGCCTAACTGTGTGAATTTATGGCTATAAGCCAAAGTCCACATGTGGGGCGCTCTCTCAAGATTTAAAAGTAAAAGTGGAGGGAGGTAATCGATAGAAAGTATATATCTGGACAAATAATTAAACTCAAGTGAATATTTTTAACTCTAAGGGAGGTGAGCTAGGTGTTAATATTTTAATTTTAGGGAAAAGATGAATGACAATAGATATTTAGCTATTATAACTACTCATAAAAATGATTGAAATTTACTATAGCTACCTTTCATTAAATTATAAGTGGATGATTACATGATAAATTCACACCTACTGATTTTGAACTTTCTGAATATTGGTCATTCAATCTTCAAATAAAAATCAAATTAATAGAGAAATCGTACCTTTTGTTATGCTCTTCATTTTTTAAATACCACATAGCCATGTATCATCTACTAAACATCATCAGAGTCATAGTAGTTTGCATAGGTTCTTATGTGTCTGACACAATCAAGTATTTATGCTCAAAATTTCACTAATCCTCAGAATAATCCTGAGATAACTAGTGATTTGAAAAGTATGCTGATGATAAAAATGAGATTTAGAGAAATTAATAACAAATCCACTTAGTATTAAGTGGAGGAGTTGAGGGCTCAGTCCATACAGTTTATGTACAAAGACAGTGCTCTTAGCCATTATAATATGGTTACTTCTAAAAATAATATTTCTACAATCAAACATCACAATAGTTGCACTCTACGAGCATCACTGAAGAAATACACACTGATATAGGAACTACACTGAAGCCTGCAGTGTTTTCAAATACATATCTATTTCCCTGGTTTTAGGAGACTGAGAAAGCATGCCACTTTTTATTATAGTAAAATATATAGAAGAGAGAAATAAGATTCCTATGGAATCTGCCTCCATAGAAATAACTTGTTAAAGCAAAAGGCCTCTGGACTGGCCTGTTTTTTTTTTTGTTTGTTTGTTTTGTTTTTTTTTTAGACACTACTGACTAGGTTTAGCAACCCATTATTCTTCCTTCTCCATACATCTCATACTTTTCTACCATCGCACTATTCCTAAAACATCATTTTAATTATATCACTGTCTCCCACTCCCAAATTCTTTTAATGTTCACACCTTAGCTGAAAGATCAAGTGTAAATTTGTGAGCCTAGAATATAAATATAATATAAACAAGTTCCAGTTTCATCGTCCAGCATGATCGACTTTAGACAAGAATTTATACCCCAAATTCACTGATTAACATTACCAATATATGTCTCATGTGAATGTGAGCCAACATTCACACCAACATTCCACTGCACATTCTGCATTATCTGAACCCTTTCATATGCTATTAATTATAGAAAGTGTCAATCATTCAATATATCCTGTTCAAAGGCCTCTTCTCTTGGGAGCGCTCCTTAATTATGCAAGCCGACACAAGTTTCCTTCCTGAGAAGGAAATGCTGAAAATAAAAATGCAATCTCTTTGAAACCCACTCTGGTACTTAGTAGCTGAGCTATGAGTTTGCAAAGTATATGGTTTCTGAGGGGAGGGGTGTCAGCCTTCTTATCTAAAGATCTGGTCGAACTGTCATCCTCATTCATGTTGTCTTGGCTTCCCTCTTCAGGAAAGAATATGACTGCCCTTTGAGGTTTCCTATGCTGTGAAGCTTTACAGAAGACTGGGCCCTTCTCCTAACAAATAACCATTTTTAAAGCTATAGGGATTAAATTCAATAATCCATTTAAACCTCTGAGCCAAGTGTATAAGAAAGTCACCACAAGTGAACTATTGAATTTTCGTCCTCAATACACTGCACAACTCATCCCAATTAATCAATTCTCACATCAAGTATGCCTCTCAGAGAAACTCCCAGTGATGACCTAAAATGTATTCTTTGTCTCCTCCTGCCCTCTCACTATGTTTTAGTTTCCTTTTTGGAGCTTATGACTCTTTGATACTTTGAGTTATTGTGTGATTCTATAATCTTATCTCTATTTGATCATATAAATTTGTGAGTCATTAGTTTATACACTCATTTCTCCAGAATATTATCCCTTGATAATGGCCATTTATCTAGGTAACTAAAGTGTTGGAACATATATATTAAGTGCACCATAGATAATGCAAAACAATGAAAATAATGATAGCTGTAGTAATGATATGATGTTAACACAGTAACATAGTACACTGTCAAGGATACTAAGAAACAACCTTAAAAGGAAAAAATAAATCTAGATAACTTTAGATTGTTCATACTATGTAGTATTGTGTTTCCTTTAGCAAGCCATAGAAAACTATCCAATTAAGTGGAATAAATGATGATCTGAATGGTTAAGAAATAAAGTGCCATCAGTTAAATGTAAATTGATAGTAAGCTTTAAAATTTGGCTCATTGCTAAAATATTTTCAGGTATCATTTATTAAATACTTGGATTGAAACATTTAACTGTCAATTTTCAAGATGTCTCCTTATCCAAGTCTCCTGCTGCCTCAGAGTGGATGTGGTCCTAATTTTCATTAAATTTTAAGATTATGTCCAAACCTAACACCTGGAGACAATCATGTGGACAACTCTGGCCCACAGGTATGATACTGTGCAGCAATCTAAGAAAGAGGAATATAATGAACTTACAGTTATGGTCATCTGATGCTCTGAAGGTAAACCAGAGTCAATATTAGGATATGATACCCTCACTGAGAGTTTAAGATTCAATGAAAAATATTTAATAATCTGCATATTGTATAACTTTTATAAATCATCCCTACAAGTGAGTTCATGGAAGCATACATTGAAGTGCAAGTGTCCAATTCCAGATGATATTCAGTACTGCAATTTTTTTATAGCAGTGTTTCCCAAAGTGAAAAATTCTGCACCAAAGGGGTGGGTATGGAGGGTGGAGGTTGGTGGGGATGAGGGTGTCTCAAAAACCGATAGCAACACTTTAGTCTAAATTGTGAGCTGTAGTAAGAAAGCTTTACACAGTTATTAATTTTCAAGAAGGGGAGGATGATATTTTGGAAACCTATGGGTGAGACGTTGGTACTACAGATCCAACTAAACTGAATCTATAGATCACCTACTGCCAATCAGATCACACATATCTCTTTAGATAACAGTTTATTTCACAAGACTGATGACTACACAGTTTGTCTAAATCCAGGTGCATTTTTAATGAGTTCAGAAATAAATAGAAAAATGCTGAAAACAGTAAGGATAAAAAAAAACCTTCAGATTAAATTTTACGAGAAAGAAGATATATGAAGAATGCTAGGTTTCTTACAGATTGTAATCTATATGTAAAGATCCCTGCTGACACAGTGGTTAAAGCACTCAGTGACTAACTCAATTGTCAGTGATTTGAATCCACTAGCCTCTCCTTAGAAGAAGTAGAAATATGCCTCTGTTAAGATTTATAGCCTTGGAGAGATATGGGGAAGCTCTGTTGTATCTTTTAAGGTCACAATGAATGAGTGAATTCAATGGTAAGGAGTTTTATGCACATGTTATTTTCCTTTAGCTCCAAAGCATTCATTCATCATATATCCTTTAGGAAGAAATATGACACTTTTACAATACCACCATCTCTAAAAATAGTAGCATTTGGATGATGAAAAAATATTTAAGATGTTAAGACATTCTGGCTTGACACCCTGGGGAAAGCTGATTTTTTTCCACCCTAGAAATATTGAATCATAATCTACAGTTTAAGAATAGTCCCCAGCTGATCCTTAAGCATGTGTAAGAAAACAAACTATACTCCTTACCCTAAGAGCTGAGTCCTACTCAAGGGAACCTTGGCTCCTTCATGAAAAATAACATGCAGATTCTGATTCAATGGAGCTGGTTAGAAGTACAAATCCTGTGCAGGAGTCACAACAGAAAGGAACTGGTCCAAATTTCTGCTTCTGGAATTTGGTGTGCTAAATTTTTTGCTTTTTAATTTCATGTCTGCTAAGAAACACAGGGAGGATTATTTACAAAATCTTTATTCCTGAATAAATATATGTAATTTTTCCAATAATGTTATTGGGGGCCCTTACAGCTCTTATAACATTCAACACATCATTTATGTCAAGCATATTTGTACACGTTGCCATCTTCATTTCCAAATATTTTCTGTTTGAGCCCTTGGTATAAGCTCCTCTTTACCCCTCCATTTTTTTTTTAAATCATTCCATTGGGGACCCACAGAACTCCATCATGATCAACACACACATGAATTGTATGCATACCACATTTGCACATCTATTTCCATCATCACCCTGAAACATCCTCCCTCCACTTAGGCCCCCAGTACCAGCTCCTCATATTTCCTCTTCCTCCCCTCTTCCCCATCCCTCTCCTCCATTTTGGTTTTAGAATGTTAGCATTTATAGCAATAATTCTAAGTTTGATTTATTTTGCTCAAAATTCCTAAAGATTCTTGTCTATCTGCTTGAATGCATCAAAACCTTTCTGATATAGTAAAGCAGACATTTTTGAACCACCAATCCCTCCATTAGCAGTTGAATACCTTAATCAAAGCACCACCAGGCTTCCTTACCTTGCCCCGCACTTCTAAAAATAGCACGCTAAATACACAGCCACACAGTTTCTCACTCTTTTCATGATCTCTAATAATAGGACCCTACGTTAATAGAAGCAAGTTTCCACCCCAAGTTTTGCAGTATTCAAACTTAAGTTTCTTAATAGATTGCTTCTGTTGACCAATTTAGATAGTTTCTGAAGATACTGGCATCCATAAATCAAATAGAATTAGCTGAATGCTTAATAGAATAAAAATCATTGAATCCCACCCAGATTTTGCAAATCTCCAAGGTAGACCCAATAACCTCCTTTCCACAAACTCTAATCAGGCAATCCTGCTCCTGAGTAAAATTAGAGAAATTTAGTCAGTGCTATTCAACATATAACCAGTGAAACTTCTGTGTTGGTTAAAAATGTAAATTACTCCCGTCCACACAGAACACCTGAATTTCAGAGGAGGGCTCTGGAACAGTGCTTTAATAGTTTTAGTAATACTGTGTACACAAATGTTTGAGAAGCTCTACTTTAGAGATAAAATAATCAATCGCAGTCACAGAGGAATTGGTGGGGTGGGGCATTACAGCTGAGTGTGTCTGGAATCAGTACATTTGGTTTTAATTTCCAATCATGTACTAATTAGCTCTGTTACAGACACAATTGACCTAATCTCTCCAAGGATAATTATAAACCTAAATAGTAGTGCCTAAAACATAATGGTTGGTTTAATTACCTTCCTTTGTACTTAATTGTTACTCTCTAAATCAAGTTTAAACCTAAAATGAGTTCCATCTGGTCAGAGATCATCTCACCCTGTTATTTTTTTGTATGCTTGACACCTAATATAGTGCATAGTAAGTATTTACTAAATATGTCAACTCAGACACTAAGCTCAGCCATTAAGGTCATTCATTCTAAGATTGTTCATCTTAAAGAGTGTACTTTATGTATGTTAGACCTTTGGGGTAGACTATATGAACTAACATTGAAAGGGAAAAAGTAAGCTTAGAATTGATTTGTAAAATATATGGTTTGAGGAAATCCAAAAGCACTGGCTACAAACAGGATTAGTGACTGATAGATTTCTGGTACTGGTTTACCAGGCTGTGGAAGTATGAACCCTTAACAAGCAAGATGATGATCTTTAAGACACTTTAACTGAAGGAGCTGACTCAAAGTGACAACTCATAGTAATGACTCATAATGTCACTATTCCTTAAAATTTCCTGGAATACACATCTTTAAAAATGTAGACCAAACTCACTGCCATTGAATCAACACTGACTCCAAGCAAACACTCCCACTCCACCCCCATTGGTTTCTGAGACTCTAAATGTTGAGGAGACTGGAAAGGCCAGTCTTTCTGCAGAGGACTGGTGGTTTCAGACTGCTGTCCATGAGAACAACCCAGAACCACTACACCACCAGGGATCCTGCAGAGCCGCATCCATTTCCTTCGCAGGGAATGGTGGTTGCAAACTGTCAGCTTAAGGTTAGAAAGCCAACATTTAAGGCACTGTACCAGCAAGATACTTCCAGGTTTAGTTACCACAACAATGAAAACAAAACAAAAATTTCAAACCTACTGCTGTAGAATCAATTCCAAGGCATAATGACTCTACAAAGCTTTTCTGAGGCTTTATGGGAGAGGCTGGTAGGTTTTAACCACTGATCTTGCAGCTACTGAATGGCACCAGTTATTTAAGTGCACCAGCAGGGCACATGCCATTAGTCAAAGAGCAGCTTAAGAAGACAAAATACTGTATTATAGTGAAATATTCAAAAAGAAAACCCAAAGACAAGAACATACTCAGTTCACAAGCTGAAAGAATTAAAAAAAAGATCCAAGTGGTGATATCAAATAATTCTGTGGGCAAAATACTGAATGATACAGGCAGCATCAAAGATGACAGAAAGAATATATAGAACCACTGTACCAAAAGTAGTTTGTCAATATTCAACCATTCTAAAATCATGAATCTATATGCTATTAGAGAAAGGATTTCATGATTCAATTTAGTGTGAAGGTATTAGAGGACAACTAAGCTCTAGAAATTAATAAAATAACAACTGAAATATTTCAACATGCCTATGCAGTGTTGGTGTCACTCAATAGGCCAAGAAATTTGGAAGACAGCTATCTGGTCAAATAAATGTATGTTGGGGTTGTCAGATGCCATCAGGTGGATTCTGACCCACAATTAACTTACTCATAACCTAATGAAACGCTGTCTGGTCCTGCGCCATCTGCACAATTGATCCAATGCTTGTGCTTATTGTTGCAGCCACTGTGTGAATCCATCTCCTTGAGCGCCTTCCTCTTCTTCACTGGCCTTCCACTTTACCAAACATGATGGCCTTTCTCCAGGGTTTAGTCTCTCCTGACAACATACTGACGTGTGCCAGATGAAGTACAGGAAGAAGCAAGGATGGCAAGAACTAACCTTACATACTTCAGAAACAACTATATGATTCACTTTTTCATCCATTCCATAGAAAGGTGACCTAACAGTCAGTAGAAATTATCAAACAACATCCCTAATATCGTACATATGTAGAGTTTATTGATGATCATTCCAAAACAATGGCCATTGTGTATTGATAGAGAGTTGTCAAAAACTAAAGTCACATTCCAAAGAGGACCCAAGAAAGGAATATCATTGATGGCATCAGAAAAATCTTGACTAGAAACAGAGAATAACAGAAAGATGTTTACCTCTATTTTTTTGGGGGGGCGGGGAATTGAGTATGCAAAAACATTGATTATGTGGTCCATAAGAAACTACAGGTAACATATGAAAGAGTATACATTTTGATCAGTTGTTCTCATGAAGAATTGGTATGTAGAACAAAAGGCAGTTGTTTAAACAACAAGAGGACTCTGTAAATTTTAAATCAAGCTAAGTGTGAAAATAGTTGTACCTTGTGAATACACTTGATTGACCTCTATGCTGACAAATAAACTGAGACTTTAAACAATATAAAGAATAATGTAGCAACCCGATTGAGGATGGCTCATTAAGAGATTGCTATTATAGAGAGATAATACGACCTTGTTTACTGAAAGCCAAGAAGACTTGAAGTACTTACTGAATAATATCACCAACTGCCACCTTCAATAAGGATTCTCCATCAATATAAAAAAAATCTCATAAATGTTGAAGTTCTTGAGGTTTTCCTTTCATTTATAGCAACACTCAACATTCGTAGAACAGAATAAAAAATCCAAATAATTTATTAATTCAGCAAAGGAGCAAGAGGCAAGCCGTAGTATTTTCAGTTACTTCATAGTGAATAGCAACACTGAAGAAGAGCCGGGACTTTTGGATTATGTTAGAGAAGAATATTGAATAGATATATGTATATATACATACTGCCATAAGAATAATTAAATCTATCTTTAAAGAAATAAACCAAATGTTCCATAGAAGAATGGATGGGGACACTTTGCCTGATGTACTTCAAGCCCTTTAGCAAGGGCGACCAGTCTCTGGAGATGGTAACGAAGAGAATCACTGGGAAGAAGGAAAACTCTCAGGGAGATGGATTGGCATAGAGGCTGCAACACTCGGCTCTAGCAGACCAGTCAGTGGTTTTGAGGCTAGCAAAGGTCGGGAAGCAGTCCCTGATTTTATCGCACACAGTGTTGCTCTGACTTGCAACCAGACCCCCTTCACTGAGCAACAACCACAGTTATGGGATGCCATTGTTTAAACATAGATGATGCCAAGCAAAGGAAAGGAAATGTTAAAGCCATAACAAAATATGAGGCTTGAAAAGAACAACTGGTCTTGCAGCCTCAAGTGAAGTTCAAAACCAGTTTATTAACTTGGGTTTCATAACACTGCTGACCTTTTGAAGTCACTGTGCATCTGAGGAGAAATTTGGCAATTACTCCAGTCTGCCTATTTCATGTAACAGCATAGATTGCTTCACCACCAGCACCTCCCAGGTAAACCCCCTTCCTGGTTGAATGACATTGAGTCTATTTGAAGCTACAGAAATTTAAAAACTGAATAGAATATGAACAAAATGCACTTGTAAGGACTGCTGTTGATTTTGTCAATAGATACCATGTAAAAAGCTACCTTCCATGAGCTGATTCTGACTCTTAGCAATACAGTGTCTGAAGCTATCTTTTCCAGGATTGCATACCCTCATATTTCTTCTGAGGAGAGGCTGATGTGCTTGAACTACCCACCTTGCAGTCCACCAAGTTAGCAGTTCACCCGATTAATTTATGTTACACGTAGGTGTTTTTTATAGGAAATATGCATGTACAAACATATATAAACATAATTGCATTTCAACTATGTCTGTTGTCTTTTAAATTAGAAATGATAAGAATGTTTATTATCTTCTCTACTACCATTCAATTTTTGATAACTAATTCTAGTACTAACATCTGCTATCTCATATATACACACTATACAAGTTTAAAAAAATAATTAACAGAGATTTTGACTTTTTATTTAAATCTACTATGAGGCTGCTAATACTTAACAGAAAGCCCATGGCCTGGGAACGTTAAAGAAATTCAAGATTGGTTACATTTCTTCTGTATAAGTATGCATTGCGCATTATTTGTGCCAGTTTAAAGAACTTTTCTGACTGAATTTTTTTGTATGGATGGGTAAGGCATTACTTGCCTCAAAGGCGCCAATGTTTCTATTCAGTTGCTGAAGAGAGCCTCCTTTTTCTCCAGGCTTAGTGAATAGAGTAGCTGGAGTCTGCAGCAGTCCTTGGAATGCCCACCGAGTACCAGCATTTAAAAATATACCATCTTCCACATCCATTCAAAAGAGTATTGCTTTAAAGGCTCTTTTGTCTGAAATATTAGATTCTGTATAGGTAGGTCAAAACTAAATTAGAGTTCGATTTTGTTTTGCATTCACTGCATTTTCACTGCAGACAGAAGAGTGCATGATGGTATCAACTTCAAGTCAGTTGGGGAGAGAAAGGGGGAAGGGACACGACCTCCAGAAAGAAGTGGTCAAATTCAGGCCTCAGCCTCCAGTACAACAATCACCAGCTTCATCACACAGCAAACAGGGACTTAGCTGGAATGACATGTAGCAGCTTTGGAAAGATATTCTAAGGATTTGTGGATGCTGAAAAAAATGGGCTCAAACAAAATGTGGACTCTCCTTTTATGAAATCCACTCGTGGCTCAATTCTGTATTAAGAAAAACTCACAAGAGGCAAGTTATTAATATTGCCTAGTTGCTTTTCATTTGATTATGGCTTAATAAGATTAAGAAGAGTTCTCCAAAAAAGAAAGTGATCAGCAATCTCTTTCTTATCAAAAGACAAATCAAAAGGGAAAAAGATAATACAATGAATTGGTCATAGAATTAAATATTATACATATTATCAACTTATAAAATCTACTCTAAAATAGTATATATCTATTGGAATATAAACCCTATGCACGTTAGATTTTGCCTCCTTTACTTATTGCAACTAAACTGCTAAAACAATAAAAAGCATAGCAGGACCTCAATGAATACTTGCACAATAAACTAATCTCCTAAACACAGAAGAAACATTGATACAGTTTTTGAAAGAACTCAATTGGGCCAAGTAAAAGCAGTAATTAGTTCTGATTTGCCTCCTCTTGCTGAAATACTGGGTGCTTACTATGACTTGACCTTGCTGGCTCTTTGGCCTATTAGCTTTGTTTTCTTGTCATATTTCAAAGTAGTCTGTAATTGCATTTCAAACAATGACCAGCAAATAAATATCCTACTGTTATTTTAATTCAAAAAAGTAAATAAATAAAAAGAGAAAACTATTCCCTTTTTCATTTTTACTATTCAAACTAATGTGCTAAATATGTTAGATAAATGTTTATTGAACAAGGTGGGGATACCTTGAATGAGAATAACATTAATAGCAATACTGCCTTCCTTTTCAAGCCATGTACTCCTTGTTTTTGTTTTTCATATATCAGAATTACTGTTACTTATTGGTCAGAAGAAGGTAATAAATGTATGAGGGATCATCAAAAAGTTTGTGGAAATTGCTATCTTTTCATTCTATTTCCACATAAAGTCTCCTAGTATATTAACAACAGCAAAAAGTCCAACTCATCTTTAGTTTAGCTTCATCTTACTGCCCAGAAATCCCTATCGATGAAATGAATAGATAAGGAAACACTAAACTGATCCTATTAAATATCTGAGTTTCATTATGGATTTTCCTTACCCTGTTTACCTAACAAGTTCTTTTTTTTTTTTTAGTCTTTTTTTTTTTTTTGAGGCATCACTGCCCTCTGGTGATGGTAGTAGGCGGCCCAGCCTTTGCTCCTGGGAGCCGGAATTGAACCTCCATCCCTGTGGGCCGCAGTGCCGCGCACAATCACTACGCCACTGGGGCTCAGCCTAACAACTTCTATATATTAGTTTGGCTTCCGCTAAATAATTTTTTTGTGTGGGGGGGCATCACTGCCCTCAGGTGGTGGGAGTAGGAGGCCCAGCCTTTGCTCCATGGAGCTGGAATCGAACCTCCATCCCAGTGGGCCGCAGTCCCGCACACAACAACTACGCCACCGGGGCTCAGCCCTCCGCTAAATAATTTTCAATGGGTACAGGAAAACGTGGCAAGTGTACGGTCATATTTCTTTATTTAGAAGTTCATGTCAGTATATATGGTTAATTTCCCTCTCTCTCCATACTTAATATGAATCTGAACCTCAGACATGGAATAATGTAAAACGTTTATAAATATCAAAGTACTTGCACCCAAGGCCTGTGAGTCAGGTTTTATATTAGGTGGAGTTATCAAAGTAAATTGGTGCTGTGAGAAACGGGGCAGTCAGCCAGTTGACTTCACTGAGTAACAGCTTGTCTTTGGTCGATATTTTTTCAAATCTTCCCAATAGATACAGGTCAAGGATTCAGTCACTGCCTTTAGTAGGATCTTTAACAGCAGCACATGTTTTTGCTCCATTTTGTGATGCACCCAATTCATTTCCTTGGTATAGATTCCAATTAATAGGGACTCTATGGGATAAAGTAAAATTATAAAACAAAGTGTAAATCTTTGAAGTTCAGAGGTACAACTTTTTTCCCTGTAGTGGTCATTGGATTTGTAACAGAAAACATAGTCAGGAGCCAAGAGTTTAATTCATGGTGTCACTGTGGCATCTTTAACAATGCATGGGCCTTCAGGAAAGGCAAGTATTTCAATTTGAAGTGGATGTATGGAAGGATTATAGGTACCTATTATTGTACAATGGAGACGTGATTACCGTAGCTGTTTTCCAGATTTCAAATTCAAAATACCTTGACAGAGAATCCATTTTTCCAAAACATTAAATGTGTTAAATTGTCCTATCTCATGGATAAGTGAAAATATTGTATTTTAATATGAGAACAGATTTTGTATGAGGAAGTGAGTATAGGTCATATCACATGCTATAGTAATTAATTAAAAGATCTCCAAATAAATTTCAGTAAACACAGTTTTAGTTGTCTCTACACCTCACTCCTACTAGTACCTAGTAGAAAATTTTAAAACATGGTGACCTAAAGTGATAGTAAAAGAATTTAGGCTCTACATTAGAGATAAATAAATGGGAGAAGATTCCAATTCCTTTATATAAGATTATTTAACTTAAGTATGCATGAAATTTGATATTCGTATGCTAAGGATGTTTCCAAGAAAGATTAATTTCTAAGGAGTTGAAGTTTACAATCAAATGTTTAAATTATACTGAAAAATACTACAAACTACTCTCTAGACATAAGAAATGACTAGATATGGCATTATTTAAATGAAATTAAGACCTTCTCCACACACTTTTGCAATAGGACGTTTTGCTACCTGTCTTGGTTAGTTCAAGAAGAGTTCTATAAAGGAGCACTGCTTGTCTTAGATGACCACTTAAAACACTTTCCAGTTCAAGGTTTTCTTCTGATTACAGGAAAGGCCATCAATTCTCTTAGTGTTAGCCTTGGGAAAACATAGTCTATACTACATAATAGATTTCTAGGACGTGCATAGTAGTATAGTGCTATAGATCCATAAAATCCAGTGACCATCAAGGTCTTTGTCTTGATGAATGTATTGAAAAGTAATGAATGTACAATGAGAACATGGTCAGTGACCATTTCATTGCCATCAAAGATCAGTTCTTAAACTCACAAGCTATATAACTTCCCAAAGTTTACATGGAGTAGTCATTTTATTCTTACTGATAATTAGGCTTAGAGTCAACATAACCACCATTCAAATAAATGCATGGGTGAAAAAAATTTGAACAAATTAAATTCTGATACATTTATTATGTATGTTGTTCATGAAAATAAGTACTGTGATATTAGTTCTAGCAGGCTTGTAGCTCATTCAATATTCAAAGAAATAAGCAATATTGATGAGTTGTCTACAAACAGAAACCGATGGCGAATAAATGCAATGTATTATGATGATCAGTGAAAGTTAATGTCTGAATACTCTTGTATCCAATTTTAATGGGGGAAAGATACTGACAGATAAACCCTAAACTCTTCCTTGCAAATTATAAGTCAGGAAATAAATCAACAGTGATTATCTTGCCTCAGACACTGGAAAGTCAATTTGCCTTATTTTCATCCCTCTCAATGGAGGTAGGAACACAATCTGCTAGCTAGAAAGAATAATCTTACTATACATAATATGTGACTATTAGAAAAATCAAAGACAAATTTATTTCTAGTGCAACATAATGAACAATAACCAAGGTAACAAATCATAAGACTTTAGAGAGATGTTGTCCAGGGCAGTGTCAATAAGAGCCTGTAGGGTAAGGTAATAATCTTTAGTTGGCAAAAGTTTTCAACTTTGTTTTCATGCTTCCTTTAGCTTAGCCCTTCAATGCCAACTTCAATCTGTTTTCTCAGATATTCAGTAAGCTTTAGGTCAACCATTACATTTAGTTAAATTAATTGCAATGGAGTAAACTACAATTCATGGTGACTTCACATTTGTAGGAGTAGATTTTTCAATGACTTTAGGGAGTAGATCACCAGGGTTTTCTTCAGCGATATTTCTGGGAAGATTGAAATTTCTAGTAAACAGCACCACCCAGGTACTCCAATACTCACTTACATGTCCTGTAAGTCTGGGAATAGTCTTTTTTTGCTTATTTGTTTTTTAACTTTTATGATGTTAAACTTAATCTATCCCCAAACCATGAGTTTTTGCTTCTTCAATTTCTTCTGGTAAATCTTTTTCTTCTGTGCAACCTCCTCTCCTGGTTTAGAAACAACTTGTTCCTTTTCAGTCAGGATCATTTCAATGTGGCAGGGGGAAGTCAGGTATGGATCGATGTGACTACATCTTGGGGGTTTTGTTCACCTGGAGATGCTCAATGACCAGAGAATCCACATCTAATCCCTTAAACTCAGCATTGCTTTCTGCATTTTTAAGCATGTGAATGAAAAATTCAGCACTCTTTTTGGGCCACCGACCCTGGGTCCAACCCCACTGTTTGGCATTGGCACATCTACCAATGCCACTATTGTAACATCAGAAGGAAACACACCGCTTCTGCAAAGTGACATCTTCCAAATATTTGGTGGTTTTCTGGATATGCATGCCTTTGATGGCTCAGACAGTTACAGGGATGTTCTTGAAGTGGACCTGGAGGTTTGACCCTCTTGATTTGCAGAATTTTGTAGGGTTTTTTGGGTCAAGTGTGTAGCGAACCAGTTTGGCAGGTCACCTCAGGCTGTTACAGGAAGAGGAAGAGCAGTGGATTCTCCTGATAGTCTTAAATATTAAATATTGCTACTACATATCTGTTTTGCACTTGGTGTCATGTGCTTTAAGGAAATTTTTTTGGAAAGGAGTGCACCACTGTTCCTTTATAATGAAAAGCATGACAAAACAGAATATAATTTGATCAGACATATAGTTTGATACCCTAGCCAGGATATCAACAGGGTCAGGAAGGCATTTGGAACATTATGAATGTGACTATAGTTTGTGTAACGGAATACTTTATTAATAAGTTTTTATTGAGTACTTTTGGTTTTAGTTTTCATTTCTCTCAATGGCATCATGGATATGATTGTTATTGGCAATCCCAAGGTTACAAATAAGATACAGTCATACATGTGCCTTTAATTTTAATTTGTAGGTTAGTTGGAAAAGGTACAGATGATCCTAATTGAGTCCCATTTAGTGAAATGTTTGTCTTAGTACATAGTACATATTTAACCTGAAACACCACCCCCAAAAATGTGTGTTTAGGAGACATGGTAAAAAGGAAAAGAGAAAAATTTAAACCACATACAATATTATAAACTTATTGTAGAGTTCTCAGAAATGTGATCTGACTTAAAATGATTATGACATGATTCAGGATATTACAGTGCCTGATTTGCAATCATGGCACAATGCTTTTTTTTAATTTTTTTTTTATTTTAGGCATCACTGCCCTCAGGTGGTGGGAGTAGGAGGTCCAGCCTTTGCTCCTGGGAGCCGGAATTGAACCTCCATCCCAGTGGGCCGCAGTCCCCCGCACAACCACTACGCCACCGGGGCTCAGCCGGCACAATGCTTTTAAGAAATTCACAATTTAGTTTGTGTGTTCTTATTATGAGCCCTTGGATTAAATTCAGATGTTCATATAATAGGCTTCAAAACAGTCTATCCTTAAGTATGACACATCTGAACGTCAGATATTATCTTGGGTAACATTATGTGTTCCCAGTATTTTATTATGAAAAGTTTTATATTGTTTAGCTGAAAACTGATCACCACGAGTGGATTCAGTTTGGGGCACACGTGTGTCTAAGCGCCATCTTCACTATCAGACCATTAAGTGTGATCTCTTTTAGAAGTTTGAATTTTGTTTTACCTCTGCTGTCCACTCTGTGTTGAGGACATTCTGTAATACAGATCACAGCAGCAAATAGTGGTAGAGAAACCATCTAGCTTTCTGGTATCAGGACAGTGAAGGCTGTAGTGTGATACATGAGCTCTTTGAATGAACAGCTTCCTTGAATCTTTGATTTACTTAATTCTTTGCTCCTGGACGGGGAAAGACCAATTGCTGCATTTTAAATGGTTACTCACAAGCTTTGAAGAACCCTGATCACACTCACCAAAGGATCACACACACACACCAGAATGCTGTCTTTGTGGGCTATCTCATGTCATTTGATCTCATTGTCTCCTGAGACCATGGTACTCATGATTCTTTCCTTCAAGGTATATGGTTATGACTAGGAAGTTTTCAGAACCTTGTCTCCTGTATGTTTTACTACATGCTTGGGTATATTTGCAGTACATGCAAATATATGTACATGGATAAAAGAAATATCCTCTACCAAATCAGTCACAAGATTAAAAGTCAAGTTGCATTTGGTGAATTTGCTGTGTAAGATTTCTTTCAAACACTGAAAAGCAAGGAAGCTACTTTGAGCACTAAGGTGCCAAGCCAGGGTATTTTCCAATGCCTCTAATGGATGAGAAAATTGAACACTGAATAAGGAAACCTTATTTTAAAATGGTGCATTTGAATTGTGATGATGGAGAGAGTATTGAAAGTACCATGGACTGCTAAAAGGACAAACAAATCTTGGAATAAATAAGGCCAAGGTGCTCTTTAGAAGCAAGGATTAGAGATTTTGTCTTATGTACTTTGGATATGTTGTCTGGAGAAAACTGTCCCTGAAGAACGACATCATGTTTGGTAAAATGATGGCCCTCAATGAGACGGCTTGACATAGCATCTGCAATAATAGGCTCAGGCATTGCAATGATTGAGAGTGCAGAATGGGCAGTTTTTCATTCTACTGTGTAAATGGCAGTGATGGCTGGTAACTGACTCAATAGCACCTATCACCCACCACAACAAATCTCTGTGCTGTATTCATGGACATATTCCCATTTACCTTCCCACATCAGTTCAGCTTGCTTATTTACCTTACTGTTAGATATTGTTTGTTATTAATATTATTTCAGTATCTGGGCTGAGCCCCGGTGGCGTCGTGGTTGTGCGCGGGACTGCAGCTCACTGGGACGGAGGTTCAATTCCAGAAGTGGGGCTGGGCCTCCTACTCCCACCACCGGAGAGCAGTGATGCACCCCCCCCCCCAAAAAAAAAATCCCAAAATATTATTTCAGGATCATGTATGTAATAACATTTAGGTGTGTAAATATTTACTCAATCTTAATTAGGAATAAAAAAATCAGGATGCTCATTCAAAATAATGTGATTTCTTACAGGAAAGGATGCAGCAATAACCTTTTCTTCCACCATCTTCATCATCTATCTTTCTCAATTCATATCTTACCTCCCACTGTCGTAGACAAACTCCTTCCAAACCCTACTCCAATTGTAATAATCTAAACTGAGTTTTGTTCTTAAATCAATATGGTTGAGTACTCAATATATATGGGTTCCAAATAACTTTGTGAAAATAAGGTTAGAAGATAATGACATTTTTTCATTAAATATTTTAAGCTTATGCATAACCATTTTAACATATGGATATATGTAATGTATATATTCCTTTCAAGCCATACAGGCTACCTAACACAGGAAACTAAAGCATATTGATAAAAGCTAAACAGTAAAAGGTAAGACTTTATGTCTATACCTTAGAAATACATTTAAATGAAGATTTCTTCATTTACAAATAACACTGATATATTTCAGGATACTGAAAATAATTAAATGCAGTTCTCTTATTTTACAGTAGTACCATTAGTGTGAAAACTATACCAGCCCAAATAACTCCAAATGCTATTACAAGTTATTGCTATGTAAACTTCTAATGATGTTTGCATACCACTGATAGACCCTATAATAAAACTTTCTCAGTGTTTTGTTATAAAAAATGAAACACTGGCATTATTTCCTCCTATGTAATGGGAAAGTAAATATAAAGTAGTGATAAACAACATTAGTTTTTCAGAATAATATATAGAATCATAACTACAGTAAGCATAAAAATTACAACATATGTATGATATCCTTACAGGAAAAAAAGCAGTAAGGAAACAAGAGATAGGATTTATTTCCTAACTGTAATGTATCATTACTATTTCCATCAGAGCTTTCATCACAAATTACAAAAGAGTCTATGGGGAAAACAGAAGCTGCTCTAATGGAAACAACTCCTCCTAGGGTTCTTGAGTTTTATTTGCAGCACTTGTAGCCTTAGGTACAAGAATCTGTGACAGCAGAAAGTAAAGCAGAAAGAGCAAGCCAGAAGAGAGGATTGTACAACCTTAACGATGTTCTTTGCTTGCTGAGATCAATCGATCTTTAATCAAGCAAGTGTGGTTTTGTTTACATGGCTGAAATGAAAAGCATTTCATCTCATCTCACTATGTGAGCTCATCGCTCATTGGAGCTCCATGTAGAAAGGTCAGTGTTGCAAGTAGCAGGATTCCAAAATGTTCTTATGCATGAAAAATAATCTTAAGATAATTCAACACAGCCAAGCCATTTAGCCATAAATCAAAATACATAGTGTTCTCTCTAATTATCAAGGATAGCATGCCCACCAATTTATTCCCTCCTATAGATTCAATATTATCCAGATTTGAATATAATTCCAATAAATAGGCTATTCAAGCTTCAGCCCAACAAATGAGAGGTGTTGCTTTTATTTTTAACACAAGCTGCTTAATAATGATTTCATGGAGGATGGCTGAAGGAACAGCAATTGTGCTTTGAGGTTTCACAATGGGAAGACAGCCCTACAATTGTTAGCCACTTATTAAATAAGTTATAAAAAACATTCTGAATCTTTACTTCACTCATTCACAGAGTTACAGAGTTACAATAGTACAACTTCATAGGGATAACAATTTTGGATGTGATAGTGAGTTTTAAGCGTAATGGGTCTACAGCAGATTTTGGGATAATAATAATTTGTCATAAACCCACATCTGAGATGTACAAGCATAATGGAAGCTCGAGGACAAGAAACATCACTGAGAAGCTGAAATTGTGAAATGATTATGAGAAAAGGTTGTACTTGGGGAGAAGAAATTCTGAAGGAAAGAAAAATAAAGGACTATTATCTTGACATTGAACTAGAAATGAATCTCCCATTTGTTTAAACTTTAAACAAATACCTTCCGTACATTAATTCTATTTCAGAAATCCTTCAGCAAGTTTCCTTAAATGCATATATTTATAAAAAGTACATTTCTATTTTGTTTCTCATTCCAATAGCTATTTTAAAACATCATTCTTTGAAAGCAACATTCTAAATTAATTCACCTTTGAAACAAAATTACTTTGAAAAAAAAATGACTCTAAGTCTTCTCCTCCACACAGAGCCAAGGCAACTATCCGGTTGTCTCCTTTAACTCAGTGACATCCTTTGGGCTGTTAATGAAGAGTGCAGGAAAAACTACCTGATGATAAAGGTCTGAAAGGTTAGCATATGAGACCGTATTTTGAATTCTTGAGCCCAATCAAAGATTATAAACAAAGAATTAATATGACTTTTGAAAGATAATGCATTATTTATTAAGCAAGGAACACAGTCTGTTGAATTAGCTTAATGTCAATATGACAAAGTTAAGCAAACCAGTGTTTAAAAATAGAATCATATTTTAAAAGTAATATGCATTTTGAATCTAAAAATTATAGGCTATATCACTTACAGCCAAGATTGCATAGAATCTTCATGGCTTTTTGCAGCATATTAATGTATACATATTCATTTGGATACTGTGGGTAAATATATATTTTTGTCATAATTTATAAATTATTATATGTTATAGTACACACTTATCAAAGCACATATTTAATGACGTCTAGATTGGTAAGTTCATCCCATATCTAGCAAGAACAATCTTGAAAAAGAATGTATAAAAAGTATAAAAACAGTGAAATTAACATAAAATCACAATAAATTTTCCTTCTACTTAAGTAAACAGTAAAGTTATCAAAATAACTACTAATTAATTGAAATTCAAAATATCTTGATAAATATAAATGAATATAAAACCATTTGAAATAGCTAATCTGCAGAGAATAAGCTCATATCAAACTTTACTAGCTATCATTTCCTGCCAGTAACTTTAAACAAATACCTTTTTTAATTTTTGGAATATCTGCGTAAGTAAACTTTATAATTAATTGATGGTTATCATTTTAAAATAAATTCTTAACTTTTGGAATTTTGGTAAAATTTTCCACAAAAACTTAATTAACCTATATTCTAAGCTTCTTTATTGATTAATTTCAATCTTTTAATCTAAAATATTAAAACTATAATTATGTTGGGACTTAAATTATTTATAACACTACAATTAAATGGTCTCAATAGAATATGAAGATGAACTAGTAATAGTTCGGAGAGAAAAGCCATGACCATTTTATAGAAATTAATACAAGAAAAGCACATACAAAATGTTCAGGGCACACTGGAAAATATCAGGGGGCTCCATAAAAACTGCAGCAAAACTCTATTCCAATTTAATGCAATTTTAAACCAACTTTTTGAAGCCAATCCATATTTAAAAGTCAAAATTGTGTCATAAATCAAAACAAAGGTGATAATTTATACTGTGTTTTTGTTATATGTGACCAGTCCATACATACAACAACAAAAACAGTAACTGGAAGTGAAGTGCTCTGTGAACTTCATATTCTTTCTGCATTTGAATCTGTTACTATTACAGCCACATTGTCAGTCCATCCCAATTAAGTTCTTACTCTTTTTCACGGACTCTGTCTCTCTACTAACCATAATGCACTTTTAGGGACGAACTTTTAGTAAACTACATGAACCCACAAGATGTTCTACAGCAGAAAGATGAGGCTGCCTGACCCTGGAAAGCTGTAAGACTTAGAAACCCAAAATGGACATACAATTAACATATCATACAATCCAATAGTTCAGTCACGTCAAGAAGAGTTGTACAATCATCACCAAAATAAATTTTAGAACATTTTCTTCTTTCTTGTACTCATCATTACTAGCTTTTCATTCAATATCTTAATGTCTATCTCATTGATTGACTTAATGATACTATTACTAGCATGACTATATGCCATTGAGGATGATTTATAATATTCCCAATAAAATCATATGATATTTAAATGTATATCAGGAGGTAAACTACAGATAAATGAATGAATTTCGAACTCACATTATTCTTAAACTAAGAACAATTAGTTCTTCTGACATGTTCTCATTAAGAGATCACTGAAGTTATAGATATTCCAACAAAATGTGGTGAGAAAAATCAGGTGGTGTTCTACTGTGAAAGAGAATAGTATCTAGAGTCTTAAAAGCTTGTCTTAAAACAAATAGCAAAATTTATGAATGTGATTGAGCTACTGAAATGCATGATATGTGAATTGCATGTTGATGAAACTGTTAAAATAAATAAGCTACTTAAAAACAAAACAAACATTTAAATGACGTGCCAGCTAACTACTCATAGAAGAAGCACACCAGAAAATGTGACTCAATTTTTGAGATAAAATCCAAGACTGGATGAGGAAATAATTTTAAAACTTATATATAGATAACACTGAAAGTGCCTAATTTATTGGCAATGACCTCAGATGGATTAAAATTCGGGAGTGTCACCTTTGACTATTATTCAGGAATAGAAAAAACCTTCCTATTACATAGAGTGTACTGGAAAATGGCTTAAGGATGCTGTAGTTAAGTTAAATTTTTTTTTGTTGCTAAGTTAAATTTTAACACCTATCATCTTCTTTATTTATTCTGCTTCCTTTTAGATTGAAATCTTTCTTTGTTCCATATTGTTGGGGGATTGTTGGGGCTGTGTTTGAGGAGATTAGAGATAGGTGGGGGGCTAATAATAATGAGTACAAAAATGAAGACAAGTTTCTAAAATTGATTGTGTTGATGATTGCATGACTTTTTCATATGCTTAAATCATTGAAATACATGGTATTAGAATTATTTGTCAATAAAATTGAAGAAAAAAGATAATATAGCTAACGAAGAAAATTAATTTTCCTGGTTAAATTTCCCAAAGTAGTTGGTTATCTTGGTTTGAATAGCAAATGCATTAGTCCTTTCATCTTATCCAATAAATTTCTGCTGATTACACACTATAATGTAATATGTAATAAGCACCAGTTGCAATCATGCTGAACTCGATTCTCAGTGACTTCATCTATATCAGAGTAAAACTGTACAGTGGGTTTAGTTTGGAGCAGATATTTTTTTGGGGGGTGGGGGGCATCACTGCCCTCTGGTGGGAATGGGAGGCCCACATGGGAGGTCCAGCCTTATTCTTGGAAAGCTGCTGCTGGATTTGAACCGCCAAGCCCGTGGGCCACAGTCCCACACTCAAACACTACGCCACCGGGGCTCAGCCCCAGAGCGGATATTTTTATCCTATGCCTTATTCCAAGGAGCCTCAGTATTGTGAAGCTTTAGAATAACTCTAAGGTTAGTGATTAAAACCCACCAACCAATCCTTAGTAGAAAGAGAACTTGTCTGCTCCATTAAAGATGGAAATACTCCATTAAAGATACTCCATTACAGTATCTGAAAATCCTAGATAGGATTGCTATGAGAAAAGACTCTTTGGCAGTGGATGTGAAGTTTATTGTATATGGATATAAAGTGTTCACTCATTCAACTAATATACATTGAAGAACTCTTGCCAAGCAAAAGGCATGTTGCGAGACATGATGTCAATATCAGTAAGAGCAATAAACACAAAATGTAGCAAATTATGTATATTTAAATTATTTTTATGCTTCACTTCCACAGACACCTCTCATTTCTGGTGAATGTCTTAGCTTTCACAAGGGAACACAGGCAAACGAGGTATTCATTTCCAACCTGCATCAATCATTAGCAAAGGAGCTACCCAGAGGAAGAAGGAAGTGTTTCTGTGAAGTCTGCTTGTTTGTGCCATCCCAGACACAATCATCCCATGGGAATTTTGCTTTACTTCTAAGTACTAGAAACTATTTTTAAAGTTTCAAACACAAGCACATGCAGGGAGGTATCTTTATTTCAGAAATGAAAAGTCAAACTCTTGTCCTGTTCTGAAATGGCACCAAGAGTTGTCTCTTGAGAGACCTATAACCAGTTTCTATTGAAATGGAACACAAAAAATAAGAGTAAACAGTGGGATAGAAACTAAAATTGAAATTTTAGATGCAACAATTTTAGAAGCAACAAGTTCTTTTTCAAAATTCAACCTCCTATTCATGGTGAAGGTGACAAAAATCACAAGTATAAATGTGTTATAATGTTTATGTAAAACAAGCTCCAATTTCACCTTTACACAAGTAGCAGTTTCACTTTTATAGGCATTTCAATTATAGTTTGAGGGAATGATGGGATTTATTTCTCATCTTTAAAGAATGTAAAATAAGTAAGATGATAATAAATATTAGCCAAAGACTCCCCAGATTGGAAACATGGGGTTATTTTCACTAATTAAAAGAAATAAAGCATCCCATGCTATTACATCCTTTTAAAATTTTTTAATTAAAAATAATTTTATTGGGGGCTCATACATCGTTTTTCTCAATACATAAATACATACATTGTGCCATGCACCTTCACATGTCTGCTGATGTTCTCATTCTCCAAATATCCGCTTTTCCACTTGAGCCCTTGATATCAGCTTCCCATACTTTCCCCCCTCCTCTGCTCTCCCTTTGCCCACCAACCCTCGATACTTTATGAATTATTATTGTTCTGTCATATCTTACACTGCCCGACCTCTCCCCCAGCCCATTCCTTTGATGTCTGTCTTCCAGATGGCAGGTTATGTGTAGATCCTTGCAGTTGATTCCATCTCTCTACCCATCCAGTAGCTCCAATCTCACCAATGGTCCCAAGGGGCACATCTGTCCATGGTTCCCCATATCTCCAGCTCCCCACTCTATATAGTGGACCTTCTCCAGTACAGCTGGATTTGTAAGGTAGAGTCAGGACCATGTTAGCTGGGAGGAGGAAACCTTCAGGAACTAGAGGAAAGTTATATGCATCATCACTGCCTCGCTGCACCTTGACTGGTCTGTCTTCTCCCCATGACTCCCCTGTAAAGGGGTGATCAATTACCCACCAGTGGATCATAGGTTCCCACCCTTCTCTCCCCCTCATTCATAGTGAAGTGATTCTTTTTCCTTGATACTCAATACCTGCTCCCTTCAGCCCCTCTTGATCACACAGGCTGGTGAGCTTCTTCCATGTGCTCTTTGCTGCTTCTGTACTGAACAGCGCCTCGTTTATCTTCAAGTCTTTGAGACTCCAGACACTTAATCATTTGGTAGCTGAGCACCATCCATTTCTTCCACTCTGTTTGCCTCTGTATCCATTTGTCTTCAGCAATCGTATAGTGAGTCAATTGATCCATTAATTTTGATTTTTGTTCTTTGATGCCTGATACCTGATTGTTTGAACACCTCATGATCACACAGGCAAGTGAGCTTCTTTTATGGTGCGCTTTGTTGCTCCTGAGCTAGATGACTGCTTGTTTACGCTCAAGCCTTTAAGATCACAGACTCTGTATCTTTTAATAGCTGGGAACCATCTGCTTTCTTCACCACTCTTGCTCATGCTCCCACATGTCCTCAGTGGATGCCTTAGGGAGGTGTGCACACAGTGATATGTGTTTGTTTTTTCCCCCTATTTGATGCCTGTTGCCTAGTCTTTTCAACACCTTGTGGCCACAACGGCTGTTGTGCTTCTGTGTGGGAAGGGCCACTTCTCAGGTAGGTGGTCTATTGTTTATCTTCAGGCTTTTAAGGCCCCAGATGATATATCCTTTGATAGCCTGGCACCATCAGCTTTCTTCACCACATTTGCTTATGCACCCATTTTACTTCTGTGATCATGTTGGGTCAGTGAGCCTCGTGGAGTACCAGATTCATAGAACAAAGTGTTCTTGCATTGAGGGAGCACCTGGGTGAAGGCCAAGGTCCACTTGCTACTCTAGTACTTAACCTATAAATATGTTCTTAAACTTATTGCCTCCTTATAATAGATAATTATATTTATGTATGGACATGCCTATGTTTAGACTTCTGAAAGTGCCCTTTGCCTTCTAGCTCTTTCCTCTATTTCCTTCCATCTCCTTTCTGTTCCACCATCATGTTCCACCTTCTTTGGTGTTTCAGTGCTTCCTCGCAGTTACATTGTCCTTGCTACATTCTCTCACCCATTTTGGAAAGAAAATACTTGTAACCATTCATATTGAATAGAGAAAGAGAAATTAATTTAATGAGATTACTTGTCCAAAGGTAGCTAAAAACAGTCTTGGAGAGTTATAATTTCTCAATGCATGTGGAATATATAAGAAAGAACTGCTGTATATTCCTTGGTAGGTAAATATTTTCCTCATGTTAAACCATTTTTGAGTGTTTATAAGATTTGTGTCTATATGATTGGTGATGTGTGAGAAACTACAAAAAGTGATCACTGTACTTTGAAACTGTTTCTGCTTGTGTTTTTAATATGTGTCAGGATTTTCTAATCCCTCAGGGAAGTTGGTGATAGGCCTCACTAAGTCACAATTCTCCACTGTGTTACTGAAAAAAGTCTCCTTTTGAATTCTTCAGAATTAGGTTCACAGTCTCTAGTGTCCAGCTTTTATTTTAACAATATACAATATATTTCCAGGTTGTTATAAATATTGTCTGGATATTGTAGAAATTGTTAACAAACACAGTGACAAATCAAAAGTATTCTGAAAACAGGCCTGCCTGGCAAACTAATTCTGAAAAGAAAAAAACAATCAGCCACTGGAAACCACAAAGAGTACAGTTATACCTTGACATATAAGATATCAGGGCCCCAAGAATCTGAGTTGACTAACTAGATAGCAAAGGGGGGTGCCCATACATGTATCTCTATACATGAAAGTAAAAGTGACAGACCTCAAAATGCTGCCCTTCTTTTTGTACATGTATACCTTAAGGGTACCATGGGCTTGGTTTCAGACACCTGCAATAAAGTATTTGTCACAGTAAAGTGAGTCGAATATATTTTCTAGCTTCTGAGTGCACACAGTTATGTTTCCTTGATACCATGATAGCTTCTTAAGAAACTCTGGTGGTGTTGCAAGCTAGGCATTATGCTGCTAACTACAAAGTTGGCAGTTCAATTCCATTAACTGCCCGAAAGGAAAAAGAGGGTGCTCTGGAAACTCATAAAGATTTGCAATCTCAGAAACCAAACATAGATCTCTATAAATTGAGATTGACTCAATATAATAAGTAAATGTGAATATAATATGTTATATATTATATGTTATATATTATATGTTATATATATAAATGTGAATATAATAGTAAATGTGCAGTTAAATTATGAAAGTATTTTAAATAGTATGAGAATTACCAATATGTGATATAGAGATGATATAAGTGCAGACTGTTGGGAAAATAGTGTTAATAGGTTTACCTGGTGCCGGTTGCCATAAAACTTCAGTTTCTAAGGGTCACAATATTTGCAAGGGACAATAAAAGGAGGTATGCCTCTATAACATTATTAACAAATTGAACCTGTCAGTTGATCACCACTGTGATGAAGCTTGGACTTGACCTGGTTTTCAATATTTTTGGGGGTGGGGGTGGGTCATTTGGGGGTTTATCTCAGATGAAGTTTGTCACAGGGAATTACCCTCTTGATTCTCTTCTATATGTTTTTCTGTTATTTGGTATATAAAACCCAGGGATGATGAAACCTATAGAGATAGCAAGTAAAATAAGAATTTCTGGGGTATAGTGGAGAATTGTCAGGTAAAGAGAAGCTGATAACAAGGAGTTAAAGAAGGAAGAGGGGTTGACAGTTGCAGGAATTGTACAATACTACTTGATGGGACTGAACTATTGAATGATAGTTCGTTATTTGTGTTATCTTCCAGTAAAAAGGGTTTGTAAGATAAATTAATAAAACAAAATTCTCTTTTTAAAATTCGTTTTTTTTGATTTTTGTTTTTTGCCTCACTGCTCTGGTGGGAGTAGGAAGCCCAGCCTTGTTCCTGGAGAAGTGCTGTTGAATTTGAACCACTGAACCTGTGGGCCGCAGTCCTGTACACAACCACTGCGCAACCAGAGCTCAGCTTAAATTCTCTTATATATCAAAAAAAAAAAATTTTGGTCTGAGGTGAATAATAACTGGTGACTATAATACTAGCTTTTGCATGATTCTGCTGATACTGATATTTTTCCACCTTTCAGCTTGACCAATTTTTGCCTCCAATAAACAAACTAAATTCAGATTCAACACTTCTAAATTCAAAAATCTTCTACATAACTCATCTTTGCTAAATGTTCTCAACCAATACTCACGATGTGCTATTAGATCAAGGAACTGCTAAGCATCAGGCATAAAAGCTAAGAGAGATGTGGTAAATACTCTCCAAAATCGTAGTGCACTAAGATTCTGTTGTTGGTAGTGTTGCTAAGTGCCATCGAGTGCTTTCTGATATTGTAGAAGAAGGAAAATCTAGATTCTCATTCTAGATAACAAGATTGCATCGAAGTAGTTCTTTTCTGTTGCTGTTTTAAGGAAATCATGTTGCTTAAATAAAATAGTGATCAAATTACTATATTCTGGCACAATCTCCTTTTTGTGCAGAGCAGAGTAATAAGCAGCTCACGCCCCAGGAACAATTAATACTTCATATTTTGAGTAGTTTAGCTATAAGTCAAACTCTTCTCCTTCTCCATATCCTCTCTTCTTTATTGGATACTGTTGTGGGCTCTTCTTCCTCTTATAATTGCCTTTCTATTTTCTTGTTTTAAATAATAGAATATAGATTGATAGTTTTCTGGAATTTGCATAAAATAGGTCTCTAGAGTTACTCTTCATAGCATTTTGTTGTCTCTTTTGCAAATTCCTGCATTAGACAATTGGTTTTATTCCACTATAAGCAAAACGACATCTCTGGTTTAATCAATAATGTCTAAGTTTGTTACATAATAATAATAGGTCTTCTGATGGCATATATAAGCAAAAGAGTTTTTAATTTAGACAAATTCAAAATTAAGTATTTTCATTTTAAATCTTTTGCTTTCTGAGTCAAAACAAAAGAAACCAATATCTTTGTGCTCATAGAACAAGGGAATGATAACTATCTGGTTTAACATCAGGAAAACTATGCATGAGGGTTTAGTGTGTATGAAGATTTCCTCTCATCATACTTTTTCAATTTGTATGCTGCACAAATGCTGTATTGCATGAAGAAGGCTGTGGCATCAGAATTGGAAGAAGTCTTATCAACAACCTGAGACATGCGGATAACACAACTGTACTTGTTGAAAGTGAGGAGAACTTAGAGATAAAAGTTTGCAGCTTTCATTATGGATTGCAACTCAATATGAAAAAAGACCTAAATACTCACAGCTGGACCAATAGTTAGCATCATGATAAATGGAGAGAAGGCTAAAATTGTCAAGGATTTTATATTGTTTGGATCTACAATCAATGCTCATGAAAGCAGCAGTCAAGATATCAGAAGCCACATTGCAATTGGTGAATCTACTTCACTTGACCACTTTGGAGAAATATGGATGCTACTCTGAAGTCTAACATGTGCCTGACCTAAGCCAGGGTATTTCATTTACCTCAAATGGGTGTGAAAGTTTGACACTGAATAAAGAAGACAGAAGGAGAATTGACACATCCGCATGGTAATGCTGGTGAAGAATACTGAAACCACTGCAAACCACTTAAAGGGTAAACAGATGCATCTTGGGAAAAGAATGGTGAGACAGCTTCCTAGAGGTAAAGATGAAAAGACTTGGTCTTACATGCTGTGGCGGTCATGTATTCATTATGCCAATTTCATTTTTGGGATGTAGGAGTGGGTGGCAGGTCTGTTAATCTGGAGAGAGCCAATGAGTAACTAATGAGGCCTCTGTATGGGCATGGCTTTCTCCAGAGACTTCTGGAAACTCTCGCAATATTTCCCTCGTGGAGATGAGAGGCCACCTCCCCAGTTGTTGGGAGTCCATCTGCAAGACAATGAACTACAGACAAAGCAAGATGGCAGCATCCAATGTGTTGGAGATGCCAGAGGATAAGCCACATAGTCTTACCCTGATGGAACCAGACCTCTGAAGCTTGGAGAAGGCATGTGGAGAACCCTGCCAGCATTGAGTTGCTTCTACCATCACTGGATGCTGTTGATAGACCCTGAACGCTGGAAGCGAGGAGTCATGGGGAGACCCCTGCCAGCGCAGGGATTCTGCACCCACTGACCTGTGACTTCATAAGTCGAAAAGAGACTTAATAGACTGGTATCAGGCATATGAGCTAATATTGGACTTATGACTTTGAACTGGACTGGGTGGGAATGCTTTCTCAATGTTCCATTCCTTTTGTATATATACCTTACGCTTATATCCATATGCGAGTCTATGAATTTGTTTCTCTAGTCTACCTGGACTAACACACATACTTTGGACATGTTGTCAGGAGAGATCATTCACTGGAGAAGAACATCATGCTTGCAAAGCATGGAGATCCAGCCAAAGAGATGAAACCCCTCACAAGATGGTTTGACATCATGACTGTAATGATGGGTTCAGGCAAAGGAACGATTATTTAGATGACACATTTTATCAGAATGGATTTGGTTTTTAAAAACCTATTCATTATAAGGTCACAAGAGGATTTAGTGACTAAAATACTGTATAGACTTTATTATGAAGCAGTTTCTCATATAATGCAATATATTGTGTGGAGTATAAGGAAATCAGTACTTAGCAGAAAGGAGGGACTTAAGTGTTACTATAATTTTCCTGCATAGCTAAAGTAGATTTATAAGGCGTATCCACTGTCAGTGTACTTGTCTTCCTACCTTGTTCATAACTTTCATTGGTGTCAAGAAATGGGAGCTCAAATACACAAGAAACTTATAGTCATGGAGAATTCTGAATGCAGTCTTGACTAGTTTATGTAGCTGTGTGTTATCATATCATTGTTCAATGCCTAGTGACCTCGTATGACAGTAGAACTGTTCCTGAGGGTTTTTTCAGGCCTTTTTTCCCATGAAGCAATGGTTGAGATCACTTTATGGTCAGCTGTGGACAGCTTAGGTCTTGAGTCACTATGGCTCTTTGGCTAATAGTAGCCATATCACAACACTGAAATAGAAAAAAAATTAAAATGAAGCATTAATAAACAATTTTTTAGAATTTATTTTTGTATTTTTCTTAATATCTAATTTTAAGTGTAGAAAATACATATTCAAATTATATAAATATATTAATTAAAAACATTGAGGTTGCTCAATAAATTTATTTTAGACTATCTTTTTAAACATTTATTTAGAATTATTTTAGAATGATTAAAATTTAAACTCTAAATTCCTTTTCACATGTTCTTCTATACTAAAATATGGATGCGCTACTCTGGGTTGAGGACAGAAACAAAGTCATAGACACTCATGTGCGTATAGGAAAGAGCTTTATATAAAGAGTAACTTTACATTAAGAAAACGTTCCAGCCCAGTCCAGATCATGTCTGTTAGTCCAATATTAGTCCATATGCCCATTACTAGTCTATAAATCCCTCTTTAGATTCATGCAGCCATGCAATAATGCCAAATGCAGAAAGTTCACAGACTAGTAATGGAGTCTTATGCCGCAGGGACAGTAGAAGCATCTCAGTGCTGGCAGGGGTTTTCACATGGCTCCTCCATCACCTAGGACTCTGGCTGCTTAGCATAGCTCCAGCAGGCTCTTTGTCAGTAATGTCTCTCAGGAAGTGACCATGTGTCCTCCCTGCAGTGAGCGATTGACTTCCTTAGCACCTCCAAATGAGGTCATCAATCAGCAACCTGCTTAACAGGCTAAACCCCACACCTTAATTCTTAAGTCTCCAACTGACAACAGATTATGTCACTACCACAATATATAGAAATGGGAACATGGGTCAATAGTAGGACATTTTAGACAAAAACTTTATGAAAAATATCTTACTCATACCATAGTGGGAGTGCAGCAGTACTGGTAAATCAGAAGCATTCTTAGCACCTCCTTATTACACGGAATAAAAAGAAAAGAAATGATAAATGAGTCTCTAAGAAAAGACAAAATCTTTGATGCATGCCTTCTTAGTGACACTAATAAAGATGACTGCATCTAATTGAATATTTTACAGAAGTCTGAGTAATCCATCTAGATGAGGCTGCTCCTCAGAGCACTAAGAAATAAAAGGCATCATTAAGTTTCCCTGAAGTAATGTCTCCGTTCTCACTAATGTACCAACCCCTGTGACAATCTCCCCTAGGATACTCAGTTTTGTGTTCTCCGCTAGTATGAGTGGCTTTGGAATCTTACATGCAGAGATACAGATTGAAAGAAAAAAATGTATTGGGCTGTGGGATCATAAAAGCAACGCTTTAAAGATAAAAATGAAAAAAATTACTCAATAAAATATGCCTTCTATATTTCAAAGAAGTATATTCTGGCCTGTGATTCATGACAGATCATTAATGAATTATTCTCTTGAGTGATAGAAATGACAGGGTTCATTAGCAACCTCAGTGAACTCTTCATTTCTTTATTTCTTTTTAAAAATCATTTTACTGGGGGCTCATACAACCTTTATCAGAATCCATATATGGTACTCATTGTGCCAAGCACAATTGTACATTTGTTACCATCAGTAGTCTCAAAACATTTCCACTTGGTATTAGCTCCTCATTTTCCCTCCCTCCCTGTCCCCATTCTCTCACGAACCCTTGATAACTTATAAAGTATTATTATTTTCTCATGTGTTACGCTGTCTGTTGTCTTCCTTCACCCACTTTTCTGTTGCCCATCCCTGAGGAAGGGGTTGATATGTAGATCCTTGTGATTTGTATTTCTTAGTAGGAGATAGTGCCAAGTCCAGAGTCTCTTCTTTATGCTTTCCGTTCTCATCAACAACCTATCAACGGAGTGGGTGACTCTTTAGTTATCAACAGCTCTACTAAAAAGTAAGAGTAAAGAAAATTCTTTGTCTGTACATATCAGTAAGGAAAAAATAAGTGGACACAAACTTTCAATAAGGTTAGATTTGAGAAAAAATTTTCTGTCCTCCAGGGATGAAATATTAATCTAGAGTATGATGGCAATTGAGCAGTTGTTCTTAAGGTATAAATCAGAGGCTCCCAAACTTATATGGTCTACTGTCCTCTTAAAAAAAAATTCCTCATGACCACCCTAGCAATGAAAACCTTTTGTACTCCAGCCCAGAATCCAGGGTAAAAGGTATCTGCTCTTACAATGCCCTTAGATCATTCCACACAACAACGGGTGGGGGGGCATCTACTTTGTGAAACTATGGAAAATAACTTATCTACATACTTCTTTATAATACTCAGAAAAATAGAAAAAGGTGGCATTAGCTGCCAGAGTGATATATATATATATATATATATATATATATATATATATTCTTTGTCTTTGGCTATATAAAATTTATAGAATCCTGCAAATTGTTCACTGCTTAGATTTGTCATAGATATAAATATTAACAGCACTATTTTATGCATAATTTTTTCGATGTGTACATGATATTGTATACCCAAAGGAAATACTGATAACTTAGCAATGACTCACTCATACCAGAAATATATCAATTAGACAAGCATATATTTGAGTATATTGTAGACTTCTATTTTCACATACAAACAGATGTCAGTAATATGGAGATAAAGAAAAAGAGAGATTATTATTTAACCAGGGAACTCAATATAGCAAGTGCATAATTCACCCAAAGTAGTTCTCAAAGTCACAAAGTAATTCTACGTTTTCGGTGCAGGTCAATCTGCAGTTTGCGAAGTGAAGTGGAGCTCCCTGCATGAAATACCTGCATGAAGAGTTTTTTATCACGGGTGCTCATTAAAACTCATTTCAGAAAGTCAAGCAACAACTTCTAAATATGGTTTTACTAAAGATTGTTTAAATCATTGACCTTTCCTCTTTGGTTCATAACACATTTTCAAGATGCAATGGGCAGTTTTTAATATAAAGGACAACAAAATAGGATTTGATTCTGGGAAAAGAGCCTTGACTGGATTGTTGAGGACAGCCATACTTATAGAATAATGTTGAAGCAAGAAACTAGACTATACTTATCACCCATATATTCCAACTTTTGTTCTTCTAGTACTTTCATTATTATGTTTGATAGTAGTGGACACAGAGCAGAAAAGTTGGTCCTATGTCTGTTAATTGACAGGTGAATGCTTATTTAAAAATAAGATGCATAAAAATTGTGCCATTTCATTATTTTGCATAATGTTTTTCCATGTGCATGTACTAAAATTCAGATTCCATCAGAGTTTCTGGCTTTCTGTTTTAAAAGGTTGGTGATTGGTAAGTTTTTCATTTACTTTGTACAGCTCATATTGCCGTAAACGTCTAATCTCCTGATGGATATTTTTTACTGAATAATTCATTCTACCAAAGCCTCTTTTGTGTAAGTTTTTTTTATTAGACCATTGGCAGTGGGTATACTGCAGATATTCCAAACAGAACTCAAAAGAAACAAAGGAATTCTCTGTAAATTAAACGAAAGTGAAAAAGAAACAAGAAAAGCAAACCTATCCTGTGATCATAAAACTGTCTCATAGAACACCAGACCTCACGTTGAGTCTGAGAAAAGAGAAGTAATAGCCTTGAGATAGTTTTAATGTCAGAGTTAGAGTAATATTGGAGGTCCTTCTGCTAAAGATTCTCAACAGGAAGTGAAGGAGTTCATAACTGTGAGATTTCAAAATCACTTTCAAAATGTAAGTGAATAACTTAACAATTTGGATGTAGTTTAAAGTAGTTATATAATTCTGTGCAACAGGAATATTATTCAAATATGAATCTGAATTAGAATAATCGCTATGAACTGGAAATTTGACAAAAACGTGTGCATAAGAATAGCAGTTCGTCAGGATACTCAGTGGCTAGGGATAAGGAGAGCGGAGTCTTGACATCAATACTATCAACCAGCACACATATCAGTCTGCCTCTCAGAGGCTGATGTGACACTCTAGCCCAGTGGTTCTCAACCTTCCTAATGTGGCAACCCTTTAATACAGTTCCTCACGTTGTGGTGAACCCCAAGCATAAAATTATTTTTGTTGACACTTCAAGACTATAAAACAATATGATTCAGACCACCACTGTGAAAGGGTGGTTTTCCCCCCAAAGGGGTAGTGATCCACCTGGAGAACAGCTGCTCGAGCCCAATGAGGACTCTGAAAATACCACCACCTTCCAGCAGAGACTCCAAGTCGATTGACTCTCTCATATCCAATGCATTTGCCCATGTCATCCTATGAATATGGCCTGCTACTAAGATTCTATTTAAAATAGCTTAAAGGGCCACTAAATTGGCCTCTTTCCCAAATGAATTCTTAAAAATATATGATATTGAGTTTGAGAGCAATATCAATGTTTAATAATAATAATCTAAGACAATATAATAATAATATAATAAATCTCTAGGCCCATGTTCTAAAATACCACATTTACTGTCAGATAGAAAATTTTATGCTATCTGTTAGAAAAAGCTGTTTAGAACCAAATTATCAAAAATGACTGAAAAACAACAAAACACCTAATCTTTGTTATACAGAGGAAGGAATACTAGCAGAAGAGTCAAGTAGATATTTACAGCTAATGAAACAAGATTATGATATCTTTTATTTGTGAACTTTTTAAAATAATATGAGTGCATGGTTATAGAACATATTTATTTTCCATCTAAAAATTCATCCACATTTTGATTTGGGACATTGATTGCTAGCAACATTGTCCTGAACTGCATGATCCCCATACTTCATAGCTTTTCCCCAGGTCATCCACACTTTCTTTCATTCTTTCCTGTCCATTTCTTCTTCTGAGTGACATGACCAGACATCCCACTTTTGAACAATTTGTCCCACGTCCCGCGACATATTACAATTAAATAAATATATTACAATACTATTTTTGTTGCTCCATATAGAACAAATTTTTAATCAAGAATTCCCACTCCTCCTTCACCCCGGTCAATGGTGTCCCACTTAAAAGGCATATATTGTCCTTTTGGTCCTGTTTGGTTGTTTCCAAGAGTGCATGCCTGTCAGCTGTTAATATTCTTGTTACAGGCCTGTTAAATGTTTGAACTTTGAGTCGAGGGTAAGCTCAGTTACTCTCTGGAAGTGTGTTTAAGGACCATAATCTAAAGAATTTTATCAGTCTCTATCAGGAGCCCACATTGTGTATTGGTTAAACCATGGGCTGGGGTCCATATAATCTGCAGTTCAAAACCACCAACAGCCTCTAGGAAAACAGATTGGGCTTTCAACTCCGTAAACAGGTAAGAGACTCATCAATCCACAGCCCTCACTCTAAGTTAACATCTATTTGACCCCAGTGAGTTTGGGTTGGTATCTGCTTTTTTTCTCTTCAATAAGTCATAGAAAAGTTCAGGTTTTAATCAAATTTTGGCACACAGATTACTTGAGCTACTATTTAAATCAGTAAATATTTTCAGTCAATTGTAATGTTTCTATAAGCTATATAAATAATTTTTTCTTAGACAAATATTGGTACATTCCATGGTAGGCACTAAGAAAGAACACAGTCTAACCATATCTGTGACTATGTCAGTCCTGATAATTATTCCCTTGTCCAACAATCCCTCACCAACTATTACAAGCATGGGCTTGAAGAGATTTATGGAAGTATTCCACTGTGTTTTCATTCCATTTTCCATAATTTTGTTTGATGCATTCTTCAGGAGTACCTGGGTGATGGAAACACTTAACTTGCTGGACTACTCACTATAAGTTTGCTGTTCCAGTCTAGCTATCAGAAGAAAGGCCCAAAAATCTATTTCTGAAATAATCAGTAGTTAAGAACCCTAAAAAGCACTGCTCCATTCTAGCACACGTATGGTTACCAGGAAACAGAATGAGTTTTATGACAACTGGTTTAGTAAATGTTCTTGAAAACACTTTCAGTAAGATGATCAGTAAGATGATGTCGTGTACAATTATAATTTAACATACAGACTAAAGAACGATAACAATGTATCTCTTGACTTATTTGAAAGGCATGCTTGTTAGGGCTGATTATGCAACTATTTATAAAGTGCATTTCATCTCAAAAACAGATTATTTTCAAAGTCATATGTTCATAGTTGGTTTCACTGCCATATTTCACTGAATCTGCTTCTGCTAACATTCTAAAGAGGTGCTTTAGAGAAAAATTTTCACTTAGGTTTGATTGAAGAAAAATATTTTCTCCCACAAAATGGAACACATAAAAATTTTCTTTAAAAGCAGCCAATACATTTGAGGTAATTACAATACATATGGCTAATTTTTACTTTTATATTTTTGTAAATACAAAATTTACAACAAATAGCTACACTGTGATATATTCTCTGGGAGCCATTTTTTTTCCTTTTTTCTTTCTTTTTTTACATTTTATTCCTCACATATTTTTCATGTATGGTTTATTAAAAAATGCTTGCTTTATAACTTAAATTCTTGTTTTAAAAGCATATTTTGTAGTTCCTAATTCAGGTAAGCGTTCTCAAAAGAAATCACAAGTGTTCAAGTGTAGGAGTTTAGAATTTGTCTTATTTCTGAAAGCAATGTGAAAAAGAAAAAATAAAGCAATAAGAGGACAAAAGAACATGTCATGAATAGGAATTTCCTAATATTAAAAAAATAAATGAACAAATAAAACACAACATTCATGATAAAGATTCTAGACATCAAGCTGCAACCTTATCCCTGGTGTTACTTGTAGGAAAATGCTTAATTCCTAGTTTGAACACATACAGATTATACTACTTAAACTTCATTCAGTATGTCTTTATTCCAAAACTTCATCAGCTAATAAATGCCCAACTTTCAAAAATCTGTCAAAAAACTTAGAAACACAGCACCACCTTTTAAGGTGGTGATCAAATTTAGTTCAATTTCTTGCTAGAAAATTTAAAAGATGAATAGATCTGTACTAATAGCTTGGATTTGTTGATACTTTACAGACCAAAAAAGGTAATTATTAAAAGCTGTATATAAAAATATGAAAATGATGTAATATGCTGAAAAATAGCATTTTCAAAGGTTCTTGGGATTGATCACTGGTTATAAATATATCCATGTATAGTATGGACATTTCTTAATCTTATGTTCTTTTTGGTTTTGAGACTGAATTAAAATAAATGCATGCAGCATATGATGAGGATGTTTTTCTTTTCCACCATGAAAAGATAAATCAGATTTCAAATAAGATTTCAATACTAAATGATTGGCAGTGGCTGTCCTGAGTGACTTGGGATGGGGGGGGGGGCTAATGTTACTACCCATTACTAATATCTGCAATGAAAGCAATAACAAAAGAGAATGGCAGGATAGTTAATGTTGTAGACAACCTATAAGGCAATACACAAATATCTTTCTCTTACTATTAAGATCTATGCAATAAAGAAATTGACTTCAGCCTAAAAAGAAAAATGATGGTTTTTGTCCTCAGTTCCAGGAGGTAACACAGAGGGATGAGAATTTATAATAGCAAAGGATTGTATTTGCTATTGTTGGGGAACCACTAACACCATATCTGATCTGATAGTTTAGGCTGACAAAGTGACTTTTGGTGAGCATCTGAGAATGTTAATTAGCTAACTCAAAAGTGAGTCAACCACTCCAGTAATTCGTACGTAGAAGCTGGGCATACCAGAAAAATCAATCATAGGATTAAAAAGTTTAAAATTACTAGTTCAATTTTGGGAAAGGGTATAAGCTTGAGACTTAGTTCAATGGTGTAGACATTGATTCATTCAGCGATATCTATGAAATGGAACTCCAATAAAAACCCTGACAACATACACCTCAGGGGAACAATGAGACTTTCTAGTCCCATAAAAACTTATAGTCTTGGAAAAACATAGAGGCTGTTCTATCCTGTACTATAGAACAATATGGCAGTGAGTTAGTTTGTTTTGATTGTCCCTAAAACTCACAGTTCTGTAAATATTATGGCTCAGTTATACTTAATTCATAATGTCTATATGAGATAAATTTGACTGGGCAGTAAAAAGCTAGAGCCTTATACATGATTAGACTGCTTCATAAAGCAAGATTTGATTTCATTATTTATTGAGTGTCAAGTGTGTGTAGGTATCTGTGTTAATAAGCAAAACAACACTGTCAGTAAAATACCCCTGAACCTACAATTGATCAATATGAAGTGAGTCAATGGACACACTTCATATTTATTGTTATATAAGCAGATGGGAAAATCAAGAACAGAAAAAGTACAAGGCAGAGTGAAACTCGAGACAGGAGGTGAAATCAGATGAAAGCCTTGGGAAACTCCTTGAAGATTCTTGTATAAAATGAACTTTGAAAAAATGGTTAGGAATTTAATTTACTTCTAGAAAAGAGAGAAAAGAAAGAAGTTTCATGATAGAATGAACTGTTTGAGCAAATGCCTGAGGAGAGAAAGCGAAGAAACATAATTTATTATAGGTTTCAAACACTGAACTATAAAGAGAAACAGACACACACAGAGGAAGCTCGAGTCAGCGAGCATGAGAGCGACAGGCAAGAAAAAATAAAACTGTCTACTGAATATGGATCACAAATTTCAGTCTAAAGCAAAACTGAAATGCAGCTATTTGATAATGAAGGTGGCCTCTTTGTCAATAATTTGATGCTTTATACACCTGAAGAATCTGCCTTAAATATAGTTGCTTACCAATATATCACAGATTGCATTTTGTGAGATTAGAAATTTGTTTACAATTTAGCATAGAGATGTAGGGTTCTGAGGTTATGATTTGATATCCCATGCATTTTAAAAATTTGTTTTAGAAATCAGTTAAGTGTATTTCCTTTTTTTTTATTTTTTATTTTATTTATTTATTTTTTTTTTAGGCATCACTGCCCTCAGGTGGTGGGAGTAGGAGGCCCAGACTTTGTTCCTGGGAGCCGGAATTGAACCTCCATCCCAGTGGGCCGTAGTCCCGCGCATAACCACTATGCCACCAGGGCTCAGCACTAGTTAAGTGTATTTCCTTCACAGAACCAAATCCATGAGAGTACTGCTGCACAGTCTATTTTGGTATAACTACCCAGAAATGGTTAACAACCCAGGTGATAATCTACAACCAGAGTAACAGTCTCTCAAAAAACATTCCTGACTTTTCCTTTCAATGTACATGTAGTAACTACATCATAGCAACTAAGTTGTTTAGATGGTGAAACCCTTTTAAGCAGCTGAAAATCTAAGCACCAAAATATTAATTGAAAAGCAACTGTTAGCATGAATAATATCAGCTATCAGGTTTGTGAACACAAATTAAATTCATATTTAAAACACTTATTACATTCATTTGACCTCAAATCAGTAATTGACTGTAAGCAATCGTTGTGAGTTCTCACTACCTTCAGACTAGCCAACCTCAAATCAGAGGAATATAGAAAACCTATTGTCCAAGAATAAGGCTTTAATATCCTTGATCTGGAATTCCAGGTCACATGTAATCTGAAATCAATCCTTCACTTTAAATTTACTTCACATTTATTCTTAAAATGAATCCCTAAATCTAGTGCATCTTGCTTAATCAGCAGTCTCCAAACTACATTTTGATAGTCATATCATTCTAATCAAATTACTTTACATTAGAATACTCTAGAAATGTCTACATGATAGCTGCCTTACCTCTACCATCTTAATAAAGTTGGTTTCATTGCTTTTAGGCAAAATTAGCTTCCTCTTTTTCTAAACCCTTTCAATAACTTGATATGCTCCTTTTATTTTAGATATACTAATACCAGAATGCATGATCTGTAAATGTCTCTTACTCTTTCCTTTAACCTTATTTTCCCATTGATCCTCAAATATTGGAATAGCTTTTCACAAAGAGTAAATGGAAAAGATCCGTGGAATTCATGTAGTGAAATGCAACCATCCTTCTGTCCCATAAAAGAAAATAGAAATGTGTGGTAAGGTTAACTGTTGATTTGTGCATGTTTCATTTCGTACACATGTATTTTTTCCAGTGGGTTATAAAGAAAATCTATTTCTTTTAATTAGGCACCCTGTTTTTAATCAATGAAAACCATAATCTAAGAGTAGTTCTTCTACATGTTTAATATAGTATTTACTAAGGAATTTATAATTAGAAAATGACTCGTGTTTTGTAGAACACTGAAAGAAATTTAAGATCAATCAGATATACATAAAGAAGATAGCAAAAACATAAGAAGGAAGACATGGAAAACACTACTGAAGAGGTAGATATTGAGAAGGATTAGGGGAAGGAAGGTTTTTGGTATTTTTTAATTACCAAATTTTAATTACCAAATTTTTTAATTTTTTAATCTAGAAAAAGACTATATGGAACATTGAATACTCCTGTGAAATGATCTTGGTGTATAGCATCAAGTTCAAGAATACACGGTAATTTAACATACCACCAATTTGTATGAAAAAGTAATATAAAAGTCTCTTCAATATGAAAATTGAAACATTTAACACCCTTTTAAATGTTGTTCCCTAATTCTTTTGTGACTATTCCTTTTCACAGAAAAAGATGAGGACTTCTATACCTGAAAACAGTTACAGTCTTCGAAACCCAAAAGAGCAGTTCTACCCTGTCCTATAGGGTTACCATGAATCAGAATCGACTCAGTGGCAAGGAGCATTCCTTTAAAAGTTCTACTTTATAGCATAGAATGGGATACCCCTTTCTCATGCACATAATGTACATATAATCTCTATCTTTATATATAACATATATTATAAATCATTTTATTGAGGGCTCTTAAGTTCTTATAACAAGTCATACATCAATTACACTCAACACATTTGTAAATATGTTGCCACTATCATTTCCTAAACATTTTCTTTCTACTTAATCCCTTGGTATCAGCTCCTCTTTTTTCCCTCCCCCAACTCCTCCCACCAGTGTGAACCCTTAAAAAATCATAAATTATTACTATTTTCACATCTTATACTATCTGTTGTCTCCTTCACTATATTTCTATTGTAGAACTTTATATTTTAAAACAAAGATGGCATGAGTACACATGAAATGGACTTAATTGAATTAAACCTATCTGTCTAAATGAAACCTTCGGTTTCTTATCAATTGTTTCTTATCTTACATCAGTTCTTATCAATTGTTTCCCCAAGTTATATTTCAAATGTGTTATATGAAGCACTTGAAATGATACAAAACCTGACCAAGCATATTTCTTGGAGATGGTGGCATTATTTGTTCACAATTCATCACCCTCTTCTCTTCTTATGATGGTGTTCTTGTGGTTAGAAAGTGATTTCTACCCTTCACTACTTTGTAATTCCCCTTATGATTATTTGGCTATTGGAATATGAACTGACAATATACCACATCAGAACAAATAATTTAGATGTACAGAGATAGTATGGCTTGTATATCTGTTAACTTATTTAAAAACATGGAAGCGTCACCCTCCAGGTAAATCCAGGAATTAGAATGAGAGAGGGGAGACAGATCTCAACCCAAACTATAACCTGAAACCAATGAAACAGATTTTTTCCCCAGCATCATTTCTTTGGCATACATGAGTATAAGTCAAAAGGTATTGCTACAAAGGTGTTTTTTCATACATGAATGTGTTTATTACAAACAAAATGTAATCAGTGTACGGCTGCAGAGAAGTTTAATTTGGAAAGAAAAAGAAAAGGATAATCTTCATGTAACCAGAAAAACCTACCTTGAGGTCAAAGTTCAACAAGGAATGGAAGTAGACATCTTCCAAAATCATTGAAGGTTTGCAAGAAGCAAAGGACTTTACTGCCACACACAAAACAACAGTTTTTAGGTGAACCAAATGTCTAAAGGAAGGTGAGGAAAATAGCAAAAGTGAGCAAGGGAGGGAAGCTCATCAAGCTCAAAGAATAAAGAAGTGACCTTAAATTCAGGAACTGATGAAAGAAGAGAGCAAAATTAACACTGATATTATCATTACTAGAGTGGTGATCCTATATGATTAGGCATTTTCATTCTAAAGCCAAAATCTTGGTTTCAGAAAGCTTTATTAAAGGATACAAGGCAATTCCAAGGGCTTATTATTAAGGTATTTTTTAATTGAAAACTTCATATGTGGGGAAAAGTCCAGGAAAATTACATCAAGAATTTCCCCCCCCACCACCACCACCCATTACAGCATCGCACTGCTTAAATGTAGCAAGGGCTGTCCTATAAGAAAATTGAGAAACATCCCTCACCCTCAGTAGAAAACTGATCTTGCCCCTTCAGACTTCTTTTTGGTTCCCAAACTCAAAGGATATTTAAAAGCAAAAGGATTGGAATTCTCTGAAAATATCACAACTGAAGTTTAATGTGGTGGAAATGGAACTGTACAGAATTATTTAGGGAATGTTTCCAGAGAAGAAAATACCACCTTCGGTATGACATCTGTCTAACTGAAAAAAAATCATAGCTTCTCATTGTCATATTTTTTGCTTACTACAGGTTTCTCCAAATTTTAACAATATTTTTTACTTATGCACACAAACTCTGTTTATTTTCTAATCTTGTTTAATATTTAATTATAGGGATCATTTTACAAGCTTTCAGTTTACCTTCACTTTTAAAGTTGGCTAAGACTTATTTTCCTATATATTTTAAATACAACTTGACATTGCTCATAATTACTTGGATGCAGACATATAGTTATCAGAAGCCTAAGTAAACAGATATACATTTCTATCTCAGTGTTTTCAGAAGGGGCTCACATGGAGTGTCTTGGGTTGCTTCACCACTTCTGTTCTACCACTTTGCAAAGCAGAAAAAGAAAAAGTTTGGAATCCACTTAGAGGAACAAAGCTATCTAATGTGAGTGGCATTTGAAAACAAGTACTAAACCAGGTAACTGGAAACTAGCTCCTTAAAGAATAAGTCTACTAAACAAAAACAGTGTAAAGTGTACTTTTATGTAATAGTAAGAGAGTCATAGGCCAGCTGTCAGTTTAAAGATGCAAGAATCTGTCCTTGAGAAGCTCTTCAAATGAACAACACATAATCGGAAAAAGACAGTGGTTGCATTGACTAAAATGATGATCTTTAACTAGGTAGACCTTAAGGGGAAAAGAAAAAAGCAATGTTAAGAATTTTTTTTAGATGAAGTGGCATAGATTTCATATTATTTAATACTTTAGGCAACAGATTAAAATAACTTGAAATATTGGACATGTTCATAGAAAGAACCCTTCAACAAATAAAATGCCTTATATTCAAATAGGAATGGACATTTTTTATTTGTATATGCTTACTTTCATACTAGCTTTTACAAAGTATCAAATAATTAATATAATGTTGTGGGCATTAGTCATCTTCTTGATCTTATGCCATTCTTTCAGTCTCTTGTTAAGTTTGAGATCAATGTTACCATCATTGTCCTAATCCAGCTTCTTGACAGTCTTTCTCTTTTTCAGTGGCCAAGCATGATGTCCTTCCCATGGACTAGTCACTCAGTCACTCCAGAGATCATGCCAAAAGCAAGTGAGACAAAATCTTGCTACCCTTGCTTTTAAGGAGTAATCTAGTAGTACTTCTTCCAAAACAAATGTTTGTTCTTTTGACCATACTCAGTAGTTTAAATAACATAAGTCAAGTACATCAATTCTTCTGCAGATTCAGTATTCATTGCCCAATATCCACATGGAATAAGGAGAAACCTTTGGTTGGTTCAGGCCATCTTCTTTATCAATATTATGTTCTTGTTTGCCACACTTTCGAGAGGTCTGTGCTACAGATTTGCCTTACTGACTTGACTTCCTGACTGCAGCTTCCATTAGCAATGATGGTAGATCCAAACCAAATAAAATTCTTGAGAACTTAAATTTTTTTCATTTTTCTTGATGTGTCTATTAGTATACTTATGAAGATTTTGGTTTTCTGTGCCTTGAATTGTAATTAACTGATACAAAAAAACTAGTTCTTAATATTCAAGAGCAAGGGCTCCAAAACCTCCTTGCTCTTGACAAAGAAGGTTTGTTATGTGCAATCACAGAATATTAATAAACTTTTCTTCAATCCTGATGCTGCATTACTCATTTAGTTTGAGTTTCTATACTTTCTCAGTATACCGATTAAATAAGCGTACTGAAATGACACAGCACTGATCCATACTCTCCTGATTTTAAAAACATTTTCACTTTCACTCAGTGCCACTGAGTCAAGACTGACTCAAAGTAACACCCTATAGATTTCTGAGACTTTAACTGTTTATAGGAGTAGAAGGTGCAGTCTTTCTCCTGTGGATCTGGTGGTTATTTTGAACAGCCAACCATGTAAATGAAAATCTAATATGTAACCACTTCACCATCATACCTCCGTAAGTTTTCACTATTTCTTCTCAAATGACTGCCTCATGTTCCATGTACAAGTTCTACATAAACAATGAAATGTTCAGGAATAAAATTATTCTCAATGATAGCAATAGTTTGTTATGATATACACATTCAAAGGTTTTTGAAAAGTCTAGGTAAACCTCTTTTTGGTATTCTCTACTTAGGGGCAAGGTCTTCCAGATGTCAGCAGTGATATCCCTTAATAGTAAGTACTCTTTGAAATCTAGCCCCCTTTTGAAATACCTCTGTGATGACTGCTGATTGATTTCCAGCCAAATTTTACTTGCATGTGATATTAATGATATTGTTTGATAATATCTGTATTCTTTTGGGTCATATTTCTTTGTAAATAACATAAACACTAATCTATTCTAGCTAGTTCACCAGGTAGCTGTATCCTGACATAGGTGAGTGACATAGGTGAAATATCTTGAAATAGATGAGTGACTGCTTCCACTGTTTCAATAGTTTGGTGATATTTCAGGAGCCTTGTTTTTGACTAATGCCTTCAATGTAGTTCTATTCCTTCCTTTGGTATCATTAGTTCTTCATCATATGATACATCTTGCAACAGCTGAATGTCTAACAGTTGTTCTTTTTGTTGTGTTGATTCTGTGTATTGCTTCCTTTTTTTAATGCTTCCTATAAGGACTATATTTTGTCCATGAAATCCTTTAATATTATAACCTGTCCTTGATTTATTTTTCTTGAAATCTTTTATCTAGAGATATGCTGAACATTCTTATTTTGGGGGTTTCCAACTCCAGATTTTTGCACATTTCATTACAATACTCTATTTTGTGTTCTTGAGCTGACTTTTGAAATATTTTATACAGTTATTTTACTTCATTGTTTCTTCCATTGGCTTTATGTTGCCCTCTGTGCTGGAGAAAATTTCAGAGTATCCACTATGATCTTCTCTTTCCTGTCTTTTTACTAACCTTTTGCCTTCTTCCTGTATGATGTTTTGACATAAGGAGTTGCAGTTGCTATCAAAGCATCATATATGTTCTTAAATACCATTGCATTGATTCTTACTCATGTATAAACAGAAGGAGACACTGCCTGGACCTGGGCTTAGGGCATCCTCAATATTATTATGTTTGAAAACTTTGTTCTAGCTGCTATGTCAATCTGTCTTGTCAAGACCCATTTTCTTTTTAGCTGCTTTGATTTTTTTTTTCAAGCATGATGGCCTTTTGTCTTTAGTAATGCTCAAGGTGTCAAATCTGTTCTCAAGATTTTCTTAAAATTTGAGTTGGTGTTTTGTGACCCTGGGGTCTCTCTTTGGGGGACTCAAGGTTGTAAAACAGTTATCTAAAAAATACGTCATGGTGCTCAAAAATGACTATTCATATAAGAATAAAAGTCTTTGAAAAAAAGATAATTACCCTAAGAAAGAAATGGTAAGGTATTAACAGATATTTAAAAATATTAAAGTCTCAAGTGGCTGAGTAACACAAACCAGAGGAAGTCAGTGGATATCAGCCTATGAGAATTATCAAGATGGAAATTCAACACTGCCAGAACACAGGAGGAGCATTATAAAGATAAGTAGGCACAGATTCACAGGTTTTGGGGGGCTCTGAGCTTTTGGTTCACAACAGTGAAGGCTGGCTAGGTCTCTTGTGTTTTTTGATGTGTGTTTTCTTATCCTCCTTTTTATTGCACTGTTGTGTTTTTATGGGGGGCTTCTTAATTGCTCGGCTTTTCTCCTGTGGCCATACTTTCTTGGTTATTGGGATTGGTCCGTTGGCTCCTGGGTGAGGTTGGATTATATGATGTTTTCCTGTTTGTGCTTAGCAGGTGTTGGTCTTCTGGCCATAGTGAGTTGGTGAGGATCTTTCTCAGGATTGGGTGTCTCACAACATATTCTTTAAGCTTTTCCTTATCCTGGAAGATCCTTATCTCCCCATCTATCTTGATAGATAGTTTTGCAGGGTAAATAATTCTAGGGGAGGTGTTATTTTTCTTCAACTTCTGGAAGATATTGGTCCACTCTCTTCTTGTCATGGTTCCTATTGATATGTCTGCACATATTCTTACCTGAGGACCCTTGTATGCGACAGTCCTCCTTTCTCTTGCTGCTCTCAGGATTTTCTCTTTTCCCTCGAAGTTGGATATTTTAACTATATATGCCTTGGCGAGCTCTTCCTGGGGTCTAGTCTACTTGGTGTCCTCTCTAATTGCTGTATTGGAGATTGGTTTTCATTCGTTAGGTTGCGGAAATTTTCTTCCAGAAATTCCCTTATTAAATTAACTGTTGACTTCTTCACCGTGTCTTGTTCTGGTAAGCCAATGATTCAGATGTTGTTCCTTTTCATAGCATTGCTCATTGATCTCAGGTTTTCTTCTGTCTCTGTTATAATCTTGTTTGATTGTCTTTCACATTTGCTGAGGTCAGCCTGATTGTCTTCAAGATCACTGATACAAGTCTCAGGTCTCTTCCAATCTATTTGTGAGAACAGCAAGCTTTGTGCAGCTTCTGCTATTTCCTCTATTAACTCCCTCTATTTCCCTCTGGTGCTTGATCTTCATTCCCTTTATTGTGGACTTCATCCCTTCTATTGTGGCCTTCATCCCCCCTATTGTTGCAGCATTTTTCTGTGTAGCTTCCCTCATCTTCTTTTGATTTCTCCAATCAATCTTCTAAGAATTTCTTTTTGTGGCAGATCCACATCGGATTTTTTGAGTGTAGTGAGCACTGTTGATGTAGTTTGTCTTTCTTGTTTACTTATTAGTAGTGATGTGGTAGTCTATTGTTTACATGATGCTTTCGAAGAAGTTGGTGCCATATTCCTAAGTTACCAAAAGCCCAATTGTACTTTCACCAAGTAATTGTTGCTAGTGTTTTCACAGGGTGCCTGTGTTCTATCTGGAGATTGGTCTGGTTGCTGTGTAGGCAGATGCTATATTGACTTGAGAATCAGCAGTGGTGAGAGGTGGCGTGACCCATTGGGGGCAAATAGGGGGAACTAACTTTGACTGATGTATAGTTCCAGTGTAGTGTCAGAGCAATGCAAGTTCACTGGGCAGGTGGTGATGTTGTTCAGACCAAAGGAGTTGTGACACACCTGGGCTGTATGAACTCCCAGGACTGAGTCGGTGACTCTCCTTATTTCTGTTGCTAGGTTTAGTTTGAGGAAGGGATACCCTTTATGCCTGGGATGCACTCTCAACTTACCCACGCAGAGTGTGGGTCTGCAAAGATCAAAACTGTGCCTCTGGGTGAGGCAACTTGAGACTGGCCTATAAGACCCTGTGCTGTGACTCTTGCTACCTGCCACTCCAGGCAGAGTGGGTGGCAGGCAGTGTCCTGCACCCCACAGTATCACACTGAAGGCCCTGTTGCCACTCAGCCTCCCACACTATGGGAATGTGACTGGGTCCCAGCTCCCATGGAGTGACAGCAGACGATGAGCTAAGGCCCCTGCACCATGCAACTGTGATCTTTGTGTCCACACAGAATCCCACACTAAGCAGGCTCGTAGGCTCCCAGCTCCCACGCAGAGGTCGTGGGTGCTGAGGTGGTGTGCTAGCACCAAGAAACTGCCCTCTTTCTATCCACAAAGACTCCCGTGCACTCACACACCAACACTAAGCAGCACTATAGGCTCCCAGCTCCAGTGCGGAGGTCACTGGGGATGAGCTAAGGCCCCAGAAACAAACAGCTGCCCACTTTGTGGCCACACAGTCTCCCACTCACATCCTCCCTTGCTGAATGGCACAACAGGCTCCTAGCTCCTGGAAGAAGCCGCATAAGTTGAGCTAAGACCTGAGCCAGGCAGCTGTCCCCTTGTTTCTATGCAGACTCCCATGTACAAAGACTTCCGGGTACACAGACTCACTGACACACACACTCCAAGACATAGGCTTCGGCACTGCACATTGCAGCAGGCTCCCAGCTCCTGCACTGCACTGCAGAAGTTCAAATAACGTCCTGATTCATCCAGCTTTCCTTTTGTTCCCACACAGACTCCACACAGGAACCTCCACACAGGTTCCTGGGGAAAGACTCTGAGTCACACAGACTCCCAGACACACAGACAACACAGGCTCCTAGATGCCAAGGCCACAGGAGTTAAACTAAGGTACTGCACCACCCATGCACACAGGCTCCTGGGAACACAGACTCCGGGACATACAGACTCCTGGGCCCACAGACTCTTGCATTGAGAGGCACAACAGGCTTTCAGCTCCTGTGCCCAAGTCACAGAAGCTAAACTAAGGCCCTGAACCAAAACAACTGTCCCCTTGTTCCCACACAGACTCCCGGGGCCCAAACTTCGGGGCACTCAGACTCCCAGACACACAGGCTCCCACCTGTCGAGGCCACAGAAGTTAAAATAAGGCACAGTATCAAACCAGCTGTAGCCTTGTTCCCCCATAGACTCCTATGAACACAGGTTCCTAGGAACAGATTCTGGGAAATATAGGACCCTGGGGACACAGATTCAGGGGCACACAAACTTCCGTTCTGAGAAGCACAGCAGGCTCCCAGCTCTAGTAGGGGAATTTCTATCTGTGTGGCTAGAAGGACTCTTATCTCACCTCTGACTCAGGAAACTTCCCTCAGATTGCTTTCATGGCTCAGACAGTCTAAGGCAGTTCAGCCAAGACTAGCCAAAATCCCATGCTGCTACGGGAACCTTTGTTCAACCTCCACAGTGATCTACCTGATCAGCGTAATTCCAGCCACTGTTCACTGTGCTCTACACAAAAGCAGGGAACTAAACAGTCTTTTGTGGCACTCCCCTTGCAGAGAGCACCCACGCAAGTCACCTGCAGTGCCCCAAGCTGCCTGTGAGCTACACCATCATGAATTCTAGTGAGATCACACATTATAGCAGCACCAATTAGGATCCAAAACAATTCAACCAGTGGTCTCCGAGAGGATCATCTAGCTTGACCTCCAAATAATGGAATACTCGTTCATGAGGGACAGTCAAGCCATGGAAGGATAAAGTGGAAGGCCAATTCCATAGTGAAATTCATTTCAGGAAGTTTGACGACACTACAAGTCTTCCTGAGAGAATCACTGCTCTTCAACTCCCTGGAAAATGGCACATGGCTCTTCTAAAACAACACAAAGCAAACAACAATCAGCCCCAACAAACTTAATGGGAAAAAAGAGAAAAACAAAGGCAAAGGCAGATGTCCTGAACCTAATGACATGCATAGAAGAAGCAGACATCGATATTCCACAGAAAGAAATTTTCAGAATGCTGCTTGGAGCCATACAGGATATGAGGAAACCAATACAGAAAAAAGATAAAATGACAGATGAAATAAAATCCATACTCCAAAGGGAAATACAAGAGCTTAGATATAAGACAACAAAAAACAACAGCAAACTCACAAACCTCGCAAATCAACTTGAGGAAGTAGTGTAGGTACCAGTGACCTAGAGAGTAGACAAGTGGACTTTAACAAATATGGACCAAAAGTTAATAAGGTCATTAGAGAAACTGAAGAAAATGTAAGAGCTAAGTCTGATGCTATGAAGAGGAAACAACATTAGAATTTTTGGATTATCAGAGGAAGACACAACAAAACAAAGTGATCTGCAACAATAGAGAATTCTTGGAGGAAAACTTCCCCAGTTTAATGAATGAAAATGAGGCAACCATTTAGAAGGCTAATAGAACACCAGCTAGACTGAATCCCTACATGAAGACACAAAGACACATAATAGTTAAACTATCCAACTTTGAGGAAAGGGAGAAAATCATGAGAGCAGCTAGGGGGAAAAAAGCAATCACAAATAAAGCTTCCAAAATAAGAATATACTCAGCCCTATCAGTGGACACGATGAAGAAGAGAGAGTGGAGTAATATATTCCAAAAATTGAAAAAAAAATGCAAACCGAAGTATACTCTACCCAGCAAAATTATCTATTAAGATAGAAGGAGAAGTAAGAGAATTCTCAGATCATGAAAACTTTGAGAATACGCTAGAAGAAACCCAGACCTACAAAAGATCCTAGATGACCTAGTATGGGCAGAAGAACAGCTTTCACTAAGCATAAATAAGAGACCACCACACAGACCAACATCACCCAGAGGGCAACAAAGAGAAAACAGAGCCAATGATAGGACTGGCTTAAGTGTAGAAAGAAGTCAAGAATGATCAAACTTCACACATTCATGCACAACACACTGAAAAGAAAAGGAGGTAGGGAAATACAACACAAAAGGTATAAAGTGACATCAAATATTTGACAGATGATGATAACAGTCCTAAATATCAATGGATTGAACTCAGGCATTATAAGACTAAGGTTAGCAGATTGGCTTAGAAAAAACCCCCACCAATCTGCTGTCTAGAAGAGACACATAGTAAGACTACAAACAAAAATAGACTGAGAATCAAATGCTGGAGAAAGGAATAACAAGCAAATGGCAATTCAAAAAAAGGTGGTGTAGCAATCCTAATCTCCGATAAATTTGACCTCAAAGTGCAAACCATAAAAAGAGAAAAGGAGGGATACTATATAATCTTCAAGGGAATGATAGACAAAGAACCAATAAGCATTATGAACATATATTCCTTAAATGAGTCACCTGCTGAAAAAGTCAGCTAAAAGATGGAAAATAGAATTCACAACCTCAACAACTATAGTGGGTGACTTCAATAGATCGCTCTCTAAGAAAAACAGATAAAAGGCCAAGAAACTTAACAAGAAGGGTGAAGATGTAAACACTACAACTAGACATTTTGACATGATAGATATCTACAGAGTGTCTCATCCAAATCCAAAAAATTCACATTCTTTTTCAATCCCACATATTACATATTCAAAGATAGAACACATGCTGGGGCATAAAAAATCTTCATAAATTTAAGCACATTGATATCATACAGCCCTCTCTCTCTCTGACCATTGTGCATAAGGCTGGGAAACAGCAAAAGGAAGATGAAAAAAACAAGAGCAAATTCTGTGAGAATGAATAACTCTCTATTGCAAAAGGAGAGCATACTGCCAAGATCAGAGAGAAAATAAGGAAACTTAGAAGTCAATGAGAATGAAAACACAACTGTGGCAGTCATGTACTCATGTCAATTTGATTAAGAGTGTAGTAGTGGAGTCTAGCCTGTCAATCTGGAGATAGCCAATGAGACCTCTGTGTGGGCATGGCTTCCTCTGGGAATTCTGGAAAATCTTAAGACATTTCCCCAGTGGAAGAGAGATACTATTAACTCAGTCCTTGAGAGACGCTGTACTGACAAGACATAAGGTTGATTCCCTGTGAGACATCTCGGAGGAGAGGCTACCTGGGCTTACCCTGATGAAATTAGATCTTTGAAGCCAGAAAAGCCCCGTGGAGACTCCTGCCAATGCTGAGATGCTTGAAAAGCCTCAGAGAGACCCCTGCCAGACTCTGCACCAACTGGTCTATGATTGTCCTGGCATCGTTGCATATGCTTTGTGAGTCTGAGGAGAACTTATGGAATGGTATCAGACATATGGGTTAATATTGGATTTATGTACTTGGACTGGACTGTACTGGGATGCTTTCTCAATGTTCCAGTCCTCTTGTATATAAGTCTCTCCATATGTGTATTGATGAATTTGTTTCTCAAGTTTACCCGACAGACACAACGACACACCAAAACTAATGGGACACAGCAAAGGCAGTTGTCAGAGGAAGTTTCTTAGCAATGCAGTCACACCTGAAAAAGGAAAAGAGTATCATAACTGATATGCTGGCACAAAAATTTACAACAACTAGAGCAGAGTCAGCAGGACAATCATACTAATAGCAAAAGAAAGGAAATAATAAAAATCAGATCTGAGATTCAGGAGTGGGAAATTAAGAAAACTGTGGAAAAATTAATGTTGCTAAAAGATGGTTCCTGAAAGAATAAATAGACAAACCACTGGCAAAGTTAACCAAAGAAAGGAGGGGAAAATTTCAGGAAAAAGAATGAGTGGTGGAAGAGGGGACATGACAACTGATACTAATGAAATCAAACGGATAATTACACAATACTATGAAGGACTATATTCCAATGAATTCAACAACTTGGAAAACATGGACAAACTCTTGGAAAAACATTCCCTCCCCGATGAATGCCAAGAATTTGAACAGATACATAGTAATAGAAGAAACAGACAAGGTTATCAAGGGATTATGAACCCCCCCCAAAAAATCACTAGGCCAAATGGTTTTACTGGAGAATTCCAACAAGAATTCAGGGAAGAACTGACACCAATCCTACACAAACTCTTCCAAAATATAGAAATATATGGCAAGCAACCAAACTTCTATGAAGATACTGTAACACTGATACCAAAACCAGGTAAAGATCACACAAGAATTGAGAACTATAGACCAATATCACCAATGAACATTGATGAAAAAAAATCCTTAATAAAATACTGGCAAATCTAATACAATATTGTATAAAACAAATAATTCTTCATGACCAAGTGAGGCTCGTACCCAGAAGGCAGAGATTGTTCAACATATAAAAGACCATTACTATCATTCACCACATTGAAATGAAAAGCTATGAGAACCACATGATAATATAGATAGATGCAGGAAAAGCATTAGACAACATCCAAAACCAATTACTGTTTAAGACATTCAAGAAAATAGGAATGGAAGGAAAATTTCTCAAGACAATACTAGGTATATATGAAAAACCAACAGCCAATATGGTAATCAATGGAGAAAGACAAACACAAAAAGGGGAAAAAGGGGAACAGACAAGGATGTTCTGTGTCCCCACTCTTATTTAATATCATACTGGAGGATTTAGCTAACAGCAAAAGACATCAAAGCTATTCACCTGAGGAAGGAAGAGGTGAAACTATCGTTATTTGCAGATGATATGATTAGATATATGGAAAATCCCAAAGCTCCACAGTGGAGCTTTAATTACTGAAAGCAAGAGTATGGCAGAGTGGCAGGATCAAGACCAAAAAATGGAAGCCTATTGAACTGCTATACACATCAGATAAGACCACAGAAGAGAATGTTGAAAAGGTGGTTCCCTTTACAATAGCCAAGGACAAATTGAAATACCTAGGGATATAAATGACTAAAAGAGCAAAAGATCTATATGAGGAAAATTACAGAACACTATTACAAGAAACCAAGAGTAAACTCAACATATGGAAGAATATCCCATACTCATGGATCAGAAGACTCAATATAGTAAAAATGTCTGTTCTACCCAAGGCACGATATAAGTTTAATATAATTCTGAGACAAGTATCCTATCTTTTTCAAAGAAATAGGAAAAATTAATTACCAACTTCACATGGAGAGGGAATAAGCCCAGAATTAGCAGAGAATCCTCAAGAAGAAGGACACCGTGGGAGGACTTGCTTTACCTGACTTTAGCACATAATATACAACCACAGTGATCAAAACAGCATGGTATTGTCATAATGATAGATACTATGACCAATGGGAAAGAACTGAAAACCCATTAAAAAAATCATCGGCATACAGACAACTAATCTTTGATAAGGACCCCCAAGATAACAAATGGGAAGCAGATGCCCTCTTCAACAAGTGGAGCTGGAAAAAAATGACTATCTACTTGAAGAAAAATGAAGCAAGATCCTTACCTCACTGCTTGCACAAGAATAAACTCAAGGTGGATCACAAACCCTGAAGGAAAATCTCAAAATATTAAGGCCATCAATGAGAGAATAAGGACCAACCTGAAAACTTTGGCACAGGTTATACATAGACTATCAGAAACAGGGAAGGACACAAACACAGAGGAGGCACAAATTGACAAGTGGGAGATTAAACAGGCGTCTACTGAAGATAAAACACCTGTGTACATCGAAAGAATTCAACAAGGGAGTTCACAGACTAGGAGCACATCTTTAGCAATGACACATCAAAGGCCTTATTACTAAAATCTACAATACCCTGAGAGCTTCTGTGGCAGTCATGTAATCTTGTGTCATTTTCAGGATTGGGAGTGTACAGGAGGAATCTAGTCTGTCAATCTGGAGATAGCCAATGAGACCTCTGTATGGGCATGGCTTGTTAATTTTGTTAATCTGCCATATTTCTCCCTTGGAGGTGAGAGACTAAGTCCCTTGGGGGTGCTCTACTGACAAGACACAAGACTGATTGCTTGTGAGACATCCTGGAAGAGAAACCGCATTGATTTACCCTGATGGAACCAGACTTATAAATACGGAAAAGCCATGGAGAGACACGTGCCAGTGCTGAGATGCTTCTACCACAACTGGCTACCCAAGATTCTGCAACGCACTGACCTGTGTTTTTCCTGGCATCATTGCTTGTGACTTGTGATACCGAAGAAGATTTTATAGACTGGTATCAGACTTGTCAGTTGGACAGGAGTTGGTTGGGATGCTTTCTCAAAGTTCCATTCCTCTTTTATATAAACCTCACCCTTATATGTATATGCATGTTTGTGAATTTATTTTTCTAGTGTACCCAGACTAACATAGCTTCCAAAAAGAAGAAAACTACCTGCCCACTGAGGACATGCGCAAAGGACCTGAACAGAACTTTCACAGAGGCAGAATTCCAAATGGTAAATAAACATATCAGAAAATGTTCTTAATCATTAGCTGTAAGAGAAATGCAAATCAAAACAACAATGCGATATCCCCCAACACCCTCAAAGATAGTCCAATTCAAAAAGTCAAAAAGCAGTAATTTTTGGAGGTACTGTTGGGAGACAGGAACTCTTATCCATTGCTGATGGACCTGTATGTACAATCATTATGGAAAAGGATTTGGTGAAACCTAAAACAGATGGAAATTGAGCTACCATAAGACCCAGAAATCCACTACTGGGCATATATCCAGAAGAGGCAATAAACAAATCACAGCCAAGTAGCTGTGTTCCAATGTTCATCGTGGCATAGTTCACAAAGGCAAGGAGTTGGAAACAACTGAAATTTCCATCAACTGATGAATGGATTAAAAACTGTGGTACATACGTACAATGGAGTACCATGCATCACTGAAAAGCAGTGATGAGTGCATGAAGCACATCGCCTCATGAGAAAAATTGGAGGATATTATGTTAAATGAATAAGCCAAGCACAAAAGGACATGTACAGCATAAGTCCCCTGAGGTAAGCTTAAAAAAATGCAAAAGGGGCGTAGGGAAACAGGTACTGTATACAGAAATTCCTAGAAGGAGGGTTACATATGGTAGCCAACTGAGGGGTGGGAGAAAATGGGAATGTGAAGTGAGGAAATGGGGTACTAGCCCAAAGAAGGGGATCATATTGTTTCTATCTCCATAGGGAAGAGGGCCAATCATAAAAACCGGTTTACCGGGTTGTGAATGCAGCATGACAGCATGGAGTGGGGAGCCAGAGGATGGGTCTGAGGGCCCAAACCCACTCCCAACTAAATGGAAAGCCAGCTCTACCCCACAGGGGAGTTTGCTTTGGAGGACAGCCCTGAAGCTGCAACTCAAGGAGAAGAGTATGCCAGACCAGAGCACATGAGAACAAATGAAAGGGGAGGAAGATAGAGTGGAGTGCATCCTGACCCACTGAGCCTTAAGGACGATATCCTCACTCAAAACAGCCAATGCACAGAGAGCACCCTTTGGCTGGCCCCACTATGAAACATTGCTGCCCCAAGGCCCTACAAGGACTACATTGGAGAAGAAGGCAAAACACTAGCGTATGCAGCATTGCAGCAGGAGAAGCAAAGCATGGAGTTTCCGAGGGATTGCCAAGGATATACTTCGGAGCCAGTGTGGCACTCCATCGGACTCAAATAGGGGATACCCCTGGAGGTCAAAAAACAGATCTTGAACTATTTACAGGGTTTTTCTTTTGTTATTTTTTTAATTTTATTTTTTTTATATATTTTCTCTGGACATTGGATTTCTTTGTTGTTGGTTTTGTTTTCTTTGGCCACTTCATCTTACAATGTCTTGTATTTTTTTACATATTATTATCTCTCTAAGTCTATATAGATAAGATAGGCTGGAAAAACACTGTGGAGGAGAAAACAATGGATTGATGGTTTCAGAGGGACATGGGAGATGGGGAGGTGAGGGAAAGTAGGTGGTGTTGATCAACCCAGGGATAAGAGAACAAGTGATCCAAAATCAGTGATAACATGGGTGTGACAGGACTGATATGGATTGATCAAGAGTAATGTAACAGAGTGAAATTACTGAAACCAAATGAAGGCTGAGCATGTTAGTGGGACAGGAGGAGAGTAAAATGAAATAGAGCAAAGAATTGGGAGGAAAGGCATTTATATATGTCTAATACATGCATATATATAGGTAATTTTTTATATGATGGGGAAATAGATCTACATGCTTATACTTATAGGGTTAGTATTAAGATGGCAGATGGGCATTGGGACTCCACTCAAGTACTTCCTCAATGCAAGAACACTTTGTTTTATTAAAATGGCATTCTATAATGCTTACCTTCCCAACACACTCACTGAAGACAAATGTGTGCATAAGCAAAATTGGTGAGAAGAGCTGATGGTTCATGGCTATCAAAAGATATCCCATCTGGGGTTTTAAAGGCTTGAAAGTAAACAAGGGTGGTTTATCTCAGAAACAACAAAGCCAATGTGGAAGAAGCACACCAGCTTGTGTGATCACAAGTTGTCAAAAGGATCAGGAATCAAGCATCAAAGAACTAAAAGTTATATCAGTATAAATGAGGGGGAGTACAGATTGGTCCACAAAGCCCATCTGTAGGTGAGGCAACATCCCCTTACAGAAAGGTCGTGGAGACAAACCAGTCAAGGTACAGTATTGCAACAATGAAACATGCAACTTTCCTCTAGTACTTAAATGCTTCCTCCCCACCCACCCCCCAACATGATCTCAAATTCTACCTTACAAATCTGACTAGACCAGGAGATGTACACTAGTATGGATAGAAGCTGGAAATGTGGGGAATTCAGGACAGATGATCCCTTCAGGCCAGTGGTGAAAGTGGTGATACTGGGAGGGTTTGAGAAGGGTGGAGTAGAAAGGGGGGAACAATTGCAGGGATCTACATATAACCGCCTTCCTGGGGTATGGATAATAGGGAAGGGGATGAGGGAGACATTGGAGAGCCTACGATATGATAAAATGATCATGGTTTGTAGATTGTCAGGGGTTCTTGAGCTAGGGGAAATGAGAAGGGAGGGGAAATATGAGGAACTGATACCAATGGCTAAAGTTGAAGAAAGATGTTTCAAGAATGATGATGGCGACACATGTACAAATGTGTTTGCGTACAATAGATGTATGTATTGATTTGATGAGAGGTTTATGAGCCCCAATAAAATGATTTTTAAAAATATTAAAGTCTCGAGAATAAACTGATCATATATCAAGCATTTGGAACAAAGCTAACAGGATGCTTAGAGATAAATCTATTATCTTAAAAGCCAAATTTAGAGGCTGAAAATTAAAAATTAATAATCTTGACATTCAATTAAAAATTAAGCTTTAGGAAAGAAAGGAGAGAAACTCAGGCAAAAAGGCATTTCCTTGTACCCCAGTTCCATCAAATACAATCTTGTCTCTTCATAGATGATCTGCCATAATATATGAAAAGTTAATTAATATTGACAATCAATTAGAGGTAATGCTAAAGAAAGTACAGAGAGTGAGCAATGAGAGGCACAGAACCACAACTACACCCTCTCATCAAAAACTTTTCCCAGTTTGTACCTCTATGTTTATTTAGTTTACAAAGTTTACAAAGATTTATAGAGAAGACCAGTTTTCCATTAAAAAATCCATATACTTTTTGCCTTTCCTTGCCATTCCCACAACATAATAACACTTTTATTATGATAAAGACAAACAATGAAGAACAGCTTAATGATGTAGAATGAAGAGAAGGAAAATATAATTCCACTGCATAGCATTTGATTTCTTTCATCATTTCATTCTTTCTCAGTCTGGGGAGTGGATGTAAATGAATAATTTTCAAAGGATTAGTGACATTTCATTCCAAATAAGTATAATAAGAATCATTGATTCTTCATCTCACTCTGAAACTTTTTCAACAATGACTCATCATTTTACTTAAAACAAAGGGAATAGTATCTTTTTTATCTATCTTGATGACTTTGAAAAGCTTTTTCCAAAAGGCAATGCATTTTGTTAGTTCTCTTAATTGAACATGAATAGAATCTCTGTATTTAAAACATATATATGATACTTAAGGATAAAAAAATATGCTTTGGCTCTAGCTTTGTAATTTATACCCCAATCAGTGGTGATTTGCCTTAAATCTATGTTTCCTGTGTTACTGTCTCACACCTGGACTATACTTGGTTTTCCAAAATTTTCAGATCAATGAAATAAAAATCCACTGCTAATTTCAACTTACAGTGACTCTTTATTAAAAAAAAAAAAAAAAAAAACAGAATTGTTCCAAGTATCTCCACTGTTTTTGGAAAAAACATCAGTTGGTAAAGCAACTGATGGATCTAAAACCATTAATCTAGTTAGCCGTCAAGCATTTTAACCACTGCATCACCAAGGTCTTTCAATACCAAAACCAATGCCTTAGTTGATTCTAATTCGCATCACCCCCATTACATAGAGCAGATAGATATGATTTCTACGACTGTAAATCATTACGGGAAGAGGTCGGTTGGTCTTTCTCCTTGAGATTGACTGATAGAATTCAAACTCACAACTACTTAATTAGCAGCTTATCACTTAATTCATAATGTCACCCGGCCTCCTTTCACTCACTTGTTAAAAAAACAAAACAAAAATCACTGCCACAAAATTGATTCTGGCCTATAGAAACCCTGAAAAACAGAGTTGGACTGCCTCTATGAATTTCATAGACAATAAATCTTTATGGGAATAAAAAGGCTCATCTTGGAACCACTAACTTTGTGGATAATCCCTTACCTCACCAAGGCTGCTTCCACTAGGGCAGGTCATTTCAGTTTTGACACTTAACTATGTCCTTTACATTTCCTCAGTATTATTTCCTCACTCTGCTGGAGAGGCCCTTCCTAATTTTTTATTAAGTTGACAAGCACTCAAAGACCACACTTCATCTGGGGGAGCATGTAACAAATAAAAAATGCCTCCTCTATCGAAATAGGGAATGCTTTAGTAGAAAGCCCACCTCCCTGCTTTTTTTCCCTTAAGAATAGTTATAAGGGCTGAGCCCCGGTGGCATAGTGGTTGAGTGAGAACTGCGGCCCACTGGCTTGGCGGATCAAATCCAGCAGCAGCTTTCCAGGAGCAAGACTGGGCCTCCCACTCCCACCAGAGGGCAGTGATGCCCCCCAAAAAACAAACAAACAAAAAAGAATAGTTATGAATGTAAAATTAAATGTTGTAAGAGATAGCAAAATGAGGTAAATAAAATAGAGTGAAATAGTAGAATTTTGGAAAGGTTAAAATGAAAGATAAGAAGGTCTTTATTATAACCACTGGGTGTAGTAAAAATAAATCACATAACATTCCAAACTATTCATCACCTTCAAACAGTTAGCAAGTACCTCTCTTCTGATATTACAACAGACATAAAAGGTTAGCTTCCATAATAATAAAATCTTTTTCCTCTCCAACACGTGTATTAAAAAAATATGAGACTTTGAATAGATTTCTCTTTAACCAAAAATCAGTGATAAATTGTATTATAGAATGACTTCAAAAAGAAATATATTGGCACAATTCAACCCATAAAGTTAAAAATATGCAAAGAAGAATAGAATTCCCTACAATACCAAAGCAAATTCCCAAAATCCCAGGTCCTATTTCTAACTTTCCCCTTCACCACTGATCTCCTACAGCATTCAGAGGGCTCATTAGCAATATCCAAAGGAAAATGACCCACCACAGTAGCAGTATGTGCAATGATCATGTAAGGTTCATGCAATCTGTGCCATCAACAAGATTATTTTAAACTCCCATACAGCTTTCTAAACCCTGGATGGTGCAAATGGTTACATACTGAACTGTCAAGTGAATGGTGAGGCACCTCGACAGAAAGGCCAAGAAACCTACCACCAAAGATCATGCCTTGAGTAACACAGGAGTGCAATTCTGCTATGCACACTTGCGATCACCATAAGTCAGAATCACCTTATGGCTCCTGGCAACAACGTACCAGTTTGTTAACTGGTGGCAATGAAATCCTGAATAACAAAGACTAAAATTCCGTGATACAAGCTGCAAGTGCAAAGCAAGGTGTGCTGTGCTTTTGTTCTAAACACAGAGGTGATAGACACTCCCCTTAATATGACCAGAATTCAAGGACTAGGGAATGCACTGTTTCCAGCCAATGTCTGCATGCAGTATTTTCCACTGTTCTACAGCTGAAAGGGACAACTCAAGGGCAAATACTAATTATTATTTTGACACAGTTTTACTCTCATATTTTCCTTTCAAACTAATTTTAAGATATGCGCCGATGCCCTTGTCAGATCCTACTACTTTTCATTTCCCAATTTAATGAACTAATAAATGCAAGGAAAGTATCTGATTTCAAAACTATTTTCCACTCTGAAAGTAATACTTTCGCTTTTCAAAAGCACACTTGCAATGAAGACATATTTATGAAATAGAACAAGCTAAAATATGCAAGTTCTAAAGAGTAATTCTGCAAAAGGACTTTCAGAAATTAGACACTCCTTAATTTTGTCTCCATAATGATAATCTGGACACAAAATAGAAAAGAACATTACATAGGCTATGTGTTTTAGGCCCACTTGTCTCAAATGCAACTGCTTTCAGGATCATTGTTACCCTACGTGCAGGGAAGCAATTGTATTTTTCCCTGAGATTTTGAGAAACTTCAAAATCTACTATGCTGGCAGGTGCTTGGGATTATGGGTCATTTCAAATAAGAGACATTTCTCATGTCTCCCTTTGTTGAGTTGGACAAACTAAGTCTCTTGACAAAAAAAAAAAAAAAAAACTCTGAGTTTAACATCTAGACTCAAATCTCTTCTTAAACAACATAACTCCATGTTGAGTCTTTTTTTAAAAAAGCTTACTTTTTCCAGCCAAATAATAGACAGGTCTGTATGGGGAAAAGAATCTCTGGTTGTGGCAGTCATGTGCTTATGCTAATTTTATGATTGAAATGTATGGGTGGAGTCTAGCCTGTTAATCTGGAGAAAGCTATTGAGTAGCCAATGAGGCCTCTACGTGGGCATGGCTTTCTCCTGAGACTTGTGGGAAATCTCATGATATTTCCCTCGTGAAGATGAGAAACTATCTCCCTACTTGTTGGGAGTTAGTCTCAGAGACAAGGAATTACAGACAAAATGGCAGTATCTGAGCTGCTGGAGGAGCTGGAGGAGAAGTCACATGGCCTTGCTCTGATGGAACCAGACCTCTGATGCTGGAGAAGCCCTGGGGAGACTCCTGCCAGCAATTAGTTGCTTTGGCCACCACTGGATGCCTGCCGGCGCCAGGACTCTGCACCCACTGATCTGTGACTTCGTGAGTCGGAAGGAGACTTTATAGACTGCTAACGGGCATATGGGTAAATATCGGACTTATGATTTTGTACTGGACTGTATTGGGATGCTTTCCTAATATCCTATTTCTTTTATATATAAACCTTATATTCATATGCATGTCTACAAAATTTGTTCCTCTAGTCTACCCAGACAAATACACTGGTAGTGTTGTTGTTAGATTGGTGGATGGCTAACCTTAATGCTGGTGGTTAAAGCCCATCAACGGTTCTTTACAAAAACATGAATTGATTCTGGCTCATAGAGACCTTATAGAAGGCCTCCGAGGCTGTAAATCTCCCCATGACTAGATTGATCATCTTTCTTATAAGCACTTCTGTTCTCCATGTCAGTAGGTTTGTTTTTTGTCTGTGTTTTTCTGGGGAACAGTAACAGCAATGATGGACATACCCTTTAATATAATCAAATAATTGGGATCAAAAAGGCAGCATAGTTCAGAGAAAGTGCTCAGAAGGGTTAGAAAAGTGTGAAAAAATGGAAACAGAAAATATAGGAAGAACGTGAATTTACTTCAAGAGCACTACAGCTAGTAAGATGAAACACAATGTGTATCAATTGTTGAATATAAAACCGATGATCTGCTGTGTGAACCTTCACACAAATCACAATAAAAAGCTTAAAGAATAATTGATTAAATAAACAGCCTCTGTCATCATTGCAGCCTGATGCCTTTGTAAAAAGTTTCCATTGCATCTATGACCAGGTACCAATAGCATGTAAGGTAAAATTCAAGTTTGAAATAAGTTCTGTTCATCAGGTAGTAAATGATATTTTCAAAGTCATCAGTTTTTTATATATCCAATATTGCATTTTAAAGGTATACAAAGAAAGTTAATATAAACTTATAAATATTAGCAAATGGTACATTTCCTTGTAAATAAAATCTGAATACATTAGATTAATATGACTAAATAAAACAATTCTATGCATATAAATAACATCATGATACAATAACATGTTAAAGTTATCAAGGATAACATTTTGCTTGGATTCTCAATCTACAGTCTAGAAGCAGCACTCATGAAATCAAACATATGCACTAGGCAAATCATTGGTACAAGACCTCTTTAAAGAGCTAAGATGTCACTTTGAAAATTAAAAGTGCTTGACCTAATCCATAACATTTTCTATTGTCTTATATATATGGGAAAACTGGACAATTTGGAGGGAAGGCAGAAGAATTGATGCCTTTGCATTACGATGTTGGTGAAGAATATTGAAAGTACCGTGGACTGAGAGAAAATCAACAAATCTGTTTTAGAGTAAGCACAGTCATACTGCTCCTTAGACACAAGGATGAAGAGATACTGTTTGGTACAATTGGAGTATATTAACAAGGAGAGATGAGACTCCAGAGAGGGTCATCATATTTGGGAAAAGAGAAAGTCAGAGAAAAAACAGGAAGGTCCACAGTTAGATGGCTTTATGTGGTGGCTGCAATAATGGGATCAAACAAAACAACACTTATGACAAAGATGAAAAATCAACTGTGCAAAGTTTACTTGTGCTGCACATAGGATTGCCAAAATTCTAAATAGATTGGAAGGCACCTTATAATACAAATACCCAGAAATGTGCACAAAAATGTTTATTATATATATGATATATGCATACATATATTCTTAATTGCATATTCAATGCAAATATACTCCGACAGAAACAACAGATAAGTTTCCATGATTTATGCTCAGGCCAGTAATATGTCTAGGCAAGGACTATGTATTTCATAGGTTCTGTATTTCTTAGACAATACATTTTCTAGATGTGACTATGTGATCAAGTTATCAGGAATAAATAGCAGGAAAATTATTTTTTTAATAGACTATGATTCCAAAACTCCAAACTCACTGTGAAAGAATCATGGCTGACTCATACTGAACTCTTGTGGATTTCTTAGAATGTGAATGTTTAAGGGGATAGAAAACCAGTCTTTTTCCAAGGACCTGCTGATGATTTCAAACTGCGGACCATGTGGATTGAAGACTATGTTAGTTTGAGGAGACTAGAGAAACAGATTCACAGACACTCATATTTGTATAAGAAAGAGTTTATTTACAACAGCAATTGAATATTGAGAAAGCATTCCAACCCAGTCCAGATCAAATCCATAAGTCCAATATTAGCCCATATGCCCAATACCAATCTATAAAGTCCTCTTCAGACTCAGGAAACACATGCAATGATGCCGAATGCAGGACGGTCACAAGCCAGTGGGTTCTAAGTCTTTGGATGCAGTGGTGGTGTCAGCATCTCAGGACTGGCAGGGTCTCTATGTGGCTTCTCTGGCTCCAGAGGGCTGGTTGCAATAGGGTAGGTCCATGTGGCTTCTCCAGCTCAGGGCACTAGTGTAGTGTCCATGCATCTTGTCAGCTGCACTGTCCGTCAGCGAGTGAGAGAGAGAATGCTTCCTGCCTCCAACGAGGAAATCCAGCAATTCCAGAATCCTTTGGGGAAGGCCATGCCCATCCAAAGACCTCATTGGCTATGATCCGAATGACAGAGTAGAATCCACTCTTAATCTTCTCAAATTCCAAACTGACATCAGACTATTTAACTACCACAGAGCCCAACCAGGATATTTAGTTCATGATTAAGTCTCGTAAAAGTACACCTAACTCTACAGATCAAATAATTTTAACTATTCACTTAACTTTCTAAATTTGAGATTTTAATCTATCAAAATGAATTCAAGATTACAATCTAGCACATATTTCAAATTTGATTTATTCCTAGACTGTTTCCCTTATTCTACTGTTATAAAAGGCAAAAATATTGTGTCCTGGTACAGTGTGAGATATTCAATTAACATCAGCAATCATCAAGACCTTATCTTTTGATGTGCTTATGTTGTTCATTATTGTGCCTAGTACTCAGAAACATTAAATGGAACTAATGCTATACCAGCTGACCACTAAAAACTGAATCTGCCTTGAAAGACATTTTAAAGTTTTAAAATTTTTGTCAGTGTTTCTGATAGCAATGAGTCATACTTTTTTTTTAAACCAACATACTTTCAGTTTTAATTGCAGCTCTCTATATTTAAGGATTAGCAGTAATAATTGAAGTAGGAGGAAAATAAGAAAAAATAAGTAACATAAAATAATTTTTTAATCTTAAATTTTATGTACATACATATTTTTCCTTTACAGAAAATTATTGTAGAAATTCCTAAAACTTGAGTTTGAATGATATTGAAAATTATTGCCTCAAAATATTGCTAATTAAGAACTGTGAACTTTGATATAAGAGATGCTATGCCTTCAAGACAAATATATGTGTTATATGAATGAATTCATATTTCACAAGACCTATTTAAAGTGTTGAAGAATAAGACTGTCACTGTGAGACCTAACATGCACCTAACCCAAACCATGGTATGTTCCATCAGCTCACATGCATGCAAAATTTTAAAAGCTATAAGAAAAATCAAAAAAGAATTGACACAATAATATTGTGAGGTTGATAATTATAATAATATTCAAAGATTCATAAACTGTGGGAAGAATAAACAAACTTGTTTCGGAAGAAGTCCAGCCAGAATGTCCCTTGGAACTGAAGATTGAGACTTCAGCCCCCTACACTGGACTATGCTGTCAGTAGAGATGTGCCTCAGGCATGCTACTATTGAAGGTCAGCATACAAGAGGGATCCCCAGGTGACTAACAATGTACCCCTACGTAGCAATTATGAGGGTGGAACAGGAGCAGAGAATGTTCCCTTCCGTTATACCTAGGGTCATTATGGGTTGGAGGAAATATGAAACACTTACTACAACATAATGTTAAGTAACTTAGAAAATTGCTAAACACCTGTTTGAAAATGATAGATCTTCTTCTTGTCTTCAAGTAGAAATGTCATATTCAAATGAAGTGCAGTATTGAGGTTTGTAGCATACACATTAATTATTGAAATGAAAATGATCTTAGGGTAAGAAATAAAATTTATCGTTTAATTGATTTGCCTTTGGCAAAATCCTTCTAGCTAGAGGGTGAGAGTTCCATATTTTCTATTTCAGGAAATATAACAGAGAAAAGAAATATCACATTGGAGAAATCAATTCACAACTTTGAAGATTTGAGGAATTTAGAAAAATGTCACTCAAATATAAAAAGTGAAAATGCCTTCTAAATATAACTACATTTAAAATCTTGAATTCATTATTTATCACCAACAACCAGAGACCCATATTTCTCCTTTTATTGTATCTATTGATTAAATAAATGCAAAGAGGGTAAAGCTATTCTTCAGGAAACCTAATTGATGAGAGTCGAAGGATCAGAATACAATGAACAAGCAGGCATAAATAGCTCAGCACTAATCTCCAGGAACAAACGTATTCACTGCCATGGAGTCAGGTCTGACTCATAGCAACCCTAAAAGGCACTGATCCCATTAGCTTCCTGTGCAGGAACACTTTGAGGGAGTAGAAAGTGCCATCTTTTTCCAGAGGAGCTAGCTGGTGATTTCTAAGTGTTCTCCTTGCAGTTGGCTGCCCCAGAAGGTACCACTATGCAATCAGGGCTCCTAAACTACAGTAATGCTAACCAATAACCTCGCTCAGAAGATCATACACAAACCTGTGGGTTAACAGATCATGGGAATTAAGTTTAAATAAATACAATTGTCCAACAAATTTAAGTAAAAATCACTAAATGGAATTACATAGATAATTAATATGAGCACCTATTTTTACCAAGAAAAATATTTCTGAAAGGAAGGACCTCCTACTCCCACCACCAGAGCAGTGATGCCCAAAAAAAAAAAAAAAAAAAAATTTCTGAATCTGCTACCTATTGTATCTAAGTTTTTACTTTACTATTTTATTGAACAAATTATTTATAGAAGCAAGTTGATATTATTGTATACTAAATTATGGAATAAATACATATATATACATAAATATATAATAAATATTTGTGCATCAAATGGCCAATTAGCTTAACTTAAGCATATTAATCTTATAGCTTATGTGGTGGAAAGGTCTATTTTGTAGTCGCTGTGAGAAAACATTTAGCTACTAACATAGAGACTGACAGTTACCTTGGAAGAAAAGCCTGGCAATCCAGTTCCAAAATATCACAGTCAATGATCATTGTGACTCTCTTCTATTCTGACATAGCACACACCCACCATGAGTCAGAACTCAGAATCACCTGCATGATAACTGATCCAGTGTTTGTGTTAGTGTAATGTAGTTTTAGAAACTTCTTCTCAAGTCTCACACTGATCCGTGATACAACACAAAACTCATAGGCAAAATATTTTTTTAAACAAATATAACCAAACATGAGGTCCTTTTTATAAGAATGCTTTATAAATGTTACTCCTTTTGCTAAATTTTCCATTCTAACTATGTAGAAGTAATTAGAGCATTCGATAAACATAAAAAGGGGCTTTTACAAGTTTAGGGAAATGCTCCATAATTTTTATCCCATTTTCCACAAACTTCGTGAGGGTCCGGCATATGTATATGTGTTGTGTGTATAAGGGAATTTTATTTTAATTAAAAGATAATAGAATTTTTTTCACAATTCTTTTGAAGTTGTGTGTGTGTGTGTGTGTGTGTGTGTGTGTGTATTCATACCTTCTCGGGTATATATACCTCTAGAAGATATGAACCACTTCTCTCATATGTAAGACCCCACATTGCTTAGAAAAGGGTTTTGAAACTGGTCCCTACTCAAAAAGTAATTAATAATAATCATAGATGTATAAAATCAAGTACATAATTACAAATATTATAAATAATTACCTGTCATACTTTACTGCATTTTCTTATATTTATTTAATTTCCTCTCCTTGTTGTTGCATCCCTTTTTTCTTCATTTACACTTTTGGAGTCTAACAAACACCTGTATATAACTAAAAAAACCTACAGTTTAGGAATCTTAGGTGGATTTGAAAAGCTTTCTAATAAAGCATTATATTCATCTCACTCTCCTACAGGGCTATGTGGACAGGAGGCACAGGAGATGGAAGAGAGCTAAAAGGTGGCAAGAGAGTGAGACATGGATGTGTCTGTGTGAAAAATGGTATTTGAGGTGTCTTGTTAGCACTGACAGTCTCCATCTCAATATGCCTTAAAACCCTCATTAATAAAATTAGGTCAATCACACTTACTTCTCAAAGCTTTTCTTAGAGAAAGCTGTGAAGCTTTTCTTAGTGAAGCTGTTAGAAATAGAGAGGAGTGATGATGTGTAAATAATTGTGGATTCCAGTCAAGATAAAATAGCAGATACAAGTAGTTCCATTCCTAAGTACATAGATGTGTTCCCGGCAGCTACAGCTTTTGCTATTATTTCTCATTGTATTTCCCACAAAAACTCCAGTGAAAGATTCCATCAAGGTCATTGAGGAAGAAAATCCTAAAGCATGTATCAGACCAAATCTCTAAATACCTGGCTTTCATACTCTCTCCTGTCCACAATTGATAGTCAAGTTCCATCTGTGTAAACACTCTCCAGTAGCACACAAAATAGGCACCAATTTGGATATGCATTAAGTTGGCATTTCACTACTGTACATTGTTTTATTCCATAGAAACCACAATCGAAATATCATCATTCATATGAAAGTAAGTGAAAAAGTAATGTTACTGGGGATCCAGTTCACACATGAATTGATTTATAGCAAACAAACCAGGTATAAACATAATTTTGTGATCAACAGAGGCTGCAAACAAGTTCTCTCAGCAATAAATTTGTTTAAGTATCTTTAGGATATCTTCAAATATGAGGTCCAAACAAAACAGCTTCTGAAGAGAACTGGGCAAATGAAATGCAAGGCAGGGAAGTTCAGGTTAGAAGATTATGGTGATCATTTTGTGGCATTCCCAAGGGCATAATCTTGATGCATTTTAACAAAGGGCAAACAAAGATCATGGGGACTTATTATTAAGACTTTTTGTTAATGAAAGCTGTATTGCTGAGAAAAATATCAGGAATTTTGCACCTTGGAAGTTTGTTGCCTGTCATAAGCGTACACCTGGTCATTTGAAGGTAGCAAGGCAGCCTTAGGAAATTTTGATTGGGAAATCTCTCCCCAACCTCGATTTTGATATTTGTATAATAAAGGTTATACAATCTTGTAGCGATAGTTGCTTGCTCGCAATCACATAATTCAACAGATTAGTGCAATTCGCTATGTCAGCATGAGAACCTCACCACTACACAATACTTTTTTTCTGAAGCAAAGTGTTCCCTAAGTTGTCCATAACTGCCTGTTATCATGTTAGAATTCTAGGAAAATTTATTGTTTTCCTTCAGATAACTGCTCCAAAAACCTAAGAGGGCATACCACGAAGACAAAGACAGCTGAGAAGTAAATGGACCAGACCACCCACAGTTTTCTCTGTGTTTTCACTGTGTGTTTACCTATCCCTACTGTTGCATCTTTTCTTCCTGTCCTTTCAACCCTTGTGCTTGCACATCTTGTACATGATACAACACATACATCCTTCAAGCATCCCTCTTTTAGAAACACTTTTTATCATAACCCCGACCACATATGGAAGGATCTGTGTCTTGGGTCAGTATTTTTTTTGGGGGGGGGGGGTGCATCACCGCTCTCTGGTAGTGGGAGTAGGAGGCCCAGCCCCACTGCTGGAACTGAACCTCCGTCCCAGTGGGCCGCAGTCCCGCGCACAACCACTACGCCACCGGTGTTCAGCCCTTGGGTCAGTTTTATAGGTGAAAATCTGCCTCACCACTTGCTATTAAGTAAATCATTTCATATGTGGTAGGGTGACTAAACCATCGTAAATTTCCTATGAATATTTGTGTTATAAATAATTAAAGGTTGCCCATCACCTACAGAATTTTGACCTATAACAAAGACCTTGGTTATGTGAGCTAAGCTAACATAGATACTGTTCCATTTAAAAACAATTGACAGAACAGTGACTAGGAAGGAAATAAGTCCCATCTGGTGCCGGGGGGACTACTTAAAAAGAGGACTTCAAAAGGCAAAAGAAATACATTTCTATCACTTTTTCAGTATTTGTACAGCTGACTGGCTGGTAACTCACCCATTCCACAAATTCAAAAAATACAATGTAATCAGAGCAATATACAATAGCCATAATCACCATCGTCAAGTCTGTTTGATCATTTTATCAAGTTATTCATTCTGCACCAGGAGGCTGCCTGACCCCAGAGATTCATTGTTCCACTCCTGGAATCAGGTTGACCTTTCTCAGTTTCACCAGGCGGCATTTTAAGAAAGAAAATCAAAGTTCTGTTTTCTTTGATGGTTAGTCTTTCAACCAAAATTTTTTTTAAATAGGCATTTAAAGAAAATAGTCTAACTCAAAAGTCTTGATACCTGCAACAATTTCTTTCTAAAGCCCAGTGAACATCTTATATCAACAACACAGAAAAAAATGAAATTTGCTAAACTAAACCCCAAAATTTTTAGCATGGTATACAATGAATTAGTCTCATTTTATCTTTTCAATGTCATCCCTATACAAGCTTTGCATATTATCTAAACCATGGGACAAATGTCAATGCCCACTTGTCTCTGTCATTCCCCTCTGGCAGTTTTCTCTATTTTATGAATATTTCTTCTATGTTTGTATACATTACCAACTTTTAAAAAGAATCAACTAAAATGTATCTTATATAAATTTTTTCTGATCATTCAGTATTGAAATAGGCTGAACATCACCCAAAAACTTTCTTATGATATTTAATATTTATTTTTGATATTTAATATTTATTAGTGTATTTAATATCATAATATTAGTCATTTTAAGGATGCACCTCTTTTAGCATCATCTTTACAACACTACAGTGCCCTGGTTGTAGGTATTATATAATCATAACTCTCTAACTGGCTCTAGCAGGAGCTATGGACAATACAGAATTTTTGTCTTCAATTTAATGAAAAGCAATTGTTCAGTTATCATATAAAATATTGCATTAAACTATTCCCAATATTGCCTAAACTTCAATACAATTTGGTATAATTTCCAAGATTAAGCTGTATTTTGTGTGATGCTCACTTAAGATACAGATTCTTTCTTTATGTGTTATTGTTAAAGATGCTCCCTTCCCTAAAATAAGATCAAAACTATCTTTGTGATTTCCTCCTGGTCTTTCAAATGATTTCAGCATATTTTAATTTTTTTCATCTTCTCTGGTCACAGTACAGGGACAGATATGAAATTTGTAATCTTCTCTCTTATAAGATTAATATTTTTCACATCATATACTCATTTATTTTTTAAATTACCTGAATTTGTCTTTCAGTATTGATGAGAGCATCTCCTCTCTCTCTGTTCCTCCCATTCTGGGGACATTTGTTCAACATTTCCTCCAAATCCTACTTTTAGTCAGTAATAAACAAGAGTAACAGCTACTTGAATTTTACCCACTTACTCCTAACAGGTAATGCAGTAATTTACTACAATTAGCTTAGTAAGTATCCACTGATTCATTCAATATAGATGTGGTAGTTACATAATCTGGTGTCAATTTGTGACTTAAGAGGATTGACAGTGAAGGGATGTCAAGCACAATTGTACATTTGTTGCCATCATCATTCTCAAAACATTTTACTTGAGCCTTGGTATCAGCTCCTCATTTCCCCCCTCCCTTCTACCCTCTCTCTCCCTTATGAACCCTTGACAATTTAAAAATTATTATTATTTTTTCATGTCTTACACTGTCAACTTTCTCCCTTCACCCTTTTCTGTTGTCCGTCCCCCAGGTTATATGAGGATCATTCTGATCGGTTCCCCTCCTCCCCCCCACCTTTCCCTTACTCTCCTGGTATTGTTACTCTCATTATTGATCTGAGGGCTTTATGTATTAATATGCTTAACACAGTGGATGGATGGATGAAAAGATAGAGTCATGGTCACATTGTACCACTTAGCATATCTACTAATTCTTTTCCTGTGGGAATCAGATCTAAATTCTAAAGAGAAAGGATTATTTAAAGCATAAAAAAAAAAACTAAAAACTAAGTACTGTATTAGGCCACACTAATAGTACAAGGCAAATCTACACAGTGACTGAAGTGTGATTATACAGATGTGGTTTATAATGAATATGTCATCACCTTTAGGGGACACATAAGTCAATCTTTGCTACTTTTGTTGCAAACATCATTGCCATGCCCTTGATTTGGAAAAAAGAAAGAAAGACCTGGCAAAGGATAGGCTGGTTTCAAAAGGATTTTATACCTGATGTTCTGTTTGGGGTCAACATGAATGTCCTGGTATAAGGAGTTTAAAGAGCCTAATGTAAGTAGAGGAAAAGAGTGTTTTGGTGGATGGCAAGGTCCTGAAGACACTTAAATCTCTCCTACTCAAAAACAAAAAGTGTCTTTCTCTTTAAAATCTTCCCTTTACACTCTTCCCTTTTCTTCCCATTAGTTCTCTTGCTCAGCATTTTACTACCTATCCATAATTTAAATTTAAAATCTAGGTCAATTCTCAAATTCCCTCTCGCCCTGACCCATTTATAGTCATTCATTCATGACAATAAAAGAGCAATGTGAATGGTTCCTGCATTTTGTCATTTTTGAGTTCAAATATTAGCTTTTTACTAATAACATTGCCTGGTTAAAGTGGTCCAGAGACCTTGCAATCGTAATATTTTTATGGTCACTATTCACTCATTTGTGTGCATAATGGGAAAAAGGCTGCATTGCTGACTAGAAGCAGCTCCTACTTTGACTAGTTTATTTCATGGTTTTGTGAAAGCTCTTAGACAACAACTTACTTTATCTTTCCAGTAATTTTGATGATTATGATTATGGCATGTATGGTCATTTTTGTATGAGATTGCTCTGAACTTAAATAGTAAAATTAGAGCTCAAATCCAGGTCAACAATTTTATCCACAAACCAAGACCAATGGTGTTTCTCCAATCCAATCGCTTTGGTATCTGCTTCCTGCATGATACCCATTCTACTTCAGGTCTGAAGCCTGTCAATACTCTCTTCTCTCTTCTCCACATTCCTTGCCACTTTCTATTTCTCTTCACCATAACTATTGCAGTAGGTACCCATTTCTCCTGCTCCTCTCTTTTGGGAATGTTAGATGCCATCGAGTGGGTTCTGACCCGGAGACTCTATGTACAGCTGAAACAAACACTGTACAGGCCTGCGCCATCCTCACAATTGTTCCTATGCCTGAGCCTACTGATAGAGTAGCCACTGTGTCAAATGCATCTCCTTGAGGGTCTTCCTCTTTTTCACTGCTCTTCTACCTTACCAAAAATGATGACATTCTCTGGGACTGTTATCTTCTGCAATTGTTGTACTCCACACATTTTCTCACACTGTTCCCTCAGTTTTGAAGATTGTTAAAAGGTCCCTGCTTGTAAACATTCACCAACTCTGCCAATGGTTATCTCAATGGGTACCCCTTCTATAAAGCCCTCCTAACTTTTTTCAATATAATAAATATTTTCCTCTGTGCTAATCTAGTATATTGGTAATTCCGATGGCAGATTGTGTACCAGTCTATCTGTGTTATCAATTATATTGTAAATGAGCTTTATTACTTTGGTTTAGCAATAGGCACAGGGTCTGTAAACTAGCCAAGGCTTTATAACGCCAATGAATTGAGGTAAAAATTATTCAATCTGTGGATAACTGGAAACAGTGGCCCACACAGTCCATTACCCAAACAAAACAATCCCATGTGGTATAGAGTTTGATACACATATACAAAGGTAGCTTTGGGTTTTGGGTGTATGTTTTTCATTTCAATTTTCTTGATCTGATTGAACTACTCAATTATAAGATATGTGAATTATAGGCCAATAAAACAGTTTAAAAATATAACACATAATCATTACTTTAAAATATTACTGAAACTATTGTTCTAATTCAAACATACATTGCTACAAAATACAATATTAAAACAAACAAATAATATATTAAAATTTCATGTTTTCATGTCCCATTTAACTTACAGTGGAAAGGCATACCTACATTCTCCCCCTGTAGTGATTATGCTCTAGGTTGCTAGTCTCATGGTCAGTAGTTCGAAACTACCAGCCATTCCATGAGAGAAAGACCAGACTTTCTACTCGCATGAAGAGAACAGTTTCATGCACTCACAGAGGCACATCTATGGGGTCGCTATGAGTTGGAATCAATTTCATGACAGTGTCTTTAAAAGTAAACTGAGAAGTATCTTTCCAACACACTGTGCATATAGATTTGCAGAGGGAACCGTGTAAATGTTTTAAATGAAAGAAATGGGGTTGTGCTACAATTACTGCCTTAATAGGAATACACCATAAAAGTATAATTTTGAAAATCTGTCTCTTCTTTAGCAGAGGTTAAGCCTTTTAATTACATTTCTAAGTTTCTCTGAACTATTTGGAAGCTTTTCTTCTCTGATGACTCCATGTTTGTGCAGATGCTACATTTCCAGGCTCCCTATACTGCAGCAATATCTCAAAGAATCTAGAAAGTGGTGCACAGTACAGACATATTTCTCTCATGGCTCTGATTCCCTAGAGTCCAGTGGGACATGTGTGCCCCACAGAATCGTATTCTAAGAATTCATAGACAAAATCTAGAAGGCATATGTATTTCATACAATCCTACTTCTGAGGTCAAACAGGACATATGTTTCCCACTTAATATGTATCAAACATTTTCTCTCATAATAAAATTTCAGAAATTCTCCTTAATTAATCTGGCCTTATTCTAAGGAAAATGAATGATATTAACAAACTGTTCAAAGTAAAAAGTAAATGGATCATAAAAGGGTTAAATATAAAATAAAATAGTAAACACTGCCATCTTATTGTTGACCCTGCTAGGATACTTATAAGGAAGTCTTAAGAGACATTACTGTGTACCAGAATTTTTTTAAATTAGAGTAAAATAATCCATGAACTAATATGGCAATTATATCAATTATATTCCAGAAATATTACAAATCCAAAATTTAAAATACAAAATGGATGGTCATTATTTTTTTTAGAGTAGGCTGGAATTTGAAGAAGACAACACATATCATCTATCTTGACAGCTTTTTTATTTTATTTTATTCCCATTAAGGTATAGTCTCAATTTTCAGACTAAAAATTTAAGATAATCCACTGTGCAATAACTTTTGCTAATATCTTTCATTTTTATATACAAAGAATTATCTCTCCCACTGTAATCTATTGAAGGGTTCATAACTATTACTTTCAAGAAATAAGAAATATCCTATGCTTCCAGGCCAATAAATATGACCACTAATTCATATTAATTGCACACTCTATGTATTAGCTTGAAATTCTAAATTGTTATAATTTTTATAATGTCTGAAATATTTTACGTTCCCTTCATCTTTGGAATTACCTTGCTATGATTATGAATTAACAGTATTATTGTAGAAATAATTCAAAAAGACCAATGAACCATACACATAGAAATGTATAATATAACCTATGTGACAATATGCTCTTTTCTTAGCAATGAACTGGAATAGACTATAGGGTTTTAAAACCTGTTTGTTCTATAAACTTTTGCTATGAATTGGGTGAAGGTTTATGAAGCAAATAAAAATTCCATTCAAGAAAACATACACATTTTGTGTCACTGATTGCAACTGCCATAACGTACATCGATCGTTCCATTTTCACCTTGTACTTATCCATTTCCACCCCTCATTCTAGCCTATTCTGTTCTGCCAGCTCAACTTTGTCTTTCAGCAAATACTGCCTGTTTTATTTGAATCATTATTCTAAGGGCTGTTGTCTCCCTATTGTTATTGATCTCCTTACAGATATATAATTTGTTGGAATATTGAGACAATAATGGAGAGTTTCTATTCCAGGGCTGAACAGAGACTAAATAAGGGTAATTGCCTTGGGTTTCCAACAGTCTCCATGAGACCATTAGCCTAATCTTTTATTGGCTTTGAATTTTCTTCCTCATTTTCTCTAATATCTTCAAATGTGATCCCTTTCAGCGTGGTTGGTAGTGATAACTCGACACCTTCTAGTTCTTCTGATCTCAGGGATATGGGAACTGAGGTTTGTATGGTCGATTACTGCTTCCATGTGTCTTTGAGATGCGTCTTGTTTCACTATTCTGTAGATAAATAGAGGCACTATATATGGGTGCTCATAAATGTTTTAGATCTCAGTCACTACTGTCCATAGCAAGATGTGGAACATTTTCTTTGTGAACTGCTTTGTGTCAACTGACCTTGTTGGTCCAGCACTTTACAACTTACTTATTTGATGGCATTTAGCTATGGCTCAGATCTTTTAAAACTTTGCTCCATCCATTGTTGTTGTTACTAGGTACCATGTAGTTGGTATAGAATCATGAGGATTTCATGGGCAGAATGATAGTTAATATGACTTAGAGCTGCTTTCTTAAAGTAGAGTCAGCCACAAGGATGAGGATGGAGAAAAGTCTGCAAAAGTAAAGCCTTCAGGACCTTTATTTACTGATGGGAACTTACTCAAAATGAAAAGAAACAGCTGTAAAAATCTACTAATGGGGCTGAGCCCCGGTGGCGTAGTTGTTGTGCGCGGGACTGGGGCCCACTGGAATGAAGGTTCAATTCCAGCTCCACAAGGGCAAAGGATGGGCCTCCTACTCCCACCACCAGAGGACAGTGATGCCCTAAAAACAATAAAAAAATTCTACTAATGTTTGAAACTTGGAATGTAAAATGTGTGGATCTAGGAAAATTGGAAGTTGAAAAAACTTGGTATAATTATAATTTGATATAATAGGTATTACTGGGCTGAAATGGACTCCAACCAATTTGAGGAAGAAAATCACATAGTTTACTATGCTTGGAATAACAAAGCCAAGAAATTGGCATTGCATTTTTTGTCAAAAAGGGCATTTCAATCTCTATCTTGAAGCACAATGGTGTGTGTGATAGGATTTTTTCTGTTTGTACTCAAGGAAATCCAATCAAAACAGCTATTATTCACATTTACACAGCAACCACTAAAGGGAGTTAAGAAGAAACTGACAAATGCTACAATATCTTTAGCCTGAAATTGATGAGACATGCAATTAATATATATTGATAATTATTGGCATCTGGAATTCAAGAGTTGAAAACAACAAGGTAGTAAAAATAGTAGAAAACCATGGTATTGATGACAGAAATGAAGCTGGAGATTGCATAATGGAACTTTGCAAGACCAATAAATTGTTCATAGCAAATATCCTTTTTTTGGGGGGGGGGCATCACTGCTCCCCGGTGGTGGGAGTAGGAGGCCCAGCCTCGCTCCTGGAATTGAACCTCCGTCCCAGTGGGCCGCAGTCCCGCGCACAACCACTACGCCACTGACCTCAGCCCCTGCAAACATCCTTTATTAAGAACACCATAGACCTATACAACTATACACAGAGTTCCCCAGATGGAATTCACAGGGAAAAAGTGACTACATCTGTGGGAAGACATGATGGAAATACTCAAAATCAACACTTAAAATGAGGTTAAAAGCTGATTGCGGAAAAGGCCACCAATCACTCATCTGCTAAGTCAGGTTGAACCTGAAGAAAATTAAAGCAAGTTCATGAGAGCAAAATAAGACATTGGGTCTATCCCACCGGATTTTGAGAATATCACAAGAACATATTTGATGCACTGAATACCAATGAGAAAGCCAAATGAGCTATGGAATAAGATCAATAATATCACTGGTGAAGAAAGCAGCAGGTTATTGAAAGAAAGAAAAGATCAAGTGGCTGTCAGAAGAATCTAGCTTTTAATATAAAGTAGTTGAGGAAAATGCAAGAAATCATAAAGTCAAAGAGCAGAACAAAATATCTCGAAGAGCAGCTCGAGTAGGCAAAGTCAAGTATCATAAGGATCTAGGTGCAAAGACCTCAGGCTAGAAAAGCAAAATGGAAGAACATTCTCATCATATATTAAACTAAAATAAGTGAAGAAAAAACAAAGGCTCATGTTGCAATATCAAAAAAACTAATGATAACAAAGGAAGAAGTCCAAGCTGCACTAACACAAGTCTCCAGGAACTGATGGAATACCCACTGAATAGTTTCAATACAGTGATGAAACATTGTAAGCACTCACTCATCTATGCCGGGATATTTTGAAGACAACTACTTGGACAAATGACTGTAAGATATTCATATTTATACCCATTCCAAAGAAAGGTGACACAACAAAATGCTCAAATTATAGACCAATATCATTGATAGTACAGTAAGTAAAATTTTGCTTAAATGTATGCAATCCAAAACAGTACATTGACAGGGAGCATCCAGAAGTTTATATGGGAATTGGAAATATATGTGGAGCAAAGGATATCAATGCTGATGTCAGATGGATCTTAGATGAAAGTAGAGAATACGAGAAAGATGTCTACTGTGTTTTAATACCTTTAACAAGGAATTGACTATATTTATTATAACAAGCTGTGGGTGGCCTTGGAAAGGGTTGGAGTTCCAAATCACTTAATTGAGCTTAAGCAGAACTTGTACATGCATCATGATGCAGTTATATAAACAGAACAAGGGCATAGTGCATGGTTTAAAATCAGGAAAGAATTGTGTCAGGTTTGTATCTTCTAAGCATAGCTATTCAATCTGTGTGCTGAGGAAACAGAGAAGCTAGTTTATGGAAAGTGCTAAAAATAAAATGCTGCATGAGGTTTAGAGGACAGCTTATTAACAACCTGTGATATAAAATTGACACCACCTTGCTTACTGAAAATAAGGACTTAAAGCTCTTGCTGATGAAAATCAAGGGCTACAGCCTGCAGTAAGGATTAAAACTAAGTGTAAAGATGATCAAAATTCTCACCCCTGAACTACTATGTAATGTGCTGATAAAGGAAGAAAAGACTGAAGTTGTCCAGGATTCCGTATTGTTTGGATCCACAATCAACACCGATAGAATTAACAGTCAAGAGATCAAATGACATATTAGCACAAGATAACTCTAAAGTGTTGAAAAGCAAGGAGATTATTTTTTGGACAAAGGTTCACCTGACCCAATCCTGATATGTTCAATTGTCTCATATGCATGGGAAACTTGGGCATTGAACAAGAAAGAGACTTCCCCTCAAAAAAAAAATCAATACATTGGATTATATTGCTAGTAAAGAATATTGGAAATACTACAGACTGTCAGATGCTCCCTAGAGATAAATGAGAGCCTTTGTCTTGTATAAGTTAGACATGTTGTCAGGAGAGATTATATTTGGTAAAGTAGAAGGTCAGTGAAAAAGAGAAAGTTCTTTGAAAAATGAATTGATGTAGTGTCTACAACAATGGGCTCAGTCATAAGAACAATTGTGAAAATGGTGCAGGACTTGGGGATGCTTAGCTCTGTTTGAGATGCTTACAATGCCAGTGGATTTACAAGAATTTCCACCACCAGGCCTGTGATCTTTTACACTCAGCATCATTGCATGTGTTTGGTGAGTCTGAAGAGGACTTTATAGATTGCTTACAGACATATGGACTAATATTGGACTTATAACGTTGACCTGAACTGGGCTGGGATGTTTTCTCAATGTTCAATTGCTCTTCTATATAAATCTCTTCCTTATATTCATATAAGTGTCTCCATGAATTTGTTTTTCTAGTCTACCCCAACTAACACAGCTGGTCCATTTGGAAATCATCTTCTGACTTAGACCTGGAAGCTGTAGTACCAGGAAGCCTCTATGTCAGCACATTCCTTTTGAACTCAAGCCCTATTATGCCCCACTGCCCCGCTGATGGGCATAATTTCCCTGACCTAACTCCTTGGATCCTGGGAGCTCTTTCTCTACCTTCCATAAAGTCACTCTTAACTTCATGTTCCTCATCTCAATCCTACTTTCACTCTTTGCCTCAGTTTACCTCTCAGCTACCACAAGTGTTTCCAAACAATCTTTTTCTACATGGATTCCTCGACATTGTTTCAATTTTATCCTCCGTCACCCACCATTACTCTATCACTCTCCCCTGGACAGCAAGTTCTACAGGCTGTCCCTATAGGTTCATCAATAATGGGTTTCATAAACTGAAAAATGGAAACGCATATATCACAGCTTCAAGTGGGTGACCTCCATTAGCATAACCCCTGAGATATACTCTATATGAACAAATGAAAATCTATAAGATAATTTTTAAAAAAACAGAAAATGTTGGAAACCAGATTAGGTCCAGCTTGCATCATAATAGGAATCTACTGAACATACTTTAACTGTTCAGGTCAGATTTATGCCTTTGATCTTCTATTCTCACCTCTCCCAAACAAACACTTTGTTTAGTGACCACATTTCTCCCATCCCTCAAGGTTAAATAAGGGGAGTTCCCTGGGGACTTATTTCCTATGTCATTCACTAATGGATTTTGGGCTTCCACTGTTGTTCATCTCCTTCAGCAAACCAGAATCTCCAAATTTAGACTCTGATATTGATCCCTCCTTCGACTTCAGATTATATGGATTCCAATCTTTCAGTGAATGAAGATGGTGTGGTTCTTCCATGTGGACTTTGTTGACATCTCACTTTGAATTCTGCTTGTTTGGAGACCCCAGATGCTATTTTATCCAATAGCCAGCTATTTTATCCACCAGCTACATTCTTCACCACCTTTGCTATAACACCCATATCTTCTGTGTCCCTTCCTTAAGGCAAGTTTGAGCAGGACCACGCCACAAGAACAAATTGTTCTTAAATTAGAGGTAGGATTTGAGGCAAACCCATTCTTGGATCCTTGCTTTCCCCCACCCCTTTTAAATCTGTAACTTCCATGTTAGTACACATGTTACATCATTTTCATAGTACAATCACATGAAACAGAATTGTATAATTGCTTCCATAATCAGTCTCCAAGTGTACTATTCCATCCTGGACTCCATAGCATTATCTACCTATCTTCCCTATGCTTCTATATGCCCCCTCCCCCAAATCCCTTGTTCTATTTGCTTTTCTTATAGGTTCGACTTCCCTGGGTTTCCTTTAGTGAAAATCAGAGGAACATGGTTCCAGTAGAGTGACCCCCAATGGCAAAACCCCTCTGAGATATACCCTAATATGAACAAGTGTAAGCAAAATAGAACAGAATGATGGGGTAAGCATTTCTTGATGCATTTGTTGAATCACGTGAATATCTTCCATAGTGAAACAACTCTACATGTCTGCTGACCATTATTAATAGGATTTTTGTTATTGTTAAAGTGCTTTCTATAAATTTAGAGTCTAGTCCTTTTCTCATATATTGGTCAGTTATGGTATTAACATACTCAAAATAAATATCACATTTCCTTTTATTATTAAGTGGGGTAAAGGTCTATTTATTGTGATGAACATTTAGAGTCTTATATTTATGTACCACTTTTCTAGAGATGTAAGCAGCTATTTTGTAAAAGTTTTTAATAATTACTGACTATGCACATAAACTTTAAAAATTTATTTCAAAATAACTATATGAGTGAATATAATATTTTGTTATAAAATGCAGATTTTAAGAAGTATTTTTATTTATTTTTGCATAAATCACCCCTAAATCAAGTATATTTAATTAGTAGAAAATATATTTGATAATTATAAAGTATGTTTTCAAGCACTATTTGGTGGCCAGGGGTTGCCTAAGACCATGAGAAAACATATATTTCTGATGTTCTTAGGAAATGAGACACAGGTCCTCCATGTGCCTTGTGGCAGATACCCCCATACAAGTACCCAGCATGAAGACTGTTACCCATCCACACCAATAAAATTTCATTTATGTATAATTAGAAATAAAGATTTCACAATATATAATTACATACTATTTTTGTAATTAATCATTATGCTCTAATTATGCTTAATTTGAAACAATGAAATTACATTCTGCATATCAGATATTTACATGATGATTCACATCAGTAGCAAAATTACAGTTATAAAATAAAAACAAAAATAATCTTATGGTAGGGGGGTCACCACAACATGAGGAACTGTATTAAGTGGCTGTGGCATTATGAAGATTGAGACCCATTCTTCGAAGGTGTGGAGTAAGGAAAAAAGTCAGGATTTGAGTACATTGTGATACATATTTAGATAAACCAAATACTTTTTTTTGGGGGGGGGGCATCACTGCTCTCCGGTGGTGGGAGTAGGAGGCCCAGCCCCACTGCTGGAATTGAACCTCCGTCCCAGTGGGCTGCAGTCCCACGCACAACCACTACGCCACCAGGGCTCAGCCCAAACTAAATACTTTTTGGCTCCCTGGGCTATGACTTTTAATTCATATAAATTATTTCTTCACCTCCTGGAGGTGAAGTTAAGTATTTAGTATGACCTTTCTTGTCAGAGTTCTCCTTTTGTGATGTATTGTAATACCTTTTGGGGTGGAGTTGTGGGCTGTATGGATGAGACAGGATTAGATTGGGATATATTTGGAGTACTCATCTTACTAGAGGTTGTGACTCAAGTCACCGCCCTTTGCATTCTTGAGGGTATGGTCAGTAAATTGTAAAACCACTGCTCTACAAAGCAATATTATATGTCCCACTCTGCCCTCTTGCTGACTGAGCAGACCCAGAAGCAAGGAGAACTGCTTTGACTTAAAGATACTGTTTCTTGCCTACAATCCTGCACTTCGCATGTTCTGGGGGTTTGAGTTTTAGTTTAGCACCTGACTACCTTAATCAACTTCTGTGCCCTTGTGAATGAGGAGGATCCTCCTGATGGATGTCTGAACTTTAAATTTGGCTTTACAAGTACCCAAAACCCTATGAGCGATTTCCTTAATAGTTCTGTGATCTATACCAATGAATACCTTAAGAGAAAGAGTAATGGTTCATAGGAAGGATAATGGAGTGACATAACGTGAACACATGGGACCACTTTAATCTACAGCATAGTGAGATCAATATTATTTTTTCTAAAACAAGTTATTTTGCACTTCCATTAACTAAGTCCAAAATCATAGCTAGGTTTTGCCAACGCAATCATTTTCTATTATCAGAACAGGATTATAGAAAATGATTATTTAATTTTATACTTAAAATTAATACATAACTAAATACAAGTATCAAGGAAATAAAATATAGAAAAATAATTAGGTTGCTACCCTTCATTTTTCTTTTAATTTAAACATAATTTTGCTTTCAAAATATATGAGAACTTGTAGCTAACATCTCGCTGTTTCTTAGAATCTAATTTCCAGGTGAACTAAATACAAGCATTTGTTTGGGATTTTAATTTCTCTTTCAATATATCAAATTAGCATTCAGATTGATCTGTAGGCCCAATAACTTATCAGAATGTAAGGGTTAATTAAGAAGTGTAAGTTCTGATGTTGACTTACTATAACCAGTTCAAACGTGCATAGAAGGGGCATATACAGAGAGATTTCTGATGCACTCTCCTATCTGGCTTTCATCTTGGCCAGAAAGAATGCACATCCTCCTCCCTTAATCCACCCTGGCGGAAGCAATCTAAAGCTTTGTACATTCCTAATTTGTTCTCGTTCTGTAGGCATCAGGAAACCATGTTTTCAGGTGACTGAGCCAAAGGATGGAAAGAAACTGGCCATTTGATCTCAAATTGCTGATTGTTTCAAGGCGTGCACACCTCAGTAAAGCTGCTATTCTAAAGCAATTATTTTTAAAGTATTAATTTGAATGTTGTTTACTTCTAAATATTCGGTTATGAACTATGATAGTCATCATGTATACAAAACATGTCAAGATTCCCTCTTGAGTATAATAAAATCTTTATGACAGACTTAGGTTCTCATTTTTCAAATTAAATTAGGAGACAGGAGGATCAGCAAAGTACTGACAAAAATGAAATCTTTAACAGATATGAAGACTAAATTCTACTCAGAGGCCATACAGTGAAACATTAGAGCAGGAAGGCTTCTTCTTTAAACTAGATACAAATTATCTGATGAAAAGAATTATCAAAAGAGAACTGGAAGTGGTTGGGTTGAGAACAGTTAAATTTTCTCTCATTTTTTCCCAGTAGCTGATAAAATTCTCAGCACAAATAACATCAAAGTCAGTGGACAAGAGAGGAAATAAAGGCACCATTATAGACCACAATGTCTAAAAATATATTTATTCTACAAATAGGTTCATTTCTTGTTTATATCAGTAATCTGTACAAGGCAAGGATATCAGAAGTAAGATACATGGTGCTCTATCAAAAGAATAGTAAAGAAAATAAATGAAATCTATGTAACTAGGGCACTCAAAATATTAAAGTAGGATCTAGCAAAATATCTAGTAGTTTCTAAAAGTCAGTCTGAGGGATACTAGGACTGTTTGCTTTCATAAATTTGACATAAAAAGTCACAGTTATAATGTGATAGGTTTATCGCACATTTTAGCAGGAAAGACAGACCTGTAAGGTCTCTTCTGTGATATCCAGGGGTTTCATTGAGTCAGAATTTACTCAACAGTAACTGGTTTTGCTTATATTCCAAGTAGTCCTTTCAATTTTTTTATCCTTTAAAAGGTAAGTTGAAAATTATACAGCTGCACATAGATAACCCAGATTGTACATAGTTTAAAACAAATAATTGTAACAAACTATTTATAATTTTTCTATTCCACATCAATATTTCTATTTTCCAGGTCTCTTGCAGAATATATACAGATATTTTATTTCCCCAGAAAACCATGTCCAGTCTATATTAGTCATCCTGAGGGATATCTATTAACTTCCAGGAACAGACGGTTCCTCAAGTAATTTACCTTACTCTCTGGACATCTAAGAAGTCACACTGAGGATAAAATTAGTAAGAATACAATAAAGCTTCCAAAAGAGAAGCATTTTAAAAACACTAAAGAAAACAAACAAAGAAAAAAACGCTGAGCATTTTCATGCTAAATGAGAAAGATAATGGACTTTAAAGATCATTCTTACATCCTGGAGATCATTCTTACATAAATTTATCCTTGAAGGCAATAGGGAGGTATCAATGTCAAATTTGAAGGAAGAGCTGACTGAGATGCCAAGGCCACACTGTCTTGATAATAATTTTCTGAAATAAATAAAGCCCTAACAGAAAAGGAGAAGGGAAAAAAAAAAACTTTTCTTAGGTACACATAAGTATGTCTATGCATTGTGCATGGTCAAGTAAAAATAACCAGAGATCATGGTTAAATTGCAGGAATGAGGAAAAGTGGGTAACTTTCCATTACATAAGAGGGAGCACCCCCCCTTCCCCCAAATGACTGATACTCATTTTTTTTATGTGATGGGGCAAGTGCATTTAGAATCCTCCCCACCAGGTCAGACTGTTAATTAAGGTTTCTATTTACAGGTTCTGAGAAGATTGTGTAAATGTGTCCAACAAAAAAGGCCTGATTGGTGGCAGACAGGGGACTGCTTTTGCCACCAAGACAATGCACCTGCTCACACAGCAATCTCAGTGTACCAGTTTTTGGCAAAAACCAGCACATCCCTCTGGTCCCACGCACCTTATTCTCCTGATCTCACTCAGAGTGACTTCTTTTTGTTAACATGAATGAAGAGGGACATGAACTGACAGTGATTTGAGTATGACATAACAGAGATGAAGAAAAAACTGAGATGTACTGCCAGTCATTCAAACAGATAAGTTTGAAAATGTTTCCAAAAATGAAATTCCAGAATTGACAAATGCATTAAGTGTATTGGAGAGTACTTTGAAGATTATACGGTTGCTCTGTAAAAATATTTAAATACATAGCTTTGAAAAAATCAATTTTGGGAGGTACCTCCTCATACTTTTGTTTTTTAATTTATTTTGAAATAAGCATGCATTACTGTCACAAAATTACTACTAATAATAAGATCAGGAAAAAAACCATAGTAGTGATACGCACCCAGTGAAAATTCAGCATGACATTCTCTCTGTTTGTTTTGGTTTTGCCTTCAAATGTACCCCAGCAGTGCATGGATTCCACAAGAGAAAACTTCTATTGAGAATTAAGTGTATACATTTTTCAGGGCCAATTTTGAAAAGGTTGTTCTCAGACAGAAAAATCTGCTGTACTAGAGGTGAGAAAGGTCAACATGCTTGCTAGTATTTACCTTCAACTGTAGTGTTTATTAAACTGTGAGAACTAACCCATTAAAGGTCATCTGATTAGTTTAGATGTCAAGAAAAAAAATTGAAGTATGGATAAACAGGATGAAAAAAGTAAACTACATTTTAGAAAAGTTGGATTTTTTTTTAAAGTTGGGTTTTTAAAAAGCATTTCATTTAAGTGTCATGTATGTGTGCCTGTACTAACCAATTATGAAACAAATATTCTTACTATGGGCTACAGGGGAAAATAAAAACAAATACCTGGGTAATAAAACTGGAGAGAACTGAATTTTAGAGGTATCCCTTATCACTTGTTAGAATTGTCCGTTTTCGGGCTGAGCCCTGGTGGTGTAATGGTTGAGTGCGGGACTGCAGCCTGCGGGCTTGGGGGTTCGAATCCAGCGGCGGCTCTCAGGAGTAGCGCTGGGTAGCTCCCACAACCACAAGAGGGCAGTGATGCCCCCCACCCCCAAAAAAAGAATTGTCCCTTTTCTTAATATTGAAGTGTCTAGAGAACCATTTCCTCCATGTCCTGTTACAAACTCTTTTTAGGGCTGATGTATAACATTTGTCTGGAAGTGTCAAAATTTTTATAGCTTGTGATTTACAGCTAAGGCACAAGAAAGGTGAGAGGCAGTAGGTTAGAAAATGAAAGTGGATTTCCATTAGTAAGAAAGATACTATAGAATCAGTCATATGGCATGAACATTCAATAAGTACCCCAAAGAATACTGCTGACTGGGTCCTCACCCAGTCCCCATGTATAACAGAGTATGGAGGGAACAGTTCTAAGAAGAGAAAAAGAAACATTTAAGATCTTAAATACTTAAAGTCTTATTTAAGACCTGGTAAATCAACCTTCCTAATGCCACGACCCTTTAATACAGTTCCTCATGTTGCGGTGACCCAAACATACAATTATTTTTGTTGCTACTTCATAACTGTAATTTTGCTGGTGTTATGAATCAAGCAACCCCTTGAGAAGTTCAGAACTACTGCATTAAGTGTACTAGTAGCGGATCAACAAATAAGTTGGCTATGTTGTTGTTAAGTGCCATTAGTGCATTCCAACTCAGATCAATTCTATGTATAAGAGAACAAAACCCTGCCTGGCTGTTAGTCTGACCCCATGATTACAACTATTGTTATGTTTGAGTTGCAGTGTTAATTCATCTCATTGAAGGCCTTCTACTTTTTCTTTCACCTTCTATTTTACTGAATATGATGTTTTTCCCAGGGACTGGTTTGCTCTGGTAACAGCTGAAAGTATAGCTTTTGTCTGTATTTCCTTCAAGACAGATTTGTTTGTGCCTGGGGCAGTCTATGGCATTTTCAGCATTCTGTGTCAACACAATAATACAAATACATCAAATCTTATGCAAACTTCCTTATTCATTTTCCAGCTTTTACATGCTTTTACATGAGTTGAATGAAAATATGCCTGGTTTGGACGGCACACACTTTAGCCCTGAAAGTTTGCAGCATACTTATGCAAATATACAACTCAAAAAGCAATGTACCTAGTTCTATACATAATTACCCTTTAATTGAGACTACAAGAAATAATACATGTGAAACATTATTGAGATAGAGGATAACAGTGTATCTAACCAAATACCTTAATGTTGCTATATTTATCATAACACAATCTGCAATTCAGACAAATGAGAACAATATTCTCAGTAACAAGATGTTTAGCGTATCAGCTCTGTTTGCTGAAAAGATTTAAGTTTTGTTTGACAAAAGCAACCATCACTATTTGCAGAATATTTGACAACTAGAGTTTTGATGGAGATAATATAGCTGTAAAGAAAAACAAGGTGCTGATAAACTGAAAGAGGCAAAGAAAAAACCAAAGAAGCCCCATTATCCAGACATTAATCGTTGAATCCATCTTTATTTGTTTTCTCTGTCCTTTGAACCATATACAATAATAACTCTATTACTACTGAAACTTTTAACCTTACATTGTTATTTTTAATTTTATTTTACTAAAAACAATATGCATTGATTAAAGTAATATATGTATATGAAGGTTTTTGAAAGCAGCAGGCACATAGAATTATAATAAAAGAGGGAAAATCACTGGAAGGATTTTATTTATATCCATTTATGTCAATTACTAAGGAGCCCTGGTGTCAGAATAACCTCTCAATGACAGTGAGCTTTTCATTTTTGCTTTTGGTTGGTTCGTTGGTAGGGGAGATAGGTTTTTTGGGGTGGGGGGGCACATGGCTCCAGTGAAAGATCAGGTTTTAGTTGATTGGAGGGCTACTGAGATAAATGGTTTTCTGGATGCTACATTCCCCCCTTTCTACTTCACTTTCTTATTGACAAGCCATGTCATGGCAGGCAGAGCCCTGAAGATGCATCTACTGGCATTGAATCTACAAGATTTTGCACCCAGTGGCCTGTGAAGTTCCTGCAATCTGCATCATTTCATGTGGCTGCATAGTCTGAAGAACTAGAATTGCACTAGAACTAGAATGGGACTTATACACTACTATTGGACATATTGACTTGACTTGGACTGGGCTGGGATGCTTTCTTGAAATACAATTATTTCTGGATATAAAGCTTTTCCTTATACCTACATGAGTGGCCATGGAGTTGTTTCTCTGGTCAACTCAATCTGTGCTTTCTCTCTATAGGTAAGTTTCATTCATGTCCATATTTTAAATTGTTAACTATTCTCAGTTAACTGACATATACTAAAGTACTGAGGTAGCTAAGCAAGCTCTCGTGAGGTCATCTCTACATGGTCATTTGCATAGGTTCCATCATAATATATTTCAGAATTAATCAATCAATAAAACAAAAATCATACATGTGGTTATTGACCCCAGCTTATCCCCAAGGTTAAATTAATTTTACAAGCAGAACAACTCTGAAATTTCCTCTTCCTCCACAGTCCCTTCACTATTTCATGCAATCCTGATGTCTTCTGCATGATTAAATAGTCTTCTATCTGTGCTCCTTACTATGCCATTTGCCTCTCCTGAGTATTCCTCCAAGCAAAAGTATAAAGAATGCATGAAAAATGTCAACCTTTCAGTTAATTTTCTTCTTATTTTCATGATAAATATCAAATTACCAAAATCTAGACAGTTATAAGAACTACTGACTGTCTCATACAAAATATATGCAAAGCACAGCTACTAAGAAGCAGTCTGTATACAAATCCTAGCTCTGTCATGGTTATATAATGATATATTTCCATGTCAGTTAGAAATGCAAATGATAAGCATAGTTACATCATAAATATATTGAGAGTGCATAATGTGATAATTTTATGATTGGTTCATAGTATACAACACCTGTTTCTCCTTCCCTCTTACTCCTATATAAGACCTAAGAAAATTAGTCACTGTTAAACTCTTAGCTCTACCTATTTTTCCCAGTCTAGGTTCTTTTTATCAGAGAGATTATACAATGTTTTTCTAATTGTGATTTATTTGTTTCATTCAGTTGTATTTTAATATTTCCATGTTGTAACATATATCAGTACTTCAATAGTCTTTTGGCAATAATATTATTAGTATATAGATATAAATATGAACATACCACAACATCACATTCTACTTGACTGTTCACCTATTAGTGGGACTTGATTTGTTTCCTCTTGTAAATTATGCTAGAGTGACACTGTCAGTTTCACTGCTTTTATGTTTCTGAGGTTTTATATTTGGCCACATTATCTTGAGAAACAAATTCAGTGACACATATACATGTAAAAGAAAGCATTATATCAAAAAGTAATTATATGACAAGTAGGCATTTCAGTCCACTTCAACACAGGTTCACAAATCTGATGCTAATCCATGAGTCCTTCATCAGATTCACATAGCCAAATACTCAGGGTGCAGTAGGATGACCCAGGAAGCAAGCAGATCATTGATAGATGAAGAGTCATGTGGATCTAAAGTTGCTGGAAGCATGGCAGGGTACCAGCAGCTCACAGGGTTCGGTGGTCCACATAGAGCCACTCCTCAAATCAGACAGAGTTCCAGCAGGCAGGAAGATGAAGGAGCAGAGAGAGATGGAGTTCCCAGAGTCCCTCACTGTCATACAAATGGTCATACCCCTATAGAGATGTCATCAAGCTACCACTTGATTGTCAAGTTTGAGTCTACTCCTCGTCTTGAGTTTACATGACATAAAATCATGCAAATACCATAGGTATACAGTCCTTAGATTACAAATATCCACTTATGAACTTACAAATATCCACTTGCCTTTTAATATTGTGTAAATCTGCCCTCACTTTGAAATAATTAAACTTGAAGCAAATACTTAATCACAATTACCTTCACATACTGTGTGTGCAGCCCTTAAATCATTGGAAGGGCTTACAACCATACACTCTCATTCTGATGAACATTAAAATAATTTTTTTTCAAACATGCAAATTCTTAAAGACACAGGGACATACAGGGGACTGCCTGCATACCTAATAGTGCAGCCATTGCTTGGTAATAGATGATATGCCAACTTGCACTTGTGTGAAAGTGTGGTGGTGGAGTCCAACCTATCATGTATTTTTTAATGCAGCCTCCTTGTGGGTGTGGCTTCTTTATGAGATAATTAGAAACACTCTTCTCACAGCCCATCACTATCCCTGCTTTTGGGACTCTAGATCTGCTTCCAGGAATGGCCACAGGTGGGCTACTGACCTTGGAAACTGTCAACTCCCTGCCATGCTTTCACCACACTTGGATCATTGTAACTCTGCACCCACTAGCCTGTGATCCCCTTTGCGTTCGGATTTCCCTTTCTGTACCATCAGCCTTTGTAATGTGAGTTTGAAAAGAGCTGTAGCTACCATGGAACTAAAGTCCTTGAGTTAAGCTGGAGAAGGATGCTGTCTTGTTATCAAATTACTATTTGATTTATATTTCTCTGTTATACACATGAGTATCACCAGTTTTGCTTCTCAATACAACCAAACTAACTACACACCTATGTTTAACTTTCTGAGAAATTTTCAAACAATTTTAAACAGTAGTTGAACCATTTTGTAACACCATCAATAAAGGATAAGGATTCCTATTTCTTTGTATAATATTGACCATTATTTTCTACTTCGGGATCTTTATCATTCCAATGTATGGAAGAATTGTTCCAAGACCTAGTATTTAATGGATTAAGGCTCATAGCCCTAAATCAAAAACAAAAAAACATACAAAAAGGTCCAACTATATCAATAAAGTAAAGAGACAACTTAAAGTGTACAAGAAAATGTGGGAAAACATGAATCACTTGATCAAGGATTGCAGCTCTCTGAATGGAGTATGGCTCAATATACAGGAACTCAAATCCTCTCAACTGGACCAATAGATAATATCATGGTAAATTGAAAAAAGATTAAAATTGTCAAGGAATTTGTTTGGATTAGGTCCACAATCAATGCTAATGGGGCAACAGTCAAGAGATCAAATGACACATTGCATTGAACAAGTATACTATGCTAGATTTCTTAATAGTGTTGAAAAGCAAGGAGATTATTTTGAGGACTAAGATGTGCCTGATCCTGGTTATGATATTTTCAAAGGTCTCATATTCATGTGGCATTAGAACAATGAATAAGGAAAACCCAAGAAGAAATCATTCATTTGAATTATGATGATGGTAAAGATTACTGAAAGTAATATGGACTGCCAAAAGGAACAACAAATCTCTCTTGAAAGAAGGACAACCAGAATGGTCCTTTGAGGTAAGAATGATGAGACTATCTTTTGTGCTTTGGACACATTAGGAGAGATCAGTTCCTGTGGAAGGACACGACGCTTGGGAAAGTAGAGGATCAACCCTCAACAAACTGGGTGTGAATTCCATCAGTGATCTCAAACATCAGAGTAACTGTGAGGAAGGCATAGGCACTGTTTAATTCTGTTGCACATAGGGTAGATATGAGTTGCAATAAACTTGAGCACAGCAAGCAACAATAACATATTTCAAACTATGCTCTAGAGTCCAGAATTGAAAGTCCTCCTAATACTTAACAAGGGGAGCAAGAGTAGAAAATAGATAAACAATCTGGGTAGACTTTCAAGAAATAGGGTAAGCAAGTGGCCAAGAAACACATTTGAAATTATTCATATACCCCTCACCATCAAATTAATTCCAAAACTATAAAACAGAGTAGAATTTTAAACCTTTACATAAGCAAAAGTCTCATCTTGCTCCTAAGTAGCAGCTGATAGCTTTCAGTAGCCAATTTTGTAAGATCCTCATTAGCCATTAGGGAAATCAAACCACAATCAAACCACAATGAGATACTATTTCACTTCACTAGGAAAGCAAACCTGAAGGTGGGAGGGAAATTGACTCTCTAGGAACTCAGTCTTCCTATTTCAGGAAGAGCCACTACTCAAGCTAAAAATTAAATCAAGTTCTTTCTGGCATCATTCTATATAAGATGTCCTTGGTGTTCTCACAGTTCTAACTTTAGAATAATTCATTTTCATATTTATTGATTAATGCCTGTCTGTTACTTAATAGAACATAAACTCAACGCAGACAGAAACGATGGAATGTTGGATCCATCACTGGATCTTCAGAAGCTAATAGTGTCTAATGCAGACCAGAAGTTAAATACATTTTTACTGAAGAAACTGAATATGACTTACCAGCTTTGATATTATTGGATGCAACTCTTGAAAAATATTTTGGTAGTTTTATGTGTCCCAGATTACTTATATAACATGATTTACTTAAGAGAAACATTTTCCTGAAAGTGAAGTTTGTTTCAATGCTCTAATAAGCATTTCTTTAATAAGCTTTTATCCATAAATGTTATTTCTAGTATACAAGGAAGTACACAAAAAAGAAAAATGGAAAAAGTTCCACTAGGTGTAGCTTTCATAGTATGCTTTGTTCTCCACTAGGTGAGCATCAAGCAATGCCCAGTGGAGGTGGGTTGGGAAAGTTCTCGCTGGTCACAGTGAATTTTTTCATAAAAGCAGTTTCATTCAAACCTCCTTTTGGGTATGGCTGACTTACGAGAAGAGTGTGTAGCTGTGAAATCTTGTTTCCTGCTTTGGAAAAAATGCCACAAAAACTGTTAAAATGTTGAACACAGCTTACAAGGACCGTGCTGTGAGAAAAAATCATGTGTACAAGTGGTGTTCTCATTTCAAAAAACGTAAATGTTGATAGACGACAAACCTTTCTCTGGATGACCGTCAACATCCCGAATGGACAAAAATGTTGACTCATAGTGGATTTGGAGTTTATTCGACCAGGTCAGACTGTTCATCAGGCTTTCGGTTTTAGAGGGTCTGAAATAAAAGCTATAACTGTGCAACCAAAAAAACCTGATTGGTGGCAGATGGCGGACTGGTTTTTCCTTCACATTTATGCACCTGTTCATGCAGCCATCTCAGCACACCAGTTTGTTTGTTTGTTTGTTTGTTTTTTGTTTAAAAAAGGGGGGTATACCTTTCTTTTCTCACACACCTTACTTACCTGAACTTGCTATGTAAGACTTATTTTTGTTCCCGCAGATGAAGAGGGACACGAAAGTACAGCAATTTGATGACACACACAAGGTGCAGAAAAAAAGAGAGAGTGCATCAGACATCCAAACAGAAAAGTTTAAAAAATGTTTGCCAGAATGGAATGGCAGATTTGAACAAACGTATTAAATGTAATGGCAAGTATTTTAAAGGAGACAAGGTTGTTTTGTAAATTAAAAAAAATTAAAATATAGCTTGGGGGAAAACACTCTGGGATTTTCTGGGGAACCCCTTCATATTGTTCCTATTTTCTACCTTTCGTATGGTTTCTTGTTTTTCATTTCATATCTTCCTATCTGTTTAGTGGGGCAATTTTTATGCTCAGTCATCATCTTAAAACATTAGTCCTTTAAAAATACTCACTGTTGGATAAGCCGATACTAGGGGCTAAAGGGAAAAAGGTGGACGATTGGAGAACAATAATAGAAGTGGACATGTGAGGGTGCTTGACGAGTATGCTTATTTATATATTGTGAAAAACGATGTATGAGCCCCTAATAAAATGATTGAAAAAAAATACTCACTGTTAGTATATATATATATATATATATATATATATATATATATACATATATATATACACACACACACACACTGTTTATGTTATATCAAAACTTTGTGGCATAAACCTAAAACTATCAACCTAAATCTCTTGTTTTTTTTCATTGGCCTATTGGGTAATATTAAAATTAGGGTGTCCTTCAAAAAGCCACATGACACATCTTTGCAAAAGCAGCTTATTGGAAATATATGTTATATATGATACAAACTTTCATATACATATTTGGTTACACAAGTTTGGTAAAGGCTACAATTTTCATTGCTACCAGTAGATACAGAATGAGAACAAGCAGCATGCAATATAGTTTAATTAATAGAATTATAGACATCAGTGTTTCATAACTTGACTATAAACATTTAAAGCAATGATGATAGATGAAGTATGCAATCTCCGAATATCAGGTTTCCCATTTTAAAATTGAGAACCTTGGTTTTCATGAGATTAACGTGAAGATTCAATTAGACATGCTTATAAAAATTGAAGCTAGTGTTCAAAAATAGAAATTATCCCCTTCTAGTCACTGATATAATGTTGCCTAGTTAGGTGACTAACCAGCTAACTTATCTCTCTAGTTGTCTATGACAAATGATGACTTCATTTTTCCATGAAGTAATTTGTTATTATGAACTAATATCATTAACTAAGTGCATAAGACTAAATCTATCTATCTATCTATCTATCTATCTATATATATATATATATGTTCACCTCCATGTTCAATTATAAGCTTACTATATAATTTGACCAATCATTTTAACTTTGTTTCTCATAGTTTGCTATTAATTTTTAAGGATATTATATACTATTTTTCTTGTTTTGGCAGCTTTTACATTAATAATCTATGGTGACATTCAAGGAAGCCAACCTCCTGTGAGCTATGTGCCATGTTTAATAACCATCTTTGATTTTTATGATTATTGCTATTAAGATGTTTATAATCGGCTGAGCCCCGGTGGCGTAGTGGTTGTGCCCGGGACTGCGGCCCACTGGGATGGAGGTTCAATTCCAGCCCACGGGAGCAAAGGCTGGGCCTCCTACTCCCAGCACCAGAGGGCAGTGATGCCTTAAAAAAAAAAACTAAAAAAAATTTTTTTAAAGATGTTTATAATCAGTATACCTTATGGAATTTTTTTTGGCTTCAGGATCACTATCAGAGAAATCTCAGTATTTAGAATGAAGGTACAAATTTTTGGCCAACTTTCACATGCATATAACACCATGGAAAATACCATACTTTGGTTCAGGTACATGTTAGTCCACAAAGTAGCATCCTGGCTCTTCAAAACTCTTTAAAGGTCTTGTACAGCAGATTGAAGTAAAATCTATTTTCATTTTGTTAAAATGTGTTGTTATGGACTAATTTATATCTCTGAACCACTGTTTCTCGTTCATGAACCAGAGATAATAATAGTTACTTTAACTGATTTTTAAATTAAATAAGGTAATGCATGTTATCATAACACAGAACATGGTAGACAGGTAATATTCAATATAAACAATGCACCTATCATTTTTACAGGAGCAAAATATCATAACTATTAGAATGTTTGGTATTTAATTTTTGTCATTAGGAAGACAGTAGATAATAAAAATGTTTCCCTCAATTAAAACTATTAATTCAGTAGCATTGTTCTTCTAAGCTATAGTCAGAAAAACAATCATTACAAACTGACTTTTTGACGAGGAACATTAGCAAACCAATGTTAGGCATGGGAAATCAGCAATGTATTTCATCACAGTTATTGCCAATATACACGACTCTGCAGAGGATTTTTCTGGGATAGTAAGAGAGTAAAGTGTTTTACTTTCAACATTCTAAAATACAAATTTAAATGGAAGATACAGGCTGATACAATGGACTGAAAGGGTGAAATTCCCTCTGCCTTTAATTATTACATTAAAGAGAGAATGAAATTTCACAGTATCAGAACTACTAAGGTTGTGCTTGTGCTAGTTTTGTTTATTCATTTTGTGCTTTGAAAAAGCTAACAAATTAATGCACTTCTTGTTTTTATTAATGTCATTTTCTTTCTTCAAAAAAAATTTGACAGGGGTTCTCTCTTTGGAACTTATGCCAGTAAAATACTAGACACCTGCTTATAAGAAATGCAATTCGTTACCTAGGGTATACATTTCATTCGAATGCCATGCTCTAAGAAACCTGGTATAAGTAGAAGTACAGGAATAAAGGGGATAAATGTTTTTATAGAAAATCTGAGGACCTAGCAAAGCCTTCTTACTACACATGGATTAGAATCATAGCAAAGATATGTAAGGCTGGAGATCATGCGCAAAGAACCAAATCCTTTCATTTTCCTTTCCTAAAGCCTCAAAGTTACTTATCTCTTGAGTTCATTTTTTACTTATATTTCACAGATAAGATGCAAGGACTATCATGCAATATTTCACACAAGCAAATGCAAAAATAGGAGCTCAATGTGAAAAGTAATACTCAGTAGAAATTATACAATTCATCCCAACACAGGTTTACCTAATTCTATTAAACAACTGAAAACTGAGTTTAAGGTAAAGCATTCATAATTAAAGCATTGGAACTGTGCCTGTCCTTCAAAAGAATAAAATCCTAAGGGTGAGACATAAAAACAATTAAATTGACCACATCTTTGGTGGCACATGACAAGGAGGCAAATCCGAACACAGGTGAAGAAGACCTGAACTGAAGTCATACTTCAGTTTTCTCTTGATGGAGACATAAGTTAGTCAAGTAACCAACACAAAGACACTTTTAGAAAGAAGAAACCGATGTTTATGAGAAAAGCAAAAATATGTATGAATAAGCAATATGTTTGGAGCATTTCAAATAGTTTAGTATTTTGGACAAAGTGACTAGAACCATCTCTAGTTACTCCAGTGAGATAATTTTCAGGACCTGATTTTCAAGAGTGAGAAATCAGACGCTTTGTGACGTATGAAATACATTTAAAACATCAATGCCTTTTTTTTTAAGTTTCAGTGATAGGAAATTGACAAAAGAAAGACCTGCTTCATTTATTCTTATTACATTTTTAACTGCTTACTATACTTCTGACTGATATTGCAGAAGAATATTGAATATATGATGAACTGCTTGAATGGCCTACAGATTATTCTTAGAAGGAAAACAACCAGAAAGGTCTTAAAAGTATGGAGTGAAAGTTTTATCTTTCCTACATTGGACACGTCATCAGAAGAGACCAATCATTAGAAAGGGACACTATCCCAGTAAATTATCCACCACCAGCAGGCACTGACAATTCTGACTCAGGATGAGCCCACAAGTTGCAGCGTAGTACCATGTCTCATATGGTTGTCATGTCTGGAAACCTTTCTTCTGAGGTATTTCTGGGTGGATTTGAAACATTAATCAGTTAGTACATATACTTTACCTTCAGCACCTCAGGATTCTTTTTGTAAAGCAAAGGGTCAATAAAAATGAGAGAAACTCTCAATGAGATAGACTGACACAATAGATAAAAAATGGTCTAAGACTGCTAAGGATTCAAATGCTTTCTCCAAAATATGTGTCAACTTGACAAGAACATGATTTATAACATTATGTAATCATCCTCTATTTTGTAATGTGATATAAATATCCTATGTTTTTTGAATATTAACTCATGATGATAATGAAGCAGGATGAGAAGTATTTCACTAGTAAGGCAAGATACAATCTACAGGATTAAGTTATACCTGAATTGACACCTTTTGTGATTTAAATTATATTAAATAAAGAAGCATAGATCAGACAGACATAGTACTGCTAAGAAATAAGAGCTAGTTGCTGAGTGTTTCTTTAGGTAATTTTCAAGACCATGGTCCTTGTGCTGTGAACATTCTACACTCAGAGAAATATTAGTATAAATACATATGAATATCTCAAAGTGATATTCGGACCACAAATGTGGAAAGAAGTAAAAACATTCCCAGTAAGCCAAAGAAGAGAGAATATTGTCTCTTAGATCTTTTGCCCTGAATTGGAACTTCCAGCTCCTTAAACACAGAGAGAATGAATTTCTCTTAAAGCCATTCACTGTGGCATTTCTGTGACAATAGCACTAGACAACTGAGACAAAAGCATATCAATAATTATGCAGATGGCACCAGGTCAGGCAATATTTTGTTCTCTTGAACATAAACCCTCTATCAGTCAAAACTACCTTGGCAGCACTTAATATTTCCCACCTGCATCACTTCTGAGGAAACATCAATGCATAACAAATTGTCACTGTCTAGAACAATTTGTAGTACAGTAGGTCAAGCAATCATACAAGAAAATAACTTAAAAAGGCACAGCTCTAAATAAAAAATTAGAAAAACTAGCATTCATAAAAGCATAATTCACTGACATTAAATGAACCTTAACTATCAAATCATGTACTTATCAGGTATTTAGAATTCACTGCCCCCAAAAGTGACAGCTATTAGTTTGTGTAGTTTACTATGAATTTGAATCAACTTGATATGAGTGGGCTCTTTAGTTAATTTTATTAAATGAATTAATTTTTGAAATATAGTTTGATGACTGACTTAAGGACATGAAACTGCTGATGGGTAGGATTACGAATCAACATCAGCCTTTATGTTCCTTATTCATAGCTCCTAATTATAAAGACTTTGAATAAATTCTTGCAATTAAATCAATTCATCTATGAGAATATGGATAAATATGTGAACAATGTCTTGAGGACAAATAAGAGTTTAGAGGGAAGACAAGTAAAAGCCTATGGGGAAGAAAAAGCCAAAACAGAGCATATTATATCAATAGAAAAGTTAACTCATATGAAATTTCCAATTTTGTTCCTGAATTAGTTTGATTAAGCTAAGTCAGGAATATGTGTATTTTATACAATGAAACACTGAATGCTTAAAGTTCAATAGTTTCTTTATACTGTGGAGGATTTAAAATGTTTGCACATATACCAGCTAAAACAACATCTTTACTGTTTTAAAATTCTAACATTTAGGATCTTTCTATGAATTCCATAGACACTTAAAGCCATACAGCATGTTTAATGATGTCTTTAATCCTTGGGTGGTACACGATTCAAGCATTTTGCTTATAACAGAAATGTTGAAAGTTTGAATCCACCCAGAAGAAGCTAAGAAAAGTCTGGCAATATACTTCCAAATAGCAGCCACTTTATTCTCCATTTGGCACAAGCCTTCTCTTACACACATAGAGTTGCCATGATGCAGAATAGATATGGAGTTAGTTGGATTGTTCTTTTTATAAGAGTAAAACACAACATGACATGTAAACTACATTAGCCAAATGACTTAGACTGTGTTCCTAAAGGTCAGCAGTTCGAAACCACAGCCTCTCCTCTGGAGGAAGGCAGGACTTTCTACCTCCTTAAACCATTGCAGTCTTGGAAACTTGTTGGGGTAGTTCTATGCTGTCTGATAGGGTCACTTTGAGTGGACAGCAACTCCATGGCAGTGTGGCTGAGTGCTCATCTGTCTGTTTTCTTTAAGACTGGAAATGAGAATTTCTACTGAACTGGAATAAAAGGGTTGCTCTGGCTGACTGTTATAATTAGTATTATTAAACAAAACAACAAAACTCACTGCTGTCGAGTTTGGGTCAACTCATAGTAACCATACAATTAGCACAAAATAAATAGATTCAGTATATTAGTAGATTTCTGGAAAAGTAATATTCAAGAAAATTATTATTAGTGTTAGTCTATGTAGACTAGAGAAACAAATTCATACACACGCATGTGTATAGGAAAAAGCTTTATATATAAGAGCAATTGGATATTGAGAAAACATCCCAGCACAGTTCAGATCAAGTCCTTAAGTCTGATAGTAGTCCATATGTTCGATACCAATCTATAAAGTCTTTTTCAGACTCACAAAACACATGCAATGACACCAAGTGCTGGAAGATAACAGGCCAGAGGGTGGGAAGTCTTGTGGATCCAGTAGCCATTTAGGCATCTCAAATCTGCGTGCTTCCTTCAGCTCTGAAGATCTGTGTCATTAGCCTGTCTCCATGGCGTCTCATTGTGGTCCCCCAGGTCAGGGCATTAACAAAGTTCCATTTGCCTTGTCAGCTGCAATGTCTCTCTGTGAATGAGCTATAGTGTCTTCCACCTCCAAAAAGGAATACAAGAGTTCCCAGAATCCTCAGGATTTGGCCATATCCACAAAGAAGCATCAACGACTGCATCCTGATTGACAGGCTAGACTCCATCCCTTCATACTTAATCCTCAAATTGACGCCAGATTGTGTAACTCCCACATTACTGTATAGTTAGATCATAAGAGAAACTGTACCACAAAGGGAGAAACAAACACACATAGATTGTAATAAAAAAAAAAAACCTTCTGAGTAATGACATAATTAAGTATGCTTCCCTGTTTCCAATTTATGTCATGTCTATGACATTGATACCAATCCACCTACAAAAGGGCAATGAGCTCAGGAAAGACAAGAAGGGTACAGGAATTATGGATGAGGCTCAGGTATGACATGTCAGATAGAATTGATTAGGTGAGCTGAGGCTAAAGGGAATCAAGGAAGGACATATCTCTGACAAATCAGCAAAACGCATTGAGGAGAGAAGTATGGAAATGAAAACCTCTGATGATGAATTAATAAAGAAAATTAGGCAAATAACTTTCATCTTTCCAAAGGTCAAAGGCAACAGCATATTGTAACCTAGGCAGGCCAGGTAAACACTACTGAATTATAGAAGAAAAAAGTACAATGTAATGGCATTTCCTGACATTAATTATTTCATACATACAGTACACACAATGGGACAATATGGAACAATACTTACCTAGCTGTTCCCCTTTCAAAGTAGGCTATAGTGGAATTATTTTTTTTCAAATGACTTGTGTTCCTTAACATCATTTTGTTGGTAGAGATGACTTTTAAAAAATTATTCAAGATCCTCAGGGTTTGACAGTTTCTCACCTTCTGTTAGGCCTTGATGCTTAGACTTCAAAATAAATAAAACTCTTGGAGGGCTGAGCGCCAGTGGCGTAGTGATTGAGTGCGGGACTGCAGCCCATTGGCTTAGCAGTTCAAATCCAAGCAGCAGCTCTCATATAGCAAGGCAGATGATGCCCCTTCCCCCCAAAAAAACTCCCAAGGAAGCTTAACCCTGAAAAGGATTCTTGCAATTGCAGCAGAATTAGAATAATAAAGCTTTTCATCAACTTCCTGGAAGCCAGAGTTGTCACTAAACCTTCATGGAATGTCAATTTCATAACTTACATTGACTTGGCCCCCAGACCAAACCCCATTCATTCCACATTTACAATAATCCTAAGAATTTGCTTGGCTCTCTCCTGCCCAATGAACTGATAGCACTTTCCCAGTCTGGCTTCTCAAACACAGAAAGTGTGTCAAACCAAAATCCAAGTATTGAATATCATTTACAAAGTTGTTTAATGCTAAAACATTGTATTTTAAGAAAATTATATACACACCAATACACTTAGGTAAAGAATCTGCTTTTACTTCATGTAACAAAGTACCTTAGACACGACTCTGTAATTCTAAAATATGCCTTATGGGCACTTTTAGTTCAGTTTGAAGTATTTCATTAGTTTGTGTATTGCTATGAGACTAGAAGCGATGCCACTGGTATTTCAAATACAGAATCACCCAGGATACAAATGCTTCAGAGGAGTTTCCAGACCAAGAAAGATTAGAAAGGAAGAGGTAATGGTCCATTCCTAGAAATATTGAACACTGAAATTTTATAAACAACAGTGGTAAACTTTTGATATAAGGTAGGAAGACAGCCTCTCATTTTTTAAAATAATCAAAATATCACTGGGGATGAAGTTTGTCCTCAAAGTAGAGGCAACAGTACTTACTTGGTTGGAGCAAACATTTTAAGCAATTCATTGACTGATGTGGCATGACTCCAAACAGGAACAAGTACTTGCATAGATCCATTAGTAATCAAAAACTGGGATGTACAAAGTATTAGCCTAAGCAAATTGGAAGTAAATAAGAATGAAATGGAATCCATAAAAATCAGATTGTTAGACCTTAGTTGAGCTGAAATAGACTGGTATTGGATATGTTAGAACAGGCAGCCATATGGTCTACTATGTAGGGAATGATGGATTGAACAGGAATGGCATCACATTCCTTGCTAAAAAGATCACTTCAAATTCTATCCTGAAGTAGATGTCATCAATGACAGGGTCACACTCATACACCTACAAGGAAGACAAGTTAGAACAGGTAGGTAACAGAATAGAGACAGGGTAGTCGCTCCCTATGTCTGAAGGTCCCTTACAGGTGGTCGGGAAAGAATCAAAAGATTATTAAAACACCTATAAGCATCCTTTAACTGGGCATATTCCACTTCAGACCCCACCCCCAGTCTAGCCAGGGAGGAGGGGAAAGGAGGGCGTGATTAAGCCAATAGGTCAACCGCTACTTTCAACCACGACTTCCCAGCAATAAGTTTAAATACCTTAGTAGCTGGACAGCTGGTCCTTCTACCCTCTCCCCTTTGGACCCTGCTCCTGTACCTGCTCCATCATTCCGCAGTCTCTGGTCACAAGTCACTACATACGTAAGCAATTCCATGAGATTGCCCATGTTCAGTGGTTTATACACGGTCTGGCATGCTTCCCATGGAGTCTTGTGAGACTGTAAAAAAACCGAAACTTTTTCAGTCTTATAAACACCCACTTGGATCACAAACCAGGTTTGGGCATTAATTCTTCCTCTTGCAAAGTATTTCCCACTTGAAAAATCTAACAGTATGATTACTATTCAAATGTATGCAACAACCACTAGGGTCACTATAGAAGATCTCTACCAACAGCTGAAGTTTGAAATTCATCAAATATGCAATCAAGATTCATCAATAACTACTAATGAAGGAAATGAGCAAGTTGAAAACTAAGAGAAAGAATTAGCCACTAAGAAGAAGGAGAGGGACTTCAAAATGTTCATAGAAAAAAATTTCATTTTCTTTTCTTTATGTTTAAACCAACTTTTTGAAGCTTCATCAGATGTAGATAATATATATGGGTGGACTTCAAAAAGTTGGTGAGAAATGAAATTAAAAATTAACTTATTTTTCAGCATAAGTTCTCTCAAAGTAATACACTTTGAAAAGTGATACCCGCCAATTTGTTCATCCATAAAGAGCTGAGGATCCAGGAAATTTAACCATATAAATGTAGTCTTTCTTACATTATTAACCACAGAACTGGCTTAACCTTACTTACTCAGTAAGAATTGTGCATCTGAACCAGATGATATGTCCCTAGTGTTTACTATTTTCTTTCTTTCTTCTTAATCATCACCTTCCTCAATTGACATATGAACCAAATAGATTATTTTCTCAGAAATTGGTGTGTGTGCTCTCCCATTGCAGGCTTCATCTTCAACACTGTCTCATTCTTTCTTAAATCTAGCTATTCATTTGTAAACTGCTGATTTCTTTGGAGCATTGTCCTCATAATCTGTCATAGCAAATCAATGATTTTATAATATTTCCATCCCTAAGTTTCATCAGAAATTTGGTGTTTGTTGCTGCTTCAATTTTAGTAGAATTCATATTGCTATATTCAGGATGCCTTTCAAACCGATGTCTTACCCTCTGAGCATCACACTAGATCCTGTTAGACATACTGTAAGAAGCTAGTACTAATTTAATTTGGCACAAAAATTTTTGAAAGTCAAATACTGTTTTTGCCTTGTTTTATTTTGTTTTTTGGGCATCACTGCCCTCTGGTGGTCGTGGGAGCTACCCAGCCCTGCTCCTGAGAGCCACGCTGGATTTGAACCGCCAAGCCCACACTCAACCACTTACACCACTGGGGCTCAGCCCCACACTGGTATATATATATATATATATATATATATATATATATATATATATATATATATTTATTTATTTATTTATTTATTTATATATAATGTATTTTATAAAATGTATATTCGGGCTGAGCCCCGGTGGCATAATGGTTGTGCGCGGGACTGCGGCCCACTGGGACAGAGGTTCAATTCCAGCAGTGGGGCTGGGCCTCCTACTCCCACTGCCGGAGAGCAGTGATGCCAAAAAAAAAAAAAAAAAACCTAAAAAAAAAAAGTATTTTCACAATTTTTTGAACACCCCTAGTATGGCCTTCAAACCCTCAACAAGATAGATTGGCATAATGGCAAAAACATTAGGTTGAAACAAAGCAATTGCGAGGACAATGCATGAATAGAAAATGTGGCTCCAAGTCAGAATGAGCCTAACGACAACAAACTTAGGTGGTGTAGTGGAGTCTAACGTACTTGGGCTGCTAATTGCAAGAACAGTTCAAATCCTTCAGCCACTCATAGGAGACCACCTACTCCCATAAAGGTTTGCATGCTCAGAAACTCCAGGAAGCAGTTCTATTCTCTCCTATATGGTCATTATCAGTTGGCATCTGAAATTATTGACTACTGTTTACCAGACTGACCATATATCATTCATCATACTTGCAGAAAAATTATAGATTTCATAAATGTGGGTCATTTTTGCTTGATAGATTACATTCTCTGTGATTATCATAATCTCTCCTTATAGTGTGCATGTGTGACTGTGTGTGTGTGTCTGCTTTCTATTTAGAATATTGGCACTTGTGGAACATTAAGTCTGATATTACATTTAATCTGGTGATAATATAATGACAGTTATTCTTATCATCAGAAGTAATGCAAGTAGTGTCACTTCAGTAAATTTATTCTGAAATATTTTGTCTGCATTTTTTCTCAAATTTTGTAAGAAACAAAAAATAACTTTGTAAGAAACAAAGTTATACTTGGTTTAAGTAGAATATGTGAGGGTACAGTGAACACTTGATTTAAGCAAATCACATGAAATATGAAATATGCTATTTATCTTTTCTTGATTAACAAATAAGTTCTTGTTACAGCTATTTGATGCTTAAACTATTTAACTCTTTATACAAAGCATAGGTCAGAACCATTTGATTTGTTGAGTCAACTGTGCATTCAGCATTGTGCAAAAGCAATAACCCAGATTGCATAACTTAGCTGTGACCTTAACCTTCAATTACTTCTCAATAAAGCAATGCTGAAGATTTTATCATTTATTGTACTGTATCCACAAATTAGCTAATTTTCATGTTGTGAGGTTAATCTTTATCTATGTTACCTTTAAACTAATACTTATTTTTCCCTTAAGAACTTTTGTGCTGTAGAAAACAATTTCAAGTGAACTGCTGGCCTGAATATGTTATAAAGTAGCCCTTCATTATGACTCTTTTGAAGATGTGAGGCATTTATTTTCATTAAGCAAAGATTATCAGAACAGACTGATTGAACAGAGAATCACATCAAAGCACATTACATACACTAGCCACTAGCTTTCCCTTTGCCAAATGGAACACACTAATTATTCCTGTCAAAGATTGCCTTAAGTTATTGTGGCTGACATAGTCTGCTTTCATCTGACACTTCTTAGATTATACATACATTTTGGGGGGAGCTTTTGAGAAATGTTGAAAAGTAAATAATAGTTCTTTTAATATACAAAGTAAGTAATATAATTGCATCAGAATTTTGTGCTTAATGGATGGCTATCTAGGTAACAGTAGGTATGAAACCACTTTACTTATATTTTCCCCTTTTTGGGGGGGGGGGGTATCACTGCTCTCCAGTGGTGGGAGGAGGAGGTCCAGCCCCACTGCTGGAATTGAACCTCCATCCCAGTGGGCCGCAGTCCCGCGCACAACCACTACACCACTGGGGCTCAGCCTTATTTTCCCCTTTCTGAAGCGACATACAAGTATATTAAAATACATTTCACCTGGGCTGAGCCCTGGTGGCCTAGTGATTGTGTGTGGGACTGCAGCCCACAGGATTGATGGTTCAACTCCAGCAGCAGCTCTCCAGGATCAAGGCTGGGCTTCCTACTCCCACCAGGGTAGTGACGCCACACACACACACACACACACACACAATATATTTCACCTTGATTTGTTCTCATTGACTATAACTTATATAAGTTATAGTGTGTTTATATAAGTTACTTATGTCACTTATATAAGTATATAAGTGTGCTTGATATATTTTTCATGAATTATTTTTGTGTGTAAATTCTTAAAGTATCATGATTATACATGTATTTTCTAAAATGATGCACTTAATGTGTCGTTTCATTTTTAGAAATGCATTAGAACATTGTGTTTCTTGAAAATTTTTCATTTACTTCAAATTCAGTACTATATAAACAGTTCATTTATATAAAATTAAAATATCATTCTTGTCTGAAACCACCAATGCCCATTAATATCATCACTCCATTATGCTTAAATGAGTTTTCAAATATAAACTTTATAAGTTCAACAATATATTCAAATGAATTATAAGGAGCACAGTAGAATTTCTAAGAGGATAACAGAAAATTCTTTGTGGAAGGTTCATTTTATATAGCTAGAGTGTGCACATTTGCCCCTGGTCTGATTACATTGCTGGGCTTTGTCTCAGAGCAAATGAGAGATCCCTTAAAGGAGGATGTAATGGTCTTAATTAACATCGATTTTTAAAAGTTGTGTTCATAAACTCCAACATACTGATGACCAGTTTTATAAATCCCTTTCTCAGAAGAGAAAGTCTAACTTGTGTCCAATATCATTTACGCACAATAAGAAAAAGAATTAAGACTTAGCAGGACCCATTTTTCATGATTTGTTTTCTATCAGATCCTCATGAACCTATTTATATGGTTTGTTCTGTTCATCCTCATTCAGACTAATCATATACCTATTTGATATTTGTATTTCACAGAACTGTGATTTTGTTTCCTAGACAGTTTGTGTGTGTATATGTGTGTGTGTGATAAAATTAAACAGATGTTTTTCACCCATAGATCTTTGTAGAAATAAAAAGGTCTACATTTCATGGTGGGAATTGGGTAGAAATATATTTTTTAAACACTTTCCATCTTACAATATACTTAATACTAAGCAAAAATCAATGCAGTGCAATGTGATACCTGTTTAAATGGCCATAGTAATATAAACCATTGGTGATATATTCAGTATATCTTTTGTTTTTTATACTCACAGCCTTTGTTCTGGGTTAAACTGGCATCGGGCTTTATTACAAATAGGGACTCTAAGACTCAGAAAATCACTACTCATCTGAGCTCACACACTTTGGGAGTAGGAGACTGGACTCTGATTCTTTTTGGGGGGTGCATCACTGCCCTATGGTGGTCGTGGGAGCTACCCAGCCTTGCTCCTGGAGAGCTGTCACTGGATTTGAACCACCAAGCCAGTGGGCCGCAGTCCCGCACTCAACTAGTACACCACTGGGGCTCATCCCTTGGACTCTGATTCTTGATATCAACTTCCAAAGCCCATCTTTTAGTTACCCAACAAGATTCCTCTATTCTTGCATGTCCAATGATTTCATCAGCTACTCAGAGCCATTCTAGAGCTCATCAATCAGATTTCTTACTTTTCAAATCCAAACTAGTTATTATCTTTCTAGTTCAAATGGGATCTTTATAGATGTCCTAAATTTATAAAAACAGATAAACCACAATTTGAAAAACTGGATGAATTTATTTTACTGTGGTTTCGGATAGACTATTATAGTGAAGGTGTGTTACAGAAATGTAAAGAAAGAATGACTTCAAAGAAAGAAGAGAAATAATTGTTTAAGAAAATTCTAATTAAATTTGAAGTATCCCTCATCCAATAAATATGAAAAGAACATTGATATTATTTGTTAATTATTTTTAAAAACATTGGCAACTTTAGTTTTTATGGTCCACTGATAAATCATCATTTCAAAATGGTTTCAAATGGGAAATAGCATCACTTTTATTTTATTTCAAAATAAAAAAACCATTCATAACATGCTTTCCATATTTTTGTATTGTTTTGTCTTTTTTGGGGGGGGTATTATTTTTATTTGATCTTCCTCTCTATATCCTTAGCAACTGTGATGAAGAAGCTACTGAAATGATACTGAAATGTAGCAGTGTTACTAAAATCTGGGATGCATTCTTTGGGGAGATATCTGGAGTTCTTCCCTACCACTGCTAAAATCATAGGAGCAGGCTTTTCTTGCATCTGATTTGGCAATAGTTTATCTCCATATCACACAGTTTCTTCCTTACGGTTATTAGATTCCTTTTTTTTTTAAATGTTGCTTAGACCCACATGATTACATTGCCCAGAAGTTGCTTGCCTGCACAGGAGAGAAAGAAAACAACAATTATTAGAGCTAAGAAAATTGAAGAAAGCTAGACGGGAAAAAAAAAAAGAAATAAGAAATCAATGCCAGAGATAAGAAATCCACACTTTAAAAAAAAATAGTTGCTGTTGTTGTTGTTTTCTACCAAGAAGACAATTGAATGAGATCACTATATTTTCACATGCCAAGACTTCTCATGTTTAACCCTAACAAAAAGGAGAAAGACCCTTAATGAGATGGCTTGATACAGTGACTGCAACTGTGGACTCCAAAAAGACTCATTGTGAAGATGATACATGATGGAACAGTGTCTCTTTCTGTTGTAAATATAGTCCCATGAGTTGCAGTTGACTCAATTTTAACTAGTGTAGTTGTTGTTAGGGCCCATAGAATTGGTCCTCAACTCATGGTGATTCTATGCATAATATTATTGAGCCATTCTGAACCGTTCTGAACCGTTTTGAACATGTGTTCAAAATTATAGCAATACAAAAACCTCCACTGCAGAAGGGTAATGAACTTGCAATGCAGTGACCAGGAATAAAATTGATGCATTTGTATTATGACCTTGGTGAAGAGTATTAAACGCACCATGGACTTCCAAAAGAATGAACAAATCTGTCTTGAAAGACTTTCTGATAATCAGGAAGACATATAGCCTCAGTCTTTGGAAATGAGGATGGTGAAACTTTGACTTGTCCGCTTTACGCAATTTATTAGAAGGGAACCATCCCTGGAGAAGAGCAATATGTTGGCAAATAAGAGTGTCAACTAAAAGAGGAAGAGCCAAATACAGCTCAGCCAGATCATGTACACTGATACACAGGGAATTCAGGACAGATAAAACCCTCAGGTTCAATAAATTAAAGTAGTGATACCAGGAAAGTAAGGGGAAGATGGGATAGAAAGGAAGAGCCAATCACAATGATCTAGATATAATCCCTCCCTGGGTAATGGACAACAGAAAAATGTGTGAAGGGAGACATCGGACAGTATAAACATGAAACAATAAGAAGGAGGTGTAAAATGAGGAGCTGATACCAACAGCTCAAGTAGGAAAAAATATGGTCATAGCAACATATGTACAAGTGTGCTTGTCATAATGTGAGGATGTATGGATTGTGACAAGGGCTATAAGAGCCCTAAATAAAGCTATTAAAAAAAGAAAGAACACATCCAATGAGAAAAAAGAAGACCGTATACAAGATTGACTGACTCATTGACTCCAACAATGGACTCAAACCTGGAAACAATTGTGAGAAGTTCAGAAATGAGCAGTGTTGGATACTGTTATAAACAGGGCTGTTATGCTGCAGTTGGAATCAACTAAATGGCACCTAACATGCTACATAACAAAAAATGTGCAGATTATAAATTTTGCCAAGTAAATTTATCCTATAAAAGCCGAGTCCCACATAGTTTGAACAGGTCCATTCATTATTGTTGCAGCATAATCAAAGCTGAGCAAATATGTAAATTCTTGGTATGTCAGGATTATAACTATAATGGAAAATTATATAGATTAAAGACCTAGATTGGGAGAACCAAAAGTGGTTTATTGGGCATTTTCAGTACTCTGATCCCAGGACTGTGAGGAATGGGGTATATTTAAAGAAGCATAGTGAGCCACCAACTTTGAGCTGGGCGCCATTGTTTCCAACTCTGCTGGTCAAACGATTTGATTGCTATGCAATTCATATACTGCCTTTGTTTATATAGGAGGGAGAATAAGTGGGTACTAGAGTTTTTACCTGTAATTTTTACCACTCGTTATCACTCCAGTACACAAATGTGGGTTCATTCCAGGTTTTCTTTGTCAATTACACTTTAAACAGTACCAAGACCTACATATAAAAGCAATTGATAAATGAGTAAGAAATATATACAATTGGAAATCAGTGGGTCAACTTCTTCTGAAGCACTCATGTTCCCTACTAAGACATATTTGGTGCTGTGCAGAGAGTACGGGTCATCTTCAGGTAAAAAAAAATGATCCTTAAGAAGAGAATGCTTGACTTTTATCATCAATTGTAGCTTAAAGCTAGAGAGAGGTGTCTAATGCAAAGATTACTTCCTTCACACAGTTGATGTAGTCTAGGTTCAGAAAAGAATGCTTAAGAATTGAGTGTATTTTCATCACAACAAAGATGCAAAGGCTGATCAAAGTGATCCATCACAGGACTAATTTTAAAGAACTCAGTTCTCTGGTCTGAAACAGTTTTGAAGTCTAAGAGCAGGGTTAATCTCAGAAAAAAGTGTTAGATCAAACAGGCAATAATCAATTACAGAGGTCAGATATTGGAAGCAAAAATGAAACAGGAATTTTTTATGGCTTTGTCAAATAGCTCCTAAATATATACATCAAAACCATTTAAAATATGATGCTGCCATATAATAGAATACAGTTTTGTCCTAAGGTTTTCTAAGCTGTGCTTTCGCTCACAAAGTAACTAGTTCTATATGAATCTACCAACTCTTCAGGAGAAGTTGAGAGCTTACCCATAGTGCCACCAAGCCTACTACAATTCTTTTTCCATACATTATTTTTTCTAGTGTGGTGGTCATGTGCTTATGTCAATTTCATGACTGAGATATAGGGGTGGAGTCTAGCCTGTTAATCTGGAGATAGCCATTGATAGCCAATGAGGCCTCTATGTGGGTATGGCTTTCTCCCAAGACTTCTGGGAAATCTCATGGTATTTCCCTGCTGGAGAAGAGAGACCATTTTTTCCAAGTTGTTGGGAATCACTCAAATGACAAGACAAGATGGCAATATCCGAGGAACCGGAAGAGCCAGAGGAGAAGCCACACAGCCTTACCCTGATGGAACCAGACCTCTGAAGTCAGAAAAACTACAGAGACACCCCTGCCAGTGATGAGATGCTTCTACCATCAATGGATACTGCTCGCCTGGATACAATGGATACAATGGACCCTGAGGCCTGGAAATGAGGAGCCATGAGGGAACCCCTGCCAGAGCCAGGACTCTGCACCCACTGGCCTGTGACTTCATGAGTTGGGAGACTTTACAGACTGGTATCCAACATATGGGCTAATATCAGACTTATGACTTTGGACTGGACTTATTTGGGATGCTTTCTCAATATGCCATTCCTCTTGTATATAAACCTTTCCCTTATATCCATATGCATGTCTATGAATTTGTTTCTCTAGTCTACCTGGACTGACACATCTAGAAAAATCAAATCACACATGGGCATCCTCCTGGTAAGTATTTCTAATGGTTTTCTGTGTAGGCTCAATTCCAGAAGGGCTTGACTTCTAGCCAAAAGCTAGATGGTGTAGACCTAACCACAGGTGGCTGAGAAGACATGCCTAGCGGTCAGATTTTGAAAGGTTATAATCTTAGTAAAGACCCTGTGGAGTCAGTCTGCTCTGCATACATGTGGTCATCATGAGTAGATCAATTTTGAGCAATTAACAACAGGCTTGACAACCTAGTCTCTCAGGCCTTCATTTTATCTTAAGATATTCTTATTTTGGATTTTATCCTCCAGGTCAAACAACTTCGTTCAGTTTATCCAGAAAGAGACTTCTCTCACTTCTGGAATTTCTGTATTCTGTGGAATAACCTTTTCATCCATTCTTTAACTAACTAACTTCTGCTGTTTATTGTTCAATGGCTGAAAAGCATCCACCACAGGATTTTTTACACGAGACTCTCAAACATTTGCTGAGTAAATAATTGTAAAATGACTGTAGCTAGCAGAAAGCATTTTTCTTTTTCGTACAGTAATTGCTCTTTAAAAAGGCACAAGTCATTACCTTGATTTTTGAATGGTTCACAACAACACTGGGCACCTACTTTCACTGAAGAAAAACTTGAGCTAGGATAGCACTAATTGTCAAGACTATTTGAGGAAAACAAATACTCTTCTGTAACTCTACACAAGTTAGCCTGCAAAAAGCAAAGCAAAGCGAACTGGAGAGGCAGCTGCAAAACCCACAATGATATAATGTGTTTGCCAATGTGCAAAATCATTTGAAAGTCACTCCTTCAGCAGCTGGTCTCTGGAAAGTATAAGCATCATTCAATCTAGTTAAAATTACACAGAACAGGAACGTTTATTATGCACACAAAAGGAGGTTTGGATGTTGAAGTTGCAGCACTTTTAAAAGTCTGAAACAGTCAACAAAACACTTGGTAGCAGTTGGGAAAAATCTACTGCAGTCATATTTGTTTGGCCATGTTCAGTTTCTAGCTATACAAATGCTTTAAGCACATCTGTGAAGGTTGTTATGGAAACAGAGTCCTCAAGAATGATTCCTGATTATGATCCCTAACATATCCTCCTTTATTTGAGCAAGTAATACTCAAATGTTGGAACATCTTTTTAATCAATCAATATAGTTTGCCATTAATGTAAAAAGAAGGTTCTGCTGCCCCAGAGACTAGATAATTATACTGCCATGGCCCCAGAGTTCTGAAACTATTTTTAAAATGAAGAGAGTATGCTCACTCATTCTCTTTGAAAATGTGGCACTCTGGATTTGCCAATGAACTAACATGGTTCAAACCCACCAATGTGTCTATGGAAGGAAACATGAGGCTGTCTGCTCCAGTAAATATGCCTAGTCTTAGCAACCCTACAAGTCAAAAGTAATTGAATGCCCATGGGTTAAGCAAACTATAGCACCTGAATTTTCTGATTGCTCATTCCTTTGGTTTAATAAATTTTTTTCTGAAATGAGTTCTGTGCAACATTCATGTTAATAAATTTATTTGGAAGAAGGAGTAAAGACAACAGCAAGCGCTATTTTATTGCCAAATGTAAGAAGAATTATTTTATGCCAGGTTAAACATTTTCTCTACTGCAGTGCTTTTAGAACCTTTGAAGAAGATCGCATATGTAGTTTCCCCCAGAAGTACTTGTAAATATGATTCTTTAGAGACCAGCTATTAATAGTATGAAAAAAAGGAGAAAATAATGATTTAAGGTGTTTGAGATTCTTTAACAAATTCTAGCATCTCTCATGTCAGAACACACTATTTGCCTAACTAATGCCCTTGTTAAGAGAGAACAGCATTTTTCTTGTCTTAACATTTCTATAGAAAAATATGTACCCTGCTTTCTCCCTGCCAGAAGAAGCTGCTCACCCCTCTTCAGACTCTTCGCATCCAGTCACCATTCACAGATTCCCCAGAGTTGTCACTGTTTGAGAAGGGGGATGAAGAGAAAACACAGAATCGCTCCATCGCTGCCCATTTCCCTTGCTCTGTTTCCCAAATAGCTTTGGATATTTTATTTCTGTTCCTGCAAACGGAGATAGGGATTAGAGGTTTTATTCATAGAGGCAAATTTTTGGAACACCAAGATCTTCATTTATAAATCTATTAAGCAATTTCCTTCTAGGTAATTCCAACTGCTTTTGTGTGTGTGTGTGTGTGTGTGTGTGTGAAAAAAACAACAACTGTGCTTCATAGGGTTTCCAAGGTTGTGACTTTTTGGAAACATATTGCCTAGTTTTTCTTCCAAAGCCTCTGGAGAGACCTCGGGAGAAAGTACAGCCACCATTCTTCCAGGAAGTAGTCAAATGCAAATCAATCTGTGCTCTACAGAGGCACTGGTAATTTGTACAACATGACAAAAACCAAGCCCACTGCCATGGAGCCAAGGCTGACTCACAGCAAGCCTATAGGGCAGGGCACAACTGCCCCAGGCAATGTCAGACTGTACAGGAATAAAAAGTCCTGTCTGACAATATCTGTTCCTGAAAACTGTTTGGAGATAAGAGCTTGCCTGTGTAAACTGACTTATGTTGTACTGCTGTCAGGTTTCAAGTCAGTTTCAACTCACAGGAACTCTGTGTATGCCAGAAAGAAACACGGCTGGGTCCAGAACCATCCTTATAGCCAGTGCTATGCTTGAGCCCCATTTTTCTACTTCAGAGTCTTTTCCCTTTTCACCGACCTGCTACTCCACCAGGCTTGAAGCCTTAGGAACTGATCCTGCCTGATGAAAGCTCAAAAGCATGTGAAATTCAGTCTTGCTACCCTGAATGCTACAGAGCCTGTACCTCTTTTAACACAGCCTTGTTTGTTCTCCTGGGAGTCCACGGTATACCCAAAATTCTTGGCTAACACCACAATTCTAAGCCATCTATTGATCTTCTTTATTCTATGTGCATTCTCATGCAATACCATCAGGGTCATGTTGTTTTTCAAAGTAGTATCTTTCCTTTCAAACATTTAGAGATCTATGGCAGCATACTGGTCCATGTGACATACGCTCGGAGCACTTGACTACTGCTTTCAAGAACATCTCTATAGATCCAGGAAAAATGAACTATTTTACTTTAGTTTTTATCCTGATGTTTCCTACTGGGCTAATTGTGTGCGTTGTTCTTTTTTGTCTGATATGTAATGTCTTCTAAAGGATATTTTTGTAAGGACTCAGTAGATCATTTTCTTCTGCTACTATACACAGAGTCCATGCTGCAACTACTGATCTTGACTGCTACAAGGCCCATATGTGATTGTTAAGTGTAATGTCTCACACGCAGCCAGGTCGCTGCATATTGAGAACATGACTTCCCTAAAGTGAGTTAAATAATTTTGCTACTTGCATCTATATACATTGCCTAAATTCTCCATCACAATTTAAGTTATTAAGAGACTGCCAGCTCATGAGCTCTATAACTGCGATAGGTCAACAATACATAATTGAACTTTAGCTACAAAAGACAATTTCACCAACTTGTTTTCTCTTTCTTGATAAAGCACACAAGTGAAACAAACTTCCTGTTCTACAGTAGATTCTGACACAAAGGAACTCTCTAGAGCAGAGCAGACCTGTCCCCAGAGGCTTTCCTACGCTGTGAGTCTTTATAAATGCCAATCGCCACATCTTCCTCTCTGAGACCCTTGTTGGGTCCCAACTGCAGACATTTGAGTTAGCAATGGAGGAATTTAACCAACCACCAGGTCTCTGTTTTGCCTTTATAAGAAAAAACTTTGCCCTACAGACTCACCATGAGTCAGAATCAGCTCAGTGGCAGTGGGTTTGAGTTAGCTAAATTCAACCTTAAGGAGTCCTACTGACACTGTAAGTCAGCAGTTGGCTGCTAACCACATGCTTAGAAGTTCAAACCCACCAACCACTCAATAGGAGGAAAACGTAGCAAACAGTCTTGAGTACATGGAAAATTATAGTCTTAGAAATAGGACATTTCTATTCTTTCCTACATAAAAATTATAAGTCAGAATGAACTTGATGGCAATGGATGTCACCCTGATTAAATCCATTTAAGAAAAGAAAATGCATAACAAAACCAAAGCAAAAGGGAACCTCTGTTAGAGTTTTCCAACCTTCTTTTCACACCTTCTCCATGCATCCTGCTGCCACTTTCATTAATCCATTAACTTGTCTGATTGTCTACTTAATAAATGTGGAAATTGATCACATATTGAACGTTTCTTCATGCCTTTATCTCTGTATAGAAAGAAGCAGTACCGCCAAGCTTTCTTTTCCTGAAAGAAAATGAGTGGCTGTCACCTGGGAATGCAGTATCACAGGAGTGTGACATTTCCTGTTCTCTGCATCTTTAATGGAAGCAATATTTTTAGAGTTAAGCAGTACAATACAGTAGTCACTGACTACACACATACAACCATTTCAGTTTGACTTAGTACCACTCAAATTCAGTTCCTCAATTACATTAGCCAACTTTCAAGTTTTAAAATACTATCCATTTGTATTGGGCAGTACAGATATAAAACATCTCCCTTACTGCACAAAATGCTGCTGGGAAAGTAGCTGTTGTACAGTTCAAAAATATCTTGTTTCAATTAGAGGAATAAGAAATGTAAGTAAAAGTTTTAAAATAATCTATTTTACCTCAAGTATGTAAATACTTCTAAATAAATATAATTTTCAATGTCTACCCATGACAAAGATGACAGAAATAGACCAAAGTATCTAAAATGAAACGTAATTTTTTAAAACCCTCAATAAGGAGTGAAATTAGAAATTACTTTCTTATCCCAATGGAATTTAATCAGAAAATTGAGATCTTTTCATTTCACAAGTTGTGATTTTACCATTCTTAATTAAGAAACATGCCCCTTTAATGATAAACAAGCAAGGCTACTTTACATTTCTGGGTCATAGAAAAATTGCTACTTTAAAATCAGCACCTTTTATTTATTGTGTTTAAGTTAATTAACAAATAAAATAAGTATAGGGCTGAACCCTGGTGGCGTAGTGGTTGTGCACGGAACTGTGGCCCACTGGGACGGAGGTTCAATTCCAGCAGTGGGGCTGGGCCTCCTACTCCCACCACCAGAGACCAGTGATGCTAAAATAAATAAATAAAATAAAATAGAATAAAGTATGGATCTATGACCATATCTTATTAAAAAGTAAAATAGTATTGTTAATAAGTATTTCAAAAATGCACAAACACTAAACATTTAAATCCAGAATCTGTCTTAGCACAACACTGCATTTTAAGGAAAGACAGACATACAGAAGAAGCAATAAACGTTTTTTTCCTAATGTTTTGTATTATTTTGTCCTTCAATCAAGATTTTTTGATAGTCTTGCCATTTTGCATGTGCAAAAATATTGCTAATAATGATATAACAGACCTTCACCCTTCACTCCATGTTCCACTGTGGTTGGAGACATTGATTGCATGAAGAACAGAAGGTGGAGCAATTTTGTTTTTACAAAAAACAAAGTATTGATTTTTACAAAATCCCTATTCCCTTGAAGGATAGTATAGGCCCTTCAAATGACTACAGGCTTATTTGATGAATAGTTTATATTTATTAATTCCTATTCCGTAAATGTATTTTCCTCGATTCTTTATATGTGAGCATAACTAGTATGTACTAAGTCAAACTTTAATACTGGACTGCTAACTGAAAGGTTAGAGTTTCAAATCCACAACGAGAAGCCATCTGAATTCTTAAAGAATTACAGGCTTGGAAACCCTACTTGGGTGCTGATGAGTCAGAATCAATTGAATGTCAAAGGAGGGGATTAGTTCACACTTGGACTCATGATGGTGCAATGAGTTAAGTGTTAGGCTACTGAACATGAAGTCAGTGGTTCAAATGCACCAGCTGCTTCATGAGAAAAGGTGAGACTGTCTGCTCACCTTAAGATTAACAGTTTTGGAAACCTATCCATGCTTAAAGATTTACAGTGCAAAACTAAGAACACAAAGCTTAGATTTACAGTTTTGGACACCCTTACTTTTTATTTTTAAATTAGTATAAAAAATAAGCTTTCATTATCGTAAATGATTCCAGTAGCAAAGTTTAAAGAATGATAGTCTACTAAAGGGTCAAGCTCAGCCAGAATTGGCTCAATGGCAGTGGGTTTGATCTAGTTAATTCAGGAGTCCTACTGGCACAGTGATTTAGCAGTTGGCCACAAACCAAATGGTTACAAGTTCAAAACCATCAGACACTCAGTGGGAGAAAGATGTGACAAATCGACTAAATCCACTGAAAATAATAATTTTAGAAACAAGGCATTTCTATTCTGTTCTACAGAATAATTATAAGCCAGAATGAATTCGATGATAGTGGATGATGTCTTTTATTTGTTTTAAGTTCAAACTTAAGGAGCCCTGAGGGGCCCACAGTTGTGTGCTTGGTAGCCAACAAAAAGATCGTTGGTTGGAAGCCAACAGTTGCTCATCAGGAGAAAAGACCTGAGAAGTCACTTCCCTTATAGACTACAGCCAGCAAATGCAAAGGGGCTGTTCTCTGCCAATAGGGTGGCTGCAAGTCAAAATGAACTAAGCATTACACAAAAGGTTTATCTTGTCAATTTAAAGGTGATATAAAAATCTAAACCAACTCTGCAGAGGCCACCAATGTGCCTCTATGCTTTGAAACCATGAACTGTAAAAAGGTAAAGATTAATAAAATATGGTTTCAAAGACTTTGAAGCTAGTAGGCCAGCACTCAATCCGCCATACCGTGGGGTGCCTCCTGGTTTCAAAATCTTAAAAAATTATTTTATTTCATAATTTTTTTCATTTATATTTAATTTTTATTATGACTGGTGTAAATTTGACACAGAAAGATAGTCTTCCAATAAAAATTTTGTATGCTTGTAGTTTTGTAATGTTGGTCACAGTCCCCACAATGTAATGGTATATCTCCCAATTATTTAATGTGTTCATCACCTCCATTCTTCCTTCTTTTCTACCCATCTTTGCCTTGAGCTTTATCCCTTATGCAAATGTCACCCCTTTTATTTCCTTTGGTTGATGGTCTAAGGAGTGTGTTTCTCCCTGGTGTGATCGTTCAACCTATATCCATTTATTTGCTTAAGCTAAATAAGGGTACCATAAGAACAATGGATTGAGAAGAAAGGAAACAACATTAGTTTTCAAATACTACCTTCTTGCTTGTCCCCTCTTCAAATTAATAATTACCACAATTTTATCACAATGCTTTCTTCCACAAAAAGTGCAGATATAATAAATTTAGTAAGTTACCAGCATTTTATTTTTAAATTCCTGTAAAATATAAGCTTCCATTATCTGAAATGGTTCTAGTAGAAAAGCATAAGGAATGATAAAGTCATGATACATGGAAAATGGGGTCAGGAGAGAATAAAACCTGAGTTGTCCTCACCAAAAGCTTTGTTAGGTCCATGGTAAAATGTGTCCTCATTCATAATGGGGAGGAGGACTGGCCAGAAGAATGATTATCAGAGTGAGTAGATATTCTATAAACTTTCCAAGAAATAACCCTTCTTAGGAAAATAATTTTTTCATAGTAAATTAAAAATTTAGACCAAAGATATAAACTGCATTAATCTTCCTTTGTTATTATTTAAGCAGCCATCATTTTAAATCAAGCACTACAGCAGAGATTGACAACAGTAAATTGAAATGCTGTTTCTATAGAGCAAATAACCTCTCTCAAGCCTTTCTTTCTCCACATACAGAAAAGTTCTGCATGGAAAGACACCCAACTGAACCACCTATCCAAGGAAATACAGATAAGCTGGAGTTGGTTTTGCTGTACTCTTCAATTTTTCTTGCTCCAAACTAGATGAATTTTGAGTGAAGAAAGAGCACACACTGCCTTTCAGATGCAAAACTTCATGCACAGAAATAGTAGGATGCCCAGAGTTGGTATGGTTTCTGGGTAGTACTGTAGATTTGGGATAAAATCATACTATTCTAGATAAAATTTTCTATATTTGCTGCTGAGATCAGTAACCAACCAGGGGATATCACAAGCCCCAGCAATATTCTCTTCCACTGTGGAGCGGGTCATTACAAGCTGGGGGCTAACTTTCCTACATTTAACAACCACCATCTATGATCCTGACCTCAGATTTTATTTCAAGTGGTGATTTCCTAAACTATTTAAAATCTACTCAAACTTCTATCCAGGGCCTGAAATTCATGCCAGGTGAAGGTGAAATAAAGACATTATTTTTAGACATGTTACTATGCTTTTGGTGGAGGTTTACACAGTCAATGGATTTTCCAATTAATAATGTATATTTAAATTGTTCCCAAACATTGGTTACAATCAATCCCTGCATTGCAACAACACTTTCCTTTTTCCCTCCCTAGGTTTCTGGCTTCTATTCTTAAAGTTTTCCTGTTCCTTCAATCTTCTCTTCTTTGCTTTGGGGTATTTGCTGCTCTTGGATCTCTTATTTTTCTAAGGAGGACATTCTTACTCAGTTTTGTTGTTTATGTTACAAGTCTGTATTTCATTATCTAAAAAGAGGACTGTGGTAATGTCTTTTGTGGCCTCTATGTGGACATGGCTTTCTGCTGAGACTTCTGGGAAATCTCATGATATTTCCCTCATGAAGGTGAGAAGCTATCTCCTTCAGTTGTTGGGAGTTAGTCTCACAGATGATTAATCACAGACAAAACAAGATGGCAGCGTCTGAGGAGCCAGAGAAACCACACGTCTTGGCCCTGATGGAGCCAGACCGCTGAAGAAGGAGAGGCCACGCTGGCCCTGCCAGCGATGAGTTGCTTCTGCCACCATTGGATGCAATTGATGAACCCTAAGCCCTGGGAGTGAGGAGCCATGGGGAGACCTCTGGCAGCACCGGGATTCTTCACCCACTGACCTGTGATTTCGTGAGTCAGAAGGAGACACTATAGACTCTTACCAGGCATATGGGCTAATATCAGACTTACTACTTTGAACTGGACTGGGTTGGGATATTTTCTCAGTGTTCCATTCTTTTGTATATAAACCCTCTCCTTATATCCATATGCATGCCTATGAAATTTGTTCCTCTGGTCTACCCAGACAAACACAAGGAATATGACATTTCTATTGGTCTGAGCCCGGGTGGTTGTGCGCGGGACTGCAGCCCGGGTGGTTGTGCGCGGGACTGCAGCCCACTGGGATGGAGGTTCAATTCCAGCTCCCAGGAGCAAAGGCTGGGCCTCCTACTCCCACCACCTGAAGGCAGTGATGCCTTAAAAAAAAAAAAAGACATTTCTATTGCTTGGTGCACAATGTGCTTCATTTTATGAGAATCCATGGAGTCTTTATAAGTTTTTATTGCTGTTAGGTGCCAACAAGTTGGTTACAACTCACAGCAGAATGAAAATGAAAGGAAAAACTCCCTGGTCCTAACCAAATCCCACTAAGAGTGTATGTCTAAGTCCATTGTTGCAGCCATTGTGTTAATGCATCTTATCAAGGATTTTCCTCTTGGGTTGGTCATCTATTGTACCAAGCATGAGATTCTTTTCCAGGGGTGGTGCTAACATGGCCTAATCACATGAGATAAATTATTAGCATACTTAGTTCTAAGGTGTATCCTGGGTATATTTTCCAAGATAGATTAGTTTGTTATTCTGACAGTGTATGGAAATTCAATACTCTTTAGAAGAACCATCATTCAAATGTACTTGAGTCTTCCATATTCAATGTCCAATTTTCACATTCAAATCTCAAAAAACTCACTGCTATCAAGTCCATTCTAACACATAATGATCCTATAGACAAGCTAGAACTGCTCCAGTTGGTTTCCAAAGGTGTAGCTTTGGAATGTATTTCTACCATAGAACAGCTGGCAGTTTCAAACTGCTGATCTTGAGGTTAGTGCCCAATGTAGGACAGGCAACTGAAAATATCATAATTTGGATCAGGAGCACCTTACTCCTAAAAATGACATCTTTCCTTGATCTTCACCATTTTAAAGAAGTCTTATATGGCAGACTGCTCAACGTAACTAACATATCATTTGATTTCTTAACTTCTGTTCCCATGAGTATTGATTGTGGATCCAAGAAAATGAAATCCTTGACACTTTCCATCTTTTCTTTGTTTATCATGCTGTTTTCATTTGGTCTAGGTGTGAAAGTATTGATTTCTTTATATTGAGTTGTAATATATACTAAAGGCTGCATCACTGATTTTCTTCAGTGAGGGTTTCAAAAATGTGCACAATCTTTAATACCTAATACCCCTATAAATTAGTTATAACTGTTTTCTATGAGTCAGGATGCTTTGACATTAATGACCTTGGATTTGATTTATGATTACTTATATAGTTATTCTTACCCTTATTATTAACTACACCAACATATAACCAGTCATTATGAAGGTTGCTTAGATTGATTGAGAATGTTGCTTGTAGATATAATCAGAAGGTATTTTAGAAATTGATTAGAAGACATACAAATGTGGAAGTTCCACTATTTTACATATGGTTTACATCTTCAGAAAGTAGTAATAATGTAAGACTAAACTCAAAACACAGAGTGAACAGTAATATAAACTACAAATTTTAGCTAACAATAATGTGTCAATATTGACTCACTGATTTTAATAAGATTGTAACAAATACATGTCTTTATTACCCTAGCCCTGCGATAAAGGGAAATACAAAGGATGGGAGAGATATATGAGAATTCTGTAATTCCTTATCTTTTTTTTCAGCAAACGTAAAATTGTCACATAAAAAATAAATCCCACTAATTTAAAAATGTGTGTGATATCTATGCATAAATGCAGGCATCATATTAACATAGATATATGGAGATATAAATTCAGAAATAAATAGAAATAATGAGTGCTATATAACAAAATGGGAAGAAAGCTTGAGAGCACAGGGAACAGGGGTTGGTGCAAAATGAACAAGTCAATTCAGGAAGTAATTCATTGAGAAGTTCTTTGCTCAAAGTCTTCAAGAAGCTGTGCGAATAACCATGAATAAACATATATGAGAGAAGATGAATTCAGACCAAAGAGACTAGGCATAATTCAGGAGCAGCAGGAATTCCTGTTTAGCTAAAACTAAATTAGATGAGTGGTAGAGATTTTGGGGGTTAAATCCCATAGAGACTTATAAGTCATTAAAAAAAGCTTTGGCTTTTACAATGAGTATGATAGGCATGCACTGGAGGATTTTAATTAGAAGGCTTACCAGTTAATTCTTAGTCTAATCATTTAAAAAATCATACCAATTATAATTAGGAATGTGAATCCATTAAAAAAAAAAACAAAGTTTGCTAAAGCATAATAAAAAGTGAGGAACATAACCATTTGGGCCACCAAAGTTCCTTATACCCATTCATGCTTGTTATTTCAAGTGAGTGGGATAATAAATACTTGTCATTTTCTGGCTGCCTTTTTTATTCTGCATAATATTTTCAAGATTCATCCATGGCACATGTCTCAGGACATTTTTGCCTGCTATTGCTGAGTATTATTTCATGTGTGTATATATACACCTTATTTTATCCATTGATCTACTGACACATAGGTTGTTTGCACCTTCTAGCTATTGCAGATAGTGCTGCAAGGAAAACTGGTGTACAAATGTCTGTTGGGTATACTGAAGAATTGGATTACTGAATCTTATGATTCTACAGTTAACTTTTTTAAGAAACCCTATATTGTTTTCTACTATACACTACTATTTCACACTCCTACAAGTAATGTGTAAGGGTTTGTATGACTCCTCATCCTTCCCAACACCAGTTTTCCATTATTTTTAATCATAATTTTCTTAATGGACATGAAGTCATAACTTATTGTAGTATTACTTTACATTTTCCAAATCATTAATGAATTTGAATATCTCACATATGCATGCTGAACATCCTGTGTGAAGAAAAGTTTATTCAAGTCCTTTACCCAATTCTTAATTTGATGATATATTTTCTTTTTCAACTTTTTAACTTTAATTTGGATGAAAGTTTATAGAAAAGTTGTTTTTCCACTAAACAATTTATAGATATTTATTTTGTGATACTGATTACAATTCCCACAGTGTAACAGTCCTCTTTCTACTTTCTTCCCTGAGTTTCCTTTTGCCTCTCCATTCCTAACTAATAGAGGCGGGTATAGGCCCATCAACCAGCTGGGTGGGGAGGGGAGCCATATTTTCAGTCACCTGGAGAATCAAGGGAGAGAGCATACCTCTTTTGTGGTAGTTGGATGATGTTATGTCAACTAGACACTTGACTAGGGGTGGAGTCAAATGTCAAGCACTTCATGGTGCTCCCTTGGCAGTCAGACCTTCTCATAAGGTGAACCCTAGGATCTTCCTTTTCTCACATCCTTCAACTTTCTGCTTGCTGGTGACTGTGAGACCTGCAGGAACCCTGCTAAGTTTTCATCGACCTTGAGTCCATGTGATTCTGCACCCAATGGCCTGTGATCTTCCTGTATTCTGCATCAATGTGTATGACTGCATGAGTCTGAAGGTGACTTCTGGACTAGTATTGGACTTATCAACTTGAGTTGGACTGGGTGCAAACACTTTCTGGAGATATATAACTGATTCATGATATAAAGCACTTTCATATACATGGATGAGTGTTCCTGGATTTCTTTCTCTAAACAATACTGCCTAAAACACTTGTCATCAATAAGCAATGTGAATACCAATTCAGACCTGGACAAGAAACTCAGTTATGTGGTCCCTTCCCCAATCAAAGCACTGCAATAATTAAATGTGTAATGTGTCTTTTGAATATTCACCATTCCATATTCACTGTTTTTATTGTCTTTTCCTCCATTTCATATTTGATGAATTTTTTTATCATTTTCTCTGAAATTCTCAAGTGAAAAATGAAGCTTTGTACTCCTATAAAGAATTAGTCTCAGAAACCCACAGAGACAGTTCTATTCTGTCCTATAGAGTCACTATGAGTTTTATTAATTTTATGGCAGTGAATTGTTTTGAAATTATGGGTCCAAAAATTTATGCATATTGTTTTTTTTTTGGTATCTGGGGTCTTTGTTGTAAAATGATTGGGTAATGGGATTGAAAGAAAATGAATTACCTGATTGGCCCCCTTGTAAATAGGATCTTATCACAACTTTAAAATGTTATCTAATGACTTTATCATGAAGCAAGACATGCATTTATTTTCTTAATCAGACTTTAAGACTTCAAGTTCCTGCTCCTCTATCCAAATAGAATGCCTAGTGAGTCAACTCTCAAATATTATGATCAAGATTTACCATCATCCCAAATTTTTACTACCCAGATGAATCAATCTGAATCAACTGTTCATATATATGGCAGTCTTTCAAGGCAGTAATAGAAAAAAGATATTCACCTCCACACCACCCCCTATCCCCAAGATAATTGAAAGTAGAGTCAGTAGGACATCCTACCTTAAAATTTGAATACTGAACCAAATTACAAGGACCAAGATTGTTGGTGATGAGTGATTGGTATCTTTTCTACATAACTTCTGATGGGAAACTGTTCTGGGAACTCTGAAATGGAAGTCTCTAAGTACAGATTCCTAACTTAGTGTATTCCTGTTTCCTCCTTGTTCTAAGTACTCTGCAACTAAACATTTGTCCATGCAATCTTCACCTATTAGGAATGTTCACCACTGATAAATTATTGGTAAGAAGTAAATCTCATTCACTCATGTTCAAGGCATAGCCTAATTTCTACTGTTGCAATCAAGCAACTCTGGCTCTTTTATTTGCTTCTCATATTTCATCACAGAATACAGTTATATCAAATCCCACACTTCATTTTTATTTACCTTCTTACCTCTAAATATTCTCTGAAAAATTATTCAAGAAAGTTGCCTTGCACACAGTGACTTTTTGGGGGGTGGGGGTTGGGGGTGCTGGTCTAGTGAGAGTGTCAAGCACAAAGATTGGTGAAGATATTAGTTACAGAGAGGGCATTTTCAGGAAATGTACCTCACTTTACTTATAACTCTGTGACTCCTAACTGTCCCCCAAATCTCATTTTAAAAAGTTGTTATGAAGTGAATTCTGACTCATGGAAACCCTGTGACTACAGAGAATTTTCAATAGCTGAGTTCTCAGCTATCTAGATATCTTGCTTTAAGATATCTAGTGCTGACTCAAATCTGCAACCCTTAGGATAATAGCCAGGTAAATTAGCCACTTACACCATCCACGTTGTTTTACTTATATTGATAATAACTTCAAAAGTCAATCTTCTAAAAAAAATGCCATGATTTAATATTTTTCTAAATATGTAAGAGACACACATTCAAAATGTTACTGCAGTCTTAGCTATTATGAATCAATACAATTGTAAAATCTACAAATATATTTTTAAACAGGAAATTTGATGTCCCAATTAGAGTTTTTCATTTAAAAAACATTAGCTTATCATAAGAATTAAAAATTTTGTTTTCATTAAACAGTGGAGGGCTACATGTCTAATGTGCGATTCAGCACCTAAAGCTTGGTTAAAGCGTTGGACAGAGACTACACAGGCATTATTATGTTCTGCTAAGCATTTGGCATCTGAAGGAACTCTAGACTCTAATAATCATATATACATATGATGAACTAACTCTACTTCTCCTGTCCAAGCTGAAATGTCTCATGTTCTATACTTGAAAAAAACCAAAGTACACAGATGAATAAAATCAATGGGAAAATATCACTGTGCTATGTTTTCTCCAAACTTAATAAGCAGCATGAACATCTAGTCTCTGAGAATATGGTACTTCAGTGACACATATTTTTTCCTCAATAATGAGAACACCTTATACTGAGATGATATAACTCTTCTGTGTACTCCTTTCAGGATTGGTTCTTTATTTATACTTCTGTTTCATTAATTATTTGGCTGTCATAGCAAACCCACTTTTTCACCAAACTGGAAGTGAAAAAGTAAAAAGATATACTATGTGTTGGTTCAAAAGTAATTGTCACTATGAAAGTAAACCAAATTGATGAAAACTAACAACACTGAGCATAATTGTGCAAAACAAAATCTCAAGGGCTTTGATTTCTTAATTTGGTGGGGGGGGGGGGGTGTTGAGAATTGGCTTCAGGCGCTATCTCAGTTATTTGGCCAAAAAGCAGACTTTGTACCTCTGTTCCATGTTTGTGTGCATAATGCCTGAGACCTTAAAAGCTTGTAACGTTCAACAATTAATTTCTCTCCCCCTATAAGGAGCAAGAGAAAAAAATAGCATTAGGCATAGCTTTTATGTTTTTAACATTATTTTGATGACTATAATTAAAATAAGCCCATACAACTGGCCTGGGAGTCACAGCAAAGTGTGATATAATGCAAAAACTGTACAACAGTAAAGTGCAAATCTGTCCTGACATATATTCAGCCAGGTTTAAGTGACTTTTCTTTCCTTGTAAAATTGAAACTTCAAATGGGGCCTAAATCAGTGAAGTAAAAGTTGGCTTGTCCATAAGATGGCTGCTAAAATCAGTTGTATTTTATCTTCTAGAAAGTAATAGAAAAATTAATAAGGTGAATAACAGTAGTTTTATTTGAAGTACGAATAACCTTTTATTTAAAGTTCTGCATTTTATTAAATACTTTTGCTTTTAATCTTAAATTTTTTCTTTAACTGTTTTAAACAGCTATTAAAATTCTTTTGTAAATAGCAGGTTTTGAGTAAATATATGCAATAAAACTCTATCTCTGAAAAAAAAAAAAAGGTATAACAGTGTGGGATGTGTGACTACTTGCCTCCTTGAACAATTGCCTACTTTGCCAGAAGACCAAAAGAACTAGGTGGTGCCTGATTAATACATTGATCAGAGATTCCATAGAAGAACATAGATGAAAAGAAACTATAGCACTAAATGTAAAATTCTCAAGAACTCTAGACTTCATGGAGGCAAGGAGGAGGGATTAATCATTGAAACTATTACCATGACATAATTTTAGAAGGTCAAACCAGAAATAATCCCTTACATTTTCTCAAATCTGAGCAACTGGAGAGTGTAAATAATAATAATATATATATATCTGCTTTTAGCATTATGTTCTTTTAAGAATTTATATATGTATATATATATATATATATGATCCAATTGATAATAGCAACTGAAAAGATTACGTGTGAGTCTTAGGGAAAGTGAGTTATGTTAATGAGGGGTAAAGAAAGCGAAGGTGAAAATGGTTATAAAACTCAAAGATTGCAATGAATATAACTAAATTTTTTTTTTTGGCATCACTGCCCTCAGGTGGTGGGAGTAGAAGGTCAAGCCTTTGCTCTGTGGAGCTGGAATTGAATCGCCATCCCAGTTGACCGCAGTCCCGTGCACAACCACTACGCCACCGGGGCTCAGCCCTCATTAAATTTTACATGTATAAACTTATAGCTTGTAGTATGGATTGCTGTGTATATTCTAAACAGCAATAGCAGTCTATAAAGGAAGAAAAATACATCCATATTCTTTTTTTAATAAATCATTTTATTGGGGACTCATACAACTCCGATCAAGATCAATACATATGTCAATTGTATGCATTCCACATTTGCACACCTGTTACAATTATTACCCCTGAAACATCCTCCCTCCACTTAGGTCCCCAGTATCAGCTCCCCGTATTTCCCTTCCTTTCCCACTCCCCTTTCCCTATGAACCTTTAATAATTTACATTGTTATTACTTTTTCATATCGTACTCTGTCCAACGTGTCCCTTCACCACTTCCCCGCTGTCCATACTTCAGAGAGGTCATATGTATATCCCTGCAATTGGTTCCCCCCTTCCGCACCACCCTCCCTCCACTCTCCCCGTATTACTACACCCACGACTGGTCCTGAAGGGATCATCTATTCTGGAACCATATTCTGGTTCCAGTGTACATCCCCTGGTCTAGCTGGATTTGTAAGGTAGAACTGGGATCATGATAGTGGGTGGGAGAAAACATTTAAGAACTAGAGAAAAGTTGTATACCTCATTGTTGCCACAGTGTATGTTGACTGACTCCTCTCCTCTCTGCAACCCCTCTACGAGAGGATGTCATTTTGGGTCCCCACTCAGTGCTCCCCCTCATTTATGATACAACTTTTAGTTCTTTGATGCATGACACCGGATCTCTTCAGCTTTCTTCACCATTTTTGTTTATGCACCCATTTGTCATCTGCAATCCTATCAGGGAGGTCAACACACAATATTATAATTTATAGTTCTTAAGTCCTGATAACTGATCTCTTTGGCACCTGATGGTCGCACAGGCTGGTGTGCTTCTTCCATGTGGGCTTTGCTGCTCCTGAGCTGGATGGTCTTTAAGACCCCAGACACTACATCTTTTGATAGCTGTTCACCATCGGTTTTCTTCACCACCATTGCTTATGCACACATTTGTTTTCAGTGATCGTGTTGGGAATGTGAGCATCATGAAATGTCAATTTAATAGAACAAAATGTTCTTGAACTGAGGACGTACTTGAGTGCCAATCCAATGCCCATCTGCTGTCCTAATACTAACCCTATAAGCATGTGCACGTTGATCGATTTCCCCACCGCCCTATATAAATACATTCACCTAGTTACATCAATATTCTTAAATTCCCCCCACACTAAGAACTAGATTAAATAAATTGCAATTAAAATTACAATTAAAATATTTTCAATAAAAATGAAATAAATTCACAATTTTAAAAGACAATTACACAAAATAAGTCCCTATGCTTTGCAGCTGCAAACTAATCAAATATTCACTTCTTGTGGTAAGGAGTACTTATCATGTTTTTCTTTTTTTTTTCTTTTCCTACTACCTGGTGGGAGTAGGAAGCCCAGCCTTGCTCCTGGAGAGCTGCTGCTGGATTTGGAGCATCAACCCCGTGGGCTGCAGTCCTACACACAACCAGTACACCACCAGGGCTCAGTCCCTCATGTTTTTCTTTATAGCAGAACACAAATAACATTTGTTTCTAATATTTTTAAGAGTAGACAATGGAGATGGGAAAAAGATCACATGATCCTAAAGAAATGTGTTTCTTAAAGTCATGTTGAGTCACAATTACAATTCTCTACAGTGTTTCATTACAGGATTCTGGGTGGGGCAAATCAATTGCATACCACATAGAACCTACAGGTTATCAGTTCTAACTCACTGGCGATGATCATAAGGAAGGTATGATTATAGGTTTTCTTGCCAAGAAAGCCTAAATGTGCGATTTTCATGTGTAATATGGTGGGCAACCATAAGTAAGAGTTGATCAGACTTGAGTTTTTTGGATTCACAATATTTCAAGAATATGAAATAAATATTGCTTTATAATTTCTCATTACAATGCTGCTTCTTCAATATAACTTTTCCCAGATGCAGCACTGAATTATTTAATGTTAACTACTCTAGCTACAGTCTCTGTAACTCCTACCAAGCAATCTTTTTTCTGCAGAGGTCTAGATTAGAAGATGAGGGACGACACCAATAGGATTCACTTGTGAGTCACTGTGACTAGGATTCATTTGATTGTCATACTGGTGGTATAAAATGAGCCCTCAGTCGAGGAAAGGCAAACCTCCCTACCAGCAAGACCAGGAGTAGAACAAGTGCTCTAAATTCAAGATTTCTGTTCGGTGAACCTCCTTGATTCAGAAGAGAGCTGTGACATCAGAGGAGCAACAGAGAACCAAGAGGCAGAACACAAAACAATAGTGGACATGCTAGTCCACAGGACAAGCAAAGTTGAATGCTTTGGGCAGGTATGTTGTTGGCATATGGAGTGGGGTGCCTGTAGGCACTTAACTGGGGGACCTGGACTTGCTGTCCTACCTAGGTGGAGCTGAGGGCATTCCGGTTGCAGTTTACTGAAGTTGAGTGTCTCTGGGAACTTACCTTGGGGACCCAGGTTTGCTGAGTGTGAGTTGCATGCCTTCATGCTTAGGCATGCCCTTTGGATAGTTATTAGCAGCCCTGACAGAACTTTGTAAAATGTCTCTAGTGAACACCAGTAGGTTAAGCATGTCTCACAACCTACTGACTTCCTTAACATACCTTTTAATCATCAATATTGTCTCTAAGCTCTGTGTGGTCATAGCAATAAATTACAGAATCTAGACAGAAAAATAAGATGTGTTGAAACAGAACACACCAGATCATTAATATATATTGAATCTCCAAAGATACTCTAAAATCTATATAAGGGAGTGGCTCAGTTCAAATTTGTCAAACAGTAAAAACTAAACACTAAGAAGTTGACCAACATAATTCTTAGATGCAAATGATTCAGTATAATCTCAATTTTTTTTTTTATTCCACAGGGGACTTTAGATACAGTGTCTGTTAACTAAATGGAAACAATGAAAACTATTGCCCTCTTGACAATATGTCCAAAGTTAATGAAATGAAGTCTAGTCACCCTCTCTTGCAAGGAAGTTTCTGGTTGTGCTTTTCCCAAAATAGCTTTGCTTATCCTTCTGACACTGCCTGGCTCATTCCATATTGTTTTGCAATACTATAGAAATGCCTATATTCTTGTTTAGTCTTCCTTTGTCATGGTTCCACTTTCAAATACACACGAAGTAAGTGAAAATACATGCTTAGGTCAGTTACACCCTTGGTCTCAAGGTTACATCTTTGACCTTTAAAGTGACACTTCCAACTGACTGGGTATTAAAGTCACATGACTACGTCACCATCTGGATAAATCCTTAGATTTACTACATTCATTTATTTTATAAGTGCACACATTTACAAGTTTCCTTTTGAGCACCGCTGTTACTGTATCCCATCAATTTTGGTATGCTAGCCTTTCTTTCTCATTTGTCTCTAAATATTTTCTATCCTTTGTGGTTCCTTTGTTGATCATTTCATTATTTAATAGTGTGCTAATGGGCTGAGTCCCGGTGGTGTAGTGGTTGTGCGTGGGACTGCGACCCACTGGGATGGAGGTTCAATTCTAGCAGAGGGGCTGGGCCTCCTACTCCCACCACCGGAGAGCAGTGATGCCCAAAAAGAAAAAAAAAATAGTGTGCTAATTTCCACACTTTTCAAATTTCCTTGTTATTCAATTCTACTTCCATTGTAGTGGGATTAGAAATACTTTGCATGCTTTCAATGTTTTGAGAATTGCTTAATGACCTACCCTAGAAAATGACTCATGTGCAGTGAAAAAGATTTTACTCTCCTATTAAATCTGTCTTGGAAGAAGTACAGCCAGAAAGCTCCTCAGAGGTGAGGATTGTGAGACTTTCCCCCCACCCTTAGAGGGGCAGTGAAAAGAGGCAGGCTCTCAGCAGGAAGGATTGGTTCAGTGGCTTTCACATAAACACAACTGTGAGGATGGCTCAGACCAGGAAGAGTCTCTCTGTTGTACCTGAGTCAGAACCAACTCAATGGCACCTAACCCCAATGACTCTGCTGCTCTTGGGTAAAATGTTCTACAAAGATGTGCTGGTCATCAGTGCTTTCCAAATCCTCTATGACCTTACTCGTTTGCGAGGATGCTATTATTGAAAGTGGTACATGAAACTCTCAAACAATATTTATAAAACTGTCTGTGTCTCCTTTCAATTATGTTAGAGTATGCTTCATATATTTTGGACTGCTTTGTCAGGTGCATATAAATGCCATTGCTTCTTGATGAATTAACCATTGATTTACCCATTGAATATTATGCAGCATCTTCTGGACTCTTCATTAAAAGCCTAACTTGTCTGATATGAAAGTAGCCAACTCATGCTATCTTTTAGCTACTAATTTGATGAAATAGTGCTGTACTGAGATACTTCTTCATATTTAGCCAAGTTTTAACTGAGTCTAGAGGTTAGTTGAGAGCAGCATTTAAGATTGCCTCACGTCTCTTTTTTTTAATAATTTTATTGGGGGCTCTTACAGCTATTATAACGTTCAATGCATCATCTTAATCAAGCACTTTTGCACACATATTACCACATTCCTTTCCAAACCTTTTCCACTTGAATCCTTGGTATAAGTTCCTTTTTCCCCTCCCCCCCCCTTTTTTTAAATGAATCATTTTATTGGGGGTTTATAAAACTCCCATCACAATCCATACAAACATCAGTTGTATGCAGGCCACATTTACATACTTATTGCCATCGCCACTCTCAAAACATCCTCCCTGCCTCCAGGCACCCAGTATCGGCTCCCTATATTACCCTTCCTCACCCCTTCCCCTTGAACCCTTAGTTTCTTACAAATTGTTATTTTTTTCATACTGTACACTGTCCAATGTGTCCCAACACTCACTTCCCTGTTGTCCGTGTCCCAGAGAGGAGACTATGTGTAGATCCCTGAAGTTAGTTCTCCCTTTCTATTCCTCCATCCCTCCACCCTCCTGGTATTACCACTCCTATTAATAGTCTTGATGGATCATCTATGCTAAATTTCCCATGTCTCCAACTTCACTGTAGAATAGGTGAGGTGACATCCTCTTGCAGAGGGTTTACTAGGAGGAGATGAGCCACTTAAGATACAGGGTAGTAGCAATGAAACCTTCCTCGAGTTCCCAAATACTGCCTCCCACCCACTATCATGACCCCAATTCTACCACATAAATCCAGCTAGGCCTTATGTCTTTTTTCAGTACATATCTTGCCCTGGGCATGAACACATCTCTCCAAATCATACACAGACACTTGTGGATGCCCAATTTTCCAGAGAAACTGTCTCTATCTGGATTTTTTTCCCTTTGCCTTTCAGCTTTACACTGCTTACCTCCACTGTCCTCTTTGGCTATGCCACAGGCTGTCAGAGCACCTCAGTTTGCTTTGCAATACTTTGGGTTATGCCTAAAACTCTCTCTTTCCACTTGAATAGCGTCCACAGCAGGGGAAAACAGAAGCTGAAAAAAACAGAGCTGGGTACTTTGCTTCTGCTTTAGGTAGTCACTTGACAGGTTAGAACACTCATACGCAATGGAGAATAATAATGAATATGAATAATGTGTGCTGTGCTCTCTCTAGAACAGAAACCAGGTTTCCAAGATGGAAAAGCAGGCTCCCTGGAATTCAGCTTCCAAATTGGAACAAAATTGGGCCATGGACCATCACCAAGAAGACACAAAGTATCCCTATGATTTTAACATGTTCACCAGAGTTCTAACAAAGTTAGTTCTGACAGTGTCTGCACATGTTTTTTTAATGTTTCTGTAGGGCAACAAGAGTGTGGAACTTCTTGCTTGATTATCTTGGTCTACTAAAGAAAATATATAAGCAGATGCATATAATAGTGCTGCAAAAAGTTCATGAAAAACTATAATAATAGAATTTTTAATGGAACTTTTTAAACCTCACCTGTGTGTGTATACATGGACCTACTTAAAGAATATACCATTCATGTAAAAATAACCAACTATTTTTGAAAGACAGTAGCATACAACATAAATTTCTATTTAGTGTGTTTTCCCTAAATACATATACATCATGAAAACAATATAATAATATTATATATTATTCTTAAGTTCTTTTATACTTGTGAAATATGAAATATACTGCCACTATATATGTACTGCAAAAATATTTGTGGATTATTTTCAGTCTTTTGCTACCTTACAGTGACTATAGCCAAGAGAACCATAGTTTTCCTTTTCTTTAGTTTACCAGTATATTTGTGAAATAGGTTTCTAAAAGTGCCAGTGAAGTGCTGTCAAAGTGTGAATACACACAGAAACTCCCTCTGAATTATACCAGCTTACATTTCCACCAGCAAATCCACCTGGCCACCCTGGAGAGACATGCTATGCAATGTGGGGCTCTTAGCCATCTGCAGTGAGAAAGGATGCTGTAATGCTGATTACATCTGTTTTCCAATCCCAAGGGAAAAAAAATAGCATTGTCACATATGGTAAGGAAGCATTTACATTGTGGTTTTCCTAACTTATTTTTTATCAATTATTTTTCTAGAGTTCCGTCTTGGTCCATAAATTTTCTGTAAAGACTATAACATACTGCTTTTATTAATATATTTCTCTTGTTCTTGAAATAAGCTGAATAGCACATTTTTCTTTAATTCAGTTAAATATTAAACGCCGTAATATAGTAGCTCACTACAAATCCAGATAGCTAACATTCCCCCAAGACTTTGTCTTCCTAATTAATCCCTGTCTCCCACATCTCTAATCTCTCTGTCTCTCTCATTTGCTCTCGGCTGATATCATATTTTTCACCTGCAACCTATAAAAATACTAAAACAATCTTTATCTTAAAATTTACAAATTAAAAAAAACATAGATACTGTAATACTTGCAAAAAAAAAAATCACAGGGAATGGCACCCTGGCAGATTCAACTGCAAAACACTCATAAAAGCCAACGAACAAACCTGGAAATGTCTGATGGCTTTTCTACTTTTGGTGTTAGTTTTTCTTCTTTCTTTATTGTTTTGCTTTGTTATATTAGCTGTTGTTGGTTTACTTTTTGTCTTCTTTTTTGTTATGTCTTGCTTTGCTTATTTTGCACATATGTTTTTCTATGCATGTGTATCTGGACAAGATAGAATGAGCAATCTGGAGGAGAGAACAGTGAGACCAACAATTCCGGAGGGACTGTGAAAAGGAAGAGATGGGAGAAAAGAAGGGGAATGCCAGCAAACCCAGAGACAAGGGAAGAATAAGTGATCTAAAGTTGATGGCAAGCAAGGCATAGGATGCTTGGGGGAGGGGACTCAATCAAGGATAAAGTAGCTGAGAGGAATTACCAAAACCTTCCCTGACCTGATCACTGAAGACAAAATACTGAAGGCAAAAGTAAATGTGGTGAAGAAAGCTGATGGTGCCCAGCTATCAAAAGATATCATGTCTGGGGTCTTAAAGACTTAAAGATAAATAAGCGACCATCTAACTGACAAGAAAAAACAAAGAGGAAACACATCAGCCTGTGTGATCATGAAGTGTTGATGGAATCAGTTATCAGGCACTAAAGACACAAAACAAAGCAAACAAACAAACAAAATTCATATCAATGGAAATTAAGGGGTGAACAGCATAGAGATCCAAATCCAAACAGTAGTCAATTGGACATCCCCTGTCAGAAAGGCCATTAAGGAAGGGAAGAGCCGGCAGGATGCAGTATAGTGGTGATGAAACATACAGCCTTCCTCTAGCTCTAGTTCTTTAATGCCCCCCTCCCCACACACCCATATATGTATACATTTATATTCTAAACCCATTAATTTCTCTCAAAGTATTTTCACGCTCAATTTTTTTTTTTTTTGCTGACAGGAGGAGCTTTATTTGTCTGGGGGTGGGGGTGGGGGGGTAGGCTGTTAGGGGCAGGACTCGTGCCCGCCTGCGGGGGCTTTCCCGGACAGCGGGTGTTCCTCCACTCAGGTTTAGAAGAAACACCCTCATTGATGAAGACCCCACGGCAGGCGGGTGGCGGAGTGACTGCCGGGCAGCCTGCGGGAGGGTGGCGCGCCCTAGGCCCGGCCGAGCAGGGCCTGGATGTCGGCCTCCCGGTCGATGGTGGGTAAGCGGCGGCTGTACCTGCGCACAGGCACGCCGTCGCGGCCCACCAGGAACTTCTCGAAGTTCCAGGAGATGTCGTTGCGGCACACGGGCGACCAGGTGATCAGCTTGGGGTCGGTCATGTGCGCGGTGGCGTCGTCGCTGGGCGCCGGCAGGACCTCCCGGAGGAAGACGAAGAGCGGGTGCGCGTTGGCGCCGTTCACCTCGCACTTTTCGAACAGGGAGAAGTTGGGCTCGAACTCGCCGCCGCCGGCCGGACGCGCTTGAGGCAATTCAGGATCTCTTCGTTCTTGGCGTTCTCCTGATGCCCAAACTGGTTGCACGGGAAGCCGAGCACCACCACGCCCCGGAGGCCGAGGCGCCGCTGCAGGTCGTTCATCTGGGTGTAGTCGCGCACCGTGGTGCCGCAGAGCGACGCCACGTCCTCGGGGAGCAGCACCTTGCCCTGCAGCGAGGCCAGGCTCACGGGCTCCCCGCCGGCCCGCGGGCGCGCCGAGAAGGCGTGCAAGGAGCGTGCGGCGGCGGTGGCGAGCGGAGCGGCGCACATGACTCCGGCTGCGGACCACACTCAATTTTTTAACTGTAACTATGTGCTCTCATTTTTGAGAGTCAAATCCTGAATTGAGACCATGGCTTCACTCTCTTTCTTTATAACATCTGTTTAGTACAACTCTATTTGTTGTCCTGTTTTAACTATATTGACAGCCTCTACCTAGCGTCTTTATCCAACATATGAGTGCTTCAAAATATTCATAGAAATATTACATAATATTTTATTCCATTATTCCATGTAATTTCAAAGTTCATAAACTAATCCCATTTAAGTCCACTTTTTTAGCCAAAATAAAGCATGGGCAAAATAAATGTCAGTCATTTTCTTAAAGCCATCCAAATGGTCTGAAAGAGAATTCAGCAATACCAGATTGCTAGAGGATCATCATAAAGATATTGTTACCTCTGCAGGTAAGATAAGATAGATAAGATAAGATGGATGAACAGTCTGGAGGCGAAAATGATGGGACTGATTGGTCCAGAGGGGGCATGGGAGAAGGGGAGTGGGGGGAAAGGAGGTGGTGTTGACCGGTCCAGGGATATGGGAAAAACAATGATTCAAAATCAGTGACAAGGTGGGTGAGAGAGGTCCGATAGGGATTGATTAAGAGTAATGTAACAGAGAGAAAATATTGAAACTGAAATGGAGGCTGAGCATGATAGTGGGACGAGCCGCCATCTAGCTCAGAAGCAACAAAGCACACATGGAAGAAGTACACCACCTTGTGGGACCATGACATGTCTAAGGGATCCGGTATCAGGGATCAAAGAACTAAAAATTATATCATTATAAATGAGAGGAAGTGTAGATTGGGGACCCAAAGCCCATCAATAGGTGAAGCAACATTCTCTTACAGAGGGGTTCCAGGGAGATGAACCAGTCAGGGTACAGGGTAGTAACAATGAAATATGCAACTATCCTTTAGTTCTCAAATGCTTCCTCCCACCCACTATCATGATCCCAATTCTACCAGACAAATTTAGCTAGAGCATGGGAATTTACACTGATGTCGGAAAGAGGGAATTGAGGATAGATGATCTCTCAGGACTAGTGGCAGGAGTGGTGATACTGGGAGGATGGAAGGATGGTGGAATAAAAAGGGGAACCAATTTCAGGGATCTACATCTAACCTCTGGGGTACAGACAACAGAGAAGTGAGTGAAGGGACACATTGGACAGTGTACTACATGAAAAAATAATAACAATTTGTAAATTACTAATGGTTCATGGAGGAGGGAAGGAAAGGGAAGGAAAAAATATGGGGAGTTGGTATCAGGGGCCTAAGTGGAGGGAGGATGTTTTGCGAGTGATGATGGCAACAAGTGTGCAAATGTGGCCTACCTACAGTTGATGTATGTATGGATCATGATAGGAGTTGTATGAGCCCCCAATAAAATGATCTATTAAAAATAAGGAGAGGGAAAGAGGAGCTTATAACAACAACTCAAGTAGAAAATATTTGGAAATGAAAATGGCAACATGTGTACAAATATGCTTGATACAAATGATGTATTGAATGTTATAAGAGCATCCAATAAAATAATTGGGGGCGGGCAGGAAGGACATTGTAAAAGAAAAAAAAAGAAAATCATAATCTATAACTTATCAAGGGGAGGGAGGGAGTGTGGGCAGCGGATGGAGGCGCAAGAAATCAGGAGCTGATATCAGAAGTTTAAGTGGGAAGAGAATGCTTTGAAAATTATAATGGCGGCATATGTGCAAATGTGCTTGACATACTGGGTGAATGTTTAGATTGTGATAAAAGATGTAAGAGCCCCAAGTAATTATGATGAAGAGATGAGACAGTCAGGGTGCAGTGTAGCAACAATTAGACTTATAACTTTCCTGTAGGTCTTAAATGCTTTCCCACCCCACAGCCCCCACTATTATGATCCCCAATTTGACCTTATAAATCCAGCTAGACCAGAGGATGTTCACTGGTACAGACAGGACCTGGAAACAGGGAATCCAGGGCAGATGGACCCTTCAGGACTAATGATGAGAGTGGTGCTAAAGGGGGATCACAAGGATCTACATATAACCCCTTCTTAGGGGTATAGACAATAGAAAAATGGGTGAAAGGAGATGTTGGACAGTATAAAACAGGAAAAACTAATTAAAACTTATCAAGGGTTCATGAGGGAAGGGATGGGGAAAGAGGTGGTCAAATGAGGAGCTGATGACAAGGGCTCAAGTAGAAAACAAATGTTTTGAGAATGATGAGGGCAACAAAAGTACAAATGTGCCTGACACAATGGTTGTATATATGGATTGTGATAAGAGTTGTACAAGCCTCCAATAAAATGGTTTAAAAATAGAAAACAACAATAGCAAAAGCTATCCAAACTACTCACCATCCTCTACTATAAATCTAATTTCCTACATATGGTATGTGTGGTGGTTACATAATCTCCTGTCAACTTCAGGGTATTGAGTGAAGGTGTGGAGTTTAGCGTCTCCATCAGGCCACAGCTTGATTATCTCATGGAGGCTTGGGGGAAATGAATAGCTCACAGTTACTGACCACACACTCTCTCTAATTGACATTCCTATTGACATGCCACATGGAGCCACACTAATGGCAGCCAGAGCATGGAGCTGGAAAAGTCATTTGAAGATACTTCCTCTTTCACTGGATCCACAAGACTTTCCAGCCAGCAGCCTGTGATCTTTTTGCATATGGCATCATTGCATGTGCTGTGTGAGTCTGAAGAGGAATTCATAGACTAGTATTGGACACATGGACTAATATCAGAATTATTATAAATATCAGACTTTATAAAGATTGGGCTGGATGTTTTCTAATGATACAATTTCTCATTGATATAAAGTCCTCTCTTACACATACATTAATGTCCCTGGATTTGTTTCTGTAGTCAAAAACACATCATGCAAGAACAAAGATCTCCAATAATAATGCTTCATCAACCTCTACTGATACTACTTTCTTGAATTTGCCATGACAAACATAAAAATCTAACATGATGACCCCACCCCCCCAAAAAAAACAGCATAAACATTGTCAGTTGGGATCTCTAGCTATTTCTGCATGCCACTGTCTGCTTTTGTGAAAGACCACCCATGTTTCCTATTCCACTACTACATCATTTAAAATCCTATCTATTTTTTTTGTATAAAGACTCAAGTAAAAAGACCATCTCTAATATTCCCATGGAAAATAAAGTTCTAATAAGGCAAGCACAGAATTTAGTCATGTTATTATATTCACTAAACCATTGTTCTGATCTTTTTCAGCTTGCATTCCACTGCAGGCACTAAGAGCAGTGTTCTTTAGCAATTTGAATCTAGAAAATTAATAAATTTCTGAGGCATGATGTCCATTTAGTAATTTTTTGCCTCGAGCAGAAAGAATATGCTCTTATTCTGATCTCATAGAGAATTATCTAGGTAAAGACTGATATGAACATATAATAGAGTCAAGCAGAGAAAACTCGATACAAGATGAAAAAGATTTAAAAAGGATAAAAAGAATGATGAGAATAAAAGGATAGGGAAATAAATGAAATAAATACCTTATTCAATTTAGAAAGGGCTAGAAATAATATAATAGGCATGCTGTTTACATTCAGTAATCATGAAATGTAAAATTCATAGCTAACAATACTGTTGGGTACAACTATTGTGAATTAAATGTGGTTGATACTATTTTATATTGTAATCAGTACTATTTTTTAAAATTTTTTATCAGCATTATTTTTAAAGTAAATGTCTTCAACTAAGAAATTTGAACAAACCCTGGAATATTTCACTGAAACATACTTGTATTACAACATTTGTTTATAGTTACTTATAGTAGTTAACCCTAAGTATACAGACCAAATTATACACATGATACTCTTTTGTTAAAAATAACTTTATGGTATTCTTACCACACATCCATCAATTCCTAAGTAAGTACTATTAAATATATATTTATTAATCAATCTTCTATTTGTTTATTAAATAGTTCTAAAGTAACTATAAATTCAGAAACTGACAGCTTAATCTAAATTAATCCAAAGGTAGAATATTTCTCAAAATAATATAAATGTACAAGTATTGTTAAAATTTTGAAAGTATGTCTAATCCAAACTATGGTATTTTCTATTGCCTCCTGTGTATGTGAAAGTTGGACACTGATTAAAAATTGATGCATTACAATTTTGTTTCTGGAGATGAAAATAGAAAGTACCATGAACTTTCATAAGAACAAGCAAGTCTGTCTTGGAAGAAGTACAGGAGTGTTGTTATTTCAAGGCAAAGATTGCAAGGCATCATCTTATAAACTTTGGCCATGTTGTGAGGAGAGAACAGTCCCTGGAGAAGGGCATCATGCTTGGAAGTGGAGGAGCAGTGAAAAAGAGGAAGGCCCTCAGTGAGCCTGACTGACACAGTGGCTACAACTAAGGACTCAGGCATCGGAACATGTGTGAGGATGGTATGGGGCCATGCGGTGTTTTGTGCTGTTGTACAGAGGTTCATGATTAGCCAGATTTGATGGCACCTACAATTTTATCAAAATGTGTTCTCTTGGTTTGGAATGCTTATCTTTCTCCTTAGATCTGTTTTTTGAAGGTTTTGTCCTTTTGTCACAGCTTATTCAATATTTACTCTTCAAAGGTTATAGGCCTAAAACTGACAACATTTTCTACTTGTCAAACTGAAATCAATCAGTTGTTTTTTTTTTTTTGCGGGGGTGGGGGGTGGGGGTGGGGGGACATAACTGCCCTCTGGTGGTCGTGGGAGCTACCTAGCCCTGCTCCTGAGAGCCACAACTGGATTTGAACCACCAAGCCCGCGGGCTGCAATCCCACACTCAAACACTTAGGCCACCAGGGCTTAGCCCAAAATCGGTCAGTTTTAATCAGCTCTACTTGTCAAACTGCTATTACTCAGGTCTAATCAATCTACACCCTCACAGTGACCCTTGCCTTCACAGTGACCCACTGATTAGCAATTTTGATACATCTTAATTAGTTTTACAAAGACAGTCATGGGTACTTTGCCTAAATGCCAACACATTTCAGTTTAATATATTTCTATGAAAAACAAATATATATATATGTATATATATGTATATATATGTATATATATATATATCTCTCTCAGAAAGATCATGGAAAAATTCCAGTATCTTTTAATTCATTTTAAACAAAGTTTGTAGCACTCTCATATTTTTCAACCTCCTTGTTGATCATTCAAAAAACTACAAGGTCAGTCCTTGCCATTGAAAAATGTCTAGTTATATTGAGAGAAACCAGTAAACATGTAATTTAAAAATATGACAGAAGTAAGAAAAGAGTTCCATGAAAGGTTCTGAAAGCTTTCTATGAAAGTTGAAAGGTTCTTAGCCAAATCACCAAGATAGAAATCCTTAGAATATATGGGCTTCATTCTCAAGTACCACAAAGCAGAATCAGTTTGGGAGAATCATATTATTCTGTCATAAAGTTTTAATGTGAAAACTCATCTCTAAGAAACCAAAGACTATTCTTATCTGTCATTTTGAAGTTGACCATCTCAGCAATGGATGCTTTTGTTCAGTGTTATATTCTGCTTTGGTTTAAGAGATAAAATTGGCTTCAAAATGCAGTCACACAATTAATTCTATAGGAGCAATATTACTGTACTGTAGGAAAAGATGAATTTTCCCCCTAGATGTGTACAGTGTGCATGCATGTGCGCAGACATTTTTCATTATCTAAAGATGACTAGCTATAGCCTACTGCCTATGTCACACTGCTCTTTCTAGTTTTTAAGGTTTCCTGGGGTGTCTTGATTGAATATATCCATCTCACATGAAATCAAAGCAAGTGGAAAGATGTGTAGCATTTTGTGCAAAACGAATAATATGGAGGACTTAGGAGATTCCACTAATCTCTCAGGTTATGTAGAAGTCTTACTTCTTGAAAAAAAAGGTACATCTTTCTAGTCTTCAACAATTCACCAATATTTGATTCCAATGGATAAATATGAGCTAAATTTTTTAATAGAAATTTAAACATGTGGACAAGAATAATTTCCATGTTCACTGAAATTCATTGTTGCATTTATGTTACTGATAACACTGTCCTTTGCTTGAACTGTTGCCATCTAGGAGTAGTAGAAGACATGTAAGAATAAACACTAGAGCAGTGGTTCTCAACCTGTGGGTCACAACCCCATTGGGATTGAGGGACTCTCTTACAGGGGTCTCCTAATTCATAACAGTAGCAAAATTACAGTTATGAAGTAGGAACAAAATAATGTTATAGTGGGGAGTCACTATGACATGAACTGTATTAAAGGGCTGCAGCATTTGGAAGGTTGAGAACCACTCCCCTAGAGAGAATGATACCACATTTCTTGTTTGACTCACAGGCTTGCCTTCTTATCGGAAATGTCAACCTGTATCTTTAGAATGTCACCAACCCAGGCTCGCTACTTCTCCAGCATGAAATGGAGGTAAGTGAAACATTTCAGATTTCTCAGAATGAAAATATCTTGACAGTTTTAATAATCAATAAAATAAGGTATCTCTTGCTTTATCGCCAATGCCTCCTCAGAAGTCTAGCATTACATTGTATTTTATTTTAGGCGAATTTTCTGAAGTTACAAGTTTATTTAGAATATACCATCAAGTAGAACATTGAATTTATTCTTAAATAAAAATATTTCTTGACGAGCTCTACTGGCAGTGTAGTACATTGTGAGCTGCTAACCACAAGGTCAGCAATACAAACCCACCAGCCATCCTTGTGAGCCACTGTTCTCAAGGCTGACTCATAGTGTCCCTGAGGGCCGGGTAGAACTGCCCCTGGTGAATTTCTAAGACTTTAAATGCTAATGGGAATAGAAAGCCTTGACTTTCTCTCTAGGAGTGACCGGTGGTTTGAAACAGTGGACCTTGAAGTTCACACTCCAACATGCGACCATGAGTCACCCAGGCTTTCTATGACCCTGAAGTTAAGGACTAAGAAACTTACAGTTGCAGTTTTGCCTAATTCAACAAGGTTGCTATGAGTAAGAAACAACTAAGTTTTACTGAGTTTTTAATTTTTAATATCCCAATTATAAGAGGAAAAAAGTGCCTGCTCCTATAAAGATTTATAGTCTCAGAAAAGCAAAAAAAAAAAAAAAAAAAAATCTACAGTCTCAAAAACCATTAAGGAGTAGTTACACTCTGTCAAGTAGGGTTTTATGAATCAAAATTGATGTAATAGCAGTGAGTGAGTTAGGGCTAGTTATGGAATTTCTACAACTTCCACTCATATTGTGTCTCAAGAAAAATATGAATGAATATAGTTGAAGTACATTTAAAGTTGTTGTTGAGTTGATTCTGATTCTTTTTTTTTTGGGGGTGGGGGGTGGGGGGTGGGTAATCACTGCTCTCCGGTGGTGGGAGTAGGAGGCCCAGCCCCACTGCTGGAATTGAACCTCCGTCCCAGTGGGCGGCAGTCCGGCGCACAACCACTACGCCACCAGGGCTCAGCCCTGATTCTGATTCTTATTTATCCACTGGGTTTCGGAGTATATCTGCACTCCAAAGGGTTTTCAACAGTTGTGATTTTTTAACGTAGTCTTCCAAGCATTTTTTCTGAGGCATTCTTTGGTGGATTTGGACTGCCAAAGTTTCCATTGGTAGTCAAAAGCTGCACTGTAACATGTAACATGTAACATGTAAACATCACCCAGGCATGCTTTCTACTCATATAATACATGTCTATTACCAGGTATTAAAAAAAAAACCCTTTATGTGGACTAATTACATTACAGTCTAAAGTCAACAGGAATACAGTAAATGTCTTACTGCCAGTATCTGGACAAAGAAGTATTTTTCCTCGCCGCTTGAATTTTGGCTGCATTTGTGACCTCCTTTGAGTCATAGTAAAAGTGGCACTCATTCACTCCTCCAGTTGGACTTTAAGAATTCTACCGCTTCCTTTGGGATACAAATGAACTGAAAGATATTTGGAAAGATGTGATGAAGTTGAAGTGATCCATGTGGAAATCAAAAGGTCACATAAAAGAGTCCTGAAATATCGACATATAAATGAGTTATTCTGATGCTTCTAACTTAGTCTAGGTGAATGAAGTTCGTTTAATGCTTCAGCCAATCACACTGCACAGAGCACAGAATTACTGCCCACACATCCCAGCTTGACTTCCTAACCAATAGAATCATGCATAAGTAGCTGTTTCACATCACTAAGTGATGGAGCAATGGGTTATATATATGGTAAGAGATAATCAAGAAGATAGAACCTTCCTAAAGATAGAAGCTTAGTATCTATAGATAGCACAATAATTCACCAGACCTTACTTGCAGTCTCTTCGAGTCAATTAGATGCACTAGTTTTCATACAAAAATCGCTATACGAAATTCTTTTTTAAGATTTTAGATAAAAGTAAATATATACCTTGTAAGCTTTTTTGTAAAAAGGAATTGCTATGCCAGGAAAAGGCTTTTAAATTTTCCTTAATCATAAGTTGAAATAGGGGTAAAAGTTTTTTCTTTAAAGAGGGACATGTATTTTCAAGAACAGAAGTAGTATTTATTCACATTTTTCTCCACTTGAATTTTCAGTTTAAATAAAAAAAGGAAAGAGAGAATATGGCACCTAGGTGGAAGAAAGAATGAAAAAGAGAATGACTATTTTGTTCTAGAGTACCTGGATAATCTCCATAAAGCTAAAAGTGAGTAGGAAGACCAGTTTTGTTTTGCTTTAATCTTTGCTAATTTAAAAGAGCTTTCTTGGAGAATTAGGTTATGTACCTGTGTACATATGAAACTTCCAAGGGAAAAATTTTAAAAATACATTTTGCCATGTCTCTCGCCACTCAACTCTGACAATATCTGGGACTACCAAGGTTTGGTGCACCACTGAGCACAGTATACTCTAGGAGAAATGTGACATTCTGATAAATTGCCCTCTCTAGATGCAATGGGATTTCCTGGCCTAAACTTTCCAGCATCATTTGAAAACATTGGGTTAACCCAAGAGACCTTTGATTACAAAAGCTGATTATTAGTGATCTACAAAGTAACCTCATTTGTTATTCTGTCTTCATGCATATATGATTAGTATCTTAAGTTATATTCACTTTTTAAAATACAAAATCAAGAATGCTTCTGGAATAGCTTCTTATACCTTTTTTCTTTGAGTCACTTTAAGAGATCAGGAAAGAAAAATCACAAATGCCATAATTCATTTCTTTAATGTGTCTTCATCCTGTGTATCTCAAAGCTTCTACTATCTCAGGCAGGACATTAGGAATGAATGATATCCTCTGAATTCTAAGAACTGCTTTCCATTTCATAGTATGACTTTAAAGAAGCATAATAAACCAAGTGCCTTCTCTTAGTGTTCACATATTAGCAACTACCAAGTATGTACAGCTATGGTTCTTTTAAGTTTTTCAAAAACAAAAGAATATTAAAGGTTAAAGAACGCTTTAATCTTTACAGAATCTTAAGTAAAATAAAAAATATCCATTAAATGTAATTTAGGTAAATATTCTCTTGTGAAAGTGTTTGAAATTTGGTCAAGCTGATCAAAATTAATGGATCGATAAAATATTTCACTATTGTTATTTTGCTTCTTGCAGTGTTTGCTAATAATTTTAAAAATATATTGCTGAATAGAAAGAAATATTTTTGCCCCTAAATGTACCTAGTTTGAAATATTTCTCAGCTTCCACAATATAAGATCTGGTAACTAGTAGAAATACATTGATTTATAATTTATTGAAAGGATTTTTCTATTAAGATTAAAAAGAATTCTGCAAAGACTTAAGTCTTTCACTTCCCCTTGATTATTATTGTCACCTTCCCTCTTCATTACAAAGATGATTAGCTATTGCCAACTGTAACACATAGCTTTGTTTTTAGGTAAATAAGGGTGGTGGGTTATACAGAGTGTATTAAAGAGAAGCCTCCAAATTATATAAAGCGCAAAAGACAGAAGAAAACATATCATGTATTCACTATCACTTATTGAAATTACTAATGCTCCAAGAGTTCCAATCAACTTGATGGCAACCAAGAGCAATAACAAGCATCATCTCACTATTCACATACTTAGGAAGGACATTCATACACTTCTAGCTTCCTTTGCCCAATTCTATTAAAAATTTAAAGTACTATCCTCTCATTGTTTCTAGATCATATATCATAGCATATAAAATATTCTCTCATCATTTGAAAATACAGCCTCTTCCCTTTTGTATTCACCAATCACAGTATCAGCATATTATCAGAACTTGCACATGCTGGCACTTATTTCCAAAACTTAAATTTGGAGTAGAACTAAAGGTGATTGGCAAGGCACTAGCCTTCTTATTCAATCTGACAAAAAGACCCCAGTTTATATATACACATACAGGACACATTATGTAGAAAGTTCAATAGTATATTAGGGTGTGTGTGTGTGTGTGTGTGTGTGTGTGTGTGTCAAGCCAATGCATTGCCATCAAATAAATTCCAACTCACAGTGACCCTATATAGTGTTTCTGAAACTATAAATCTCTATGTAAGCAAATAGCCTCATCTTTCTCCCACAAAGAAGTTGGTGAAGTTAAACTGAGGACATTGGAATTAGTAGCCCAATGTCTCAGAGCAAAGCACCACGAAGAGTACAAATAGATATTTTTAATAATATATGTAGTATAAAAATATATATGCAATGAAATTTTTCCATTAACTCTTTCATGTGGGATGAAGTTAGAACTTTTCCACAATTACATATACTCCAAATTATTAACCATTTACCAGGATCTGTAGTGGAACTCAGAAGTTAACTATTCTCCCTAAAACTTCCAGCCATCAGAGGTCTTTGTGCTTCACACAATAGAAAGGGCATGCTCCCCACTGTTAGAACGATGGGTTGCTTCCTTGGTGGGTGGGATTCAATGGTTCCTAACCAGGCAAACCAGTTCATCCACATTCAGGATTCTGAGATCTTCCCTTATCTCATCCCCCTCTTCACTGTCACTTAGGCACCCCTAGATCATCCCCTGATTACTCTTTAGTCATTAGGATACACCCTGTTTGTGATGTGTCTTAACAGAAGGGCTCATATGTCTCCCTTAAGGTTATATAAGATTGGAAAAAATAAAGTTCACTCTATCTCTCCACGTGGACCACCTAACTGGCTGAGGTGAGCATGCTACCATGAAATGTGTCTGACTGGCCTCCTACTCCCACCAGAGGACAGTAATATGTCTGACTCTTATTATTCCTTTCTCATGCTCTCTATAACTTTACTATAATAATTAATAATTATAGCTGTACAACTGCGCCTATTGAACCCATGATGCTGGCTTCCTCTGATAGTTTTTTTTTCATTTCATATTGGTTCATTAATCATCTGTGATAAGAATCACCATGAATAAAATTCTAAGTAAGACCTAGGTAGGACTTCTTGCTGTTGAGAAATAAAGCCTTATTTTACTTGGTGGTCAACAGAATTGCCATCAACTTGGAAATGTTATAAATGAAGCATCTTGGACACTCACCACCGAGATTTACTAAATTAACCTCTCCTCCCTTTTAAAATATCTCCAAGTAAGTCATATGTGCATTAAAAATGAAACAAACATGGGCTAGAGATAGATGACTGCTCAACACAGCAGAATTTAGCCATCAATCATTATATACATTTAAACTAATTATATTAAATAAAATTTAAAACTATTTTTCCTCAATAACACTAGCCACATTTAAAGTGTCCAATTGCTACATGTAGCTGGTAACTAATATACTTGAAACTGCACATAAAGAACACTTCCATCTCTTCCAGAATATGTGAAAGGATGTGACCATAAGTCCCTTACTTGCTTATAAGCAAGAATAAAGTGATAACATATAAAGCTTTGAAAATTCCCAGAATATGAAAAACTGACAAGTATTAGTCTAGTGCATCATTAAAATATTTCCTATGTAATAGTTTTATGTGAGAAAATAAAAGGTATTTAAAAAAACGAATATTCAATAGTCCAATAGTTTTAGAATGTGTTATCCCTTGAAACCTTTTGTATGCAGAATATAAATATTCAAAGCCATATTTTTCTTTCTAATCTCCATGAAAAAACTGAGAACCAGGAAGATAGGTGATAAATTTATGTCACGATTTTTTCCTGAATACCCACTTTCTGTGCTGTGTCCTCCTGCCCCATCAACTCATGTTCTCAAGGCCCCTCATTTTCTGTGCTCCATGTAATCACACAGAGACACACAAAAATTCATTAGGCTTATATTGTTTACACGTCTTATTCAGTTTTAAATTAAAGGAACAAAAGAAGTCAGGTTAGAAAGTCAGACACCTGCCAATGGCTGTGAAGATCTGTATTTCATGAGCTGTTAAGAAATTGAGTGAAGAAGGAAAATGTAAGATGTGCTGAAAAGCAGAATACATGTTATGGGTATCTATGAACAGTCAGTGCTTCTGTGGACATATCTGTCAGTAGTCATTTCAAGGGCAACAACCATCCTGTAACTTGATCTGTACCACTTTGCTATATCATCCAAAAAAGACTTTTGGCCTTGATGCGTGCAAGTATATTACTTCATCTTCTTTATACAAAAGTGATTCGAGGGCTGAGCCCCAGTGGCATAGTGGTTGTGTGTGGGACTGCAGCCCACAGGACTGGTGATGCAGCCCACAGCAGCATCTCTCCAGAAGCAAGGCTGGGCCTCCTACTCCCACCAGGGAGCAGTGATGCCCACAAAAAAAAGCGATTGGAGAGCAAATGCTGGGCCTCTTACTCCTACCACCAGATGCAGTGATGCCCCAAAAAACAAAACAAAACAAAAAGTGATTGGAGATATAGCCATGTATATATGTAAGTATATTAATATATTATGATAAGGATCCAAGTCTAGGTACATATATTTATAGGTTAAGTATTACGGTATCAGAGGGATGTTGGGCCTCTACTGAAGTCCTTACTCAATACAAGAACACTTTGTTCTACTATGCTGTTATTTTGTGATACTTCCCAACACAATTGCCAAAGACAAAATGTGTGTATAGCAAATGTGGTGAAGAAAACTTTTAATAGTGCCCTGCTATTAAAAGTTATAGCATCTGAGGTCTTGAAGTTAAATAAGCAGCAATCTAGCAAGGAAGAAACAAAGCCCACATGAAAGAAGCATACACACTTGTGTGATCACAAGGTGTCAACAGGATCGTGTATCAGGTGTCAGAAGGGCCCAAACAACCAACTATATCAAGGTTGGGGAGGCGGTGTCAGAGTAGAGACTCCAAATCCACCTGTAGTCAATTGGACAGTTCCTTACAGAAGCGTCACAAATAAGGGATAAATCACCCAGGGGCACACAACATTCCTCTAGTTTTTTAATGACTCCCCTGTACTATCATGACCCCATTGGTACATATGAGAGCTGTCGACACACAGAATCCAGGACAAATACACCCATCAGGTACAGTGATGGGAGTAGGGATACCAAGAAGGTAGAAGAATTGACAAAGAGCAGGAGAAAGAGGGAACCCATTGGAATCATCCACGTAGAACCCCTCCCATTCCTGGGGACTGATAAGCAAAACATGGGTGAAAAGAGACAGTGGACAGTCTTAGATATAAAAATAATAAGAATAATAGCAATAATATAGTTTATCAAGAGTTTATGAGGGTGGGAGAAGAAGGGATAAAAGAAGAGCCTATACAAAGGGCTCAAGTAGAGAGAAAATGTATGGAATAGGATGATGGCAGGATGCGCACAAGTGTGTTTGATACAATTGGTGTATAGATTGCTATGAGTCATCAATAAAATAAATTTTTCTTTTAAAAAAGTGATTCTAGATGATCCAATTATTCTCCATCATTGAAAGATACCTGAGCCAACTTGTTGGGATGAGCTCCATAAGCAATGGACTAGCCCCCTGGGTGCATTCCAAGAAATCACTGCTGCTGAATCGGAGCTGAGATTTGAAGCTTTACAAACTTGTAGAAAGTTTTGGTTACCCTGCCTAAGAAGTGGGCTGTGACATATTTCATAGGGATCTAGTTTGCAGCATATTTGTGAGATCAAGGATGTTAAGAAAAATTTAGAACATGAGAATAAAATTTGTCTAAAATTGAATTTCCAGGCTGAGCCATGGTGGCATAAGTGGCTGAGTGCAGGACTGCGGCCCACAGGTTTGGCAGTTCAAATCCAGCAGCTGCACCAGGAGCCAGGCTGGGTAGCTCCCACGATCACCAGAGGGCAGTGATGCCACAAAAACACGCAAAAAAAACTGAATGTCCAAATTTTCACTTCCAGGCCAAGCCCTGTCTCATCAGCCTAATCAAAGACTGTGTAATTTTAGAAGCATGAACCTTGCTTACATTTACTATTTTCTGCTCTGTAAAGTTAGCAGTGAACTTGGAGAAGCTAAATAAAACACAAAAATATCTATTTGCTTTAAAGAATAAGTCTAAAAATTTTACTTTAGTTTTCTGCAAACTATGTTCTAGTTTTGTATGCGATTCTGCAAACTATGAGTTTTTTCTTTGTCCCATTCCAGGGTGGGTATGTATATTTCTTTGTTAAATGTTCTTTGACATCTTGACCACCTAGGCCTTTCTCTTATCATTGAGTTATTTCTTTGACTTATGTTCATGATATATTTACAAGAGAATCATGCTGCTAGTAAGGAAGATTTTTAATTCATATTTGAGCAAATATCAGTGACTCCTACAAACTTTTATATCTGACCAGAAACATGCTTTTTTTTCATTTCTCACTTTATATGAGAAATAAGAAATTTCTAAAAATCTGGACCTCAAATCCTTTTACAAGTAACCACCTGCTCCTTACTGCCTCCAGATAGCACCTACACAATACATCCTGTAGTTGTAAGCATGTTACAAAAAACAAAGCAAAAGCAATTATACTGAGACAAAATATTTTTATCCTGAAACTTCATTTTCATTCTCATCCGCATTTTTGTGCCTGACCTCGACACACAATTAAAAATGATTTACATAATTCTGATAACTAAGTGATGTTCCATCTACCAACTTCATCTGAGGGAGAAGAGGTGCTAGGTTCTATAAATTAGAGCACTCATCTCAAAGAAGGAGCCCTGGTGGTACTGCTGGATAAACACTGAACCAATAACATCCAGGTTGGCATTTCAAACCAGCAGCTGCTCCAGGGGAGAAAGAATAAAGATTTACAGCTTCGAAAAAGCTAGATAGGTCTCACCTGATATGAGTCAGAATCAAATCATGGCAGACAGTTCTGACCTTAAAGGAGGAGGCAGGGGGTTAGGGGAGGTGGGGAGAGACAAGCAGTGTGCTATTAGCTGTAAATCAAGATGTTGGCAGTTCAAATCCACTGTACGACACTGTTGAAGAAAGGCCTGGTGATCTGCTCCACAGCCAAAATCTCTTTGGCTTTACTCTTTGTTCTACTCTGAAATATATATGGTCACCATGAGTCTGAACCTGGCTAGACAGACAGTAACAATAACAGCAAGTGGATCTTAAGCAAGTCAGCATATATCCCATTCAACTATCTACTCAGAAAACTTGATGATCAATCACCATGGTTAAGTTTATAAAACGGAATAAAACCCAGTGCCATGGAGTTGCCTCTGACTCACAGTAATGCTGTATAGGATTTCTGAGGCTAACAAGGTTTGTGGGAGCAGAGCACCTAAATCACTGCCATGGAATGGCTGATGGGTTTGAACTCCTATTTTGTAAATAGCAGGTGTGATGGGTAGGTTTGTTATGCCAACATGGTCACAGAAGATTGATGGGTCTGTTGTGACAGCACAGCCAATGAACACACAGAATGAATTGAAGGGAAGAGATAGGAAGGGCTCCACGAGTCCCGTCCTCTCTCTTGCTTCCGGAACTTTGGAAGAAAGAGCTGCCTTGTTCATCCTGTGCCAAGCTCTAAGCAACACTACCCGTGTGACACCTAATCATGGACTGTGTTGCTGTGAGTTGAGGTTCTTTCAAGCCCTACTTCACCACGCTCCTGGGATATACATCTCTTGAGCTGGAGGCTGTTGGACTCTGTCATCTGGCTGACTGTTGGCGACCTGCTCTGCTGTTTGCTGCTTGTGACAAGATAGCCTGGATTGCTCTACAGAGGACTACCCAACGGCCCTCAAGACTTGAAGGACTGCCAGTCTTCTAGCTGTCTCACGCAAATTAGTTGCACTGAGCAATCTGTACTGCTTTATAGATAGTTAACTGTTTCTTTCTTATCTTATATACCTTTCTCTCTATATAAATATATAAAAAGAATTACTAGTGTCTTGATTTTTATTTCTCTAAGAGAACGCTGCCTGACACAGCAGGTTAAGGTTCCTTCAATAAGAATTATTATACCAGGCTGAGCCCCGTTGGCATACTGGTTGTGCACAGGACTGTGGCCCACTGGGATGGAGGTTCGATTCCAGCTCCACGGAGCAAAGGCTGGGCCTCCTACTCCCACCACCTGAGGTCAGTGATGCCCCCTCCCCCCTAAAAAAGAAAGAATTATTATATCTTTGGAAGAAGAAAGGGAAAAATTAGATTATATTGTTTAAAATTATGCCATCAGTAACAGGAAGAGTAGGCACATATTACTAATAACCACATCTGCAAATTTTATACTGGCAGTTTGAGTTTTGCTTCTTCTACTCACACTGATATATTCCTAAATCACAATCATAGGCTATCTCCCCACCCCCTTTAAAAATTGGCTTTAAACAGAAGTCAGCAAGTGGTACTGTACAGGAGTCTCACGTGATGATATCAGTTTAAAATTTTATCCCCTGGAAAACCTCTTTGTGCTTTGTGAAATGTCAAAAACACCTATTCATTGCTACAGGGTGGCTTGTTTTAGGTTTTTCTAGTGATTACTGGCTTGTTATATTGCAAAATTCCAAACCAGCAATCTTAGTCAGGATGTCATCACCTTGGGTTCTCCCTTAACTGAAACTGCCTGTGTGACCAATAAGCGATGTGGAGGTGACATTTCTGAGTCCAAGCAACTAATGCTAGATTGCATTTACATATTTTCAAATATTTGCACCATCTGTGATTCCATGGATTCTCTGTTACAGCTCAAAGGCTATAGCTCTGAAAGAGAATGAAGCAGTACTTTGAAAGTATTATAAAGCAGGAGATGGAATGTAGCCATGGATGTGAAAGAAAATTAATTAAGGAAAGGTAAATGTACATGCAATTCTCCACTTTCAAAATAAAAATTTCATGGAATTTTCTGTAGTTCTAAGATGGAGGCCATGAATTTTCTTCACCATCCACTGACCTATGTTTACTTTTTAATGAAGGCAATCCCATATAGACAAAGTACTTATCAACAAACAGGAGAGCCCAAAGTCAAAGTACCTCTAGGTTTTGTCAAAGTAGCTCTAGGTTTTTGAGTAATGTAGAAAGTGTTTTCTCTGAGAAATGCAGCATTCAATGTGGTTTGTGCATAACAGTGTGACATCAGATAAATCAATTCACTTCTCTATTGTCCATTTCTTGATTTTAAAACTAGGATTTTAAATCCATTAATTAATGTTTTTATTTGTTGTTCATAGCTGCTTATGAATTGCCCCTAGATTCTTGGCAACACCTAAAAGGAACATGCACAATTAATTGGAACCATCATAATTCATAAGGGATTTGTTGTCTCCATTTTTAGTAGTAGATAACGGTGTCTCAAGTGCTATCATCACTTATGATTTTATGGCTAGTTGAGGAAAGTCAAGGCCTTTATTAAAGTCACATGAGTATAGATGTCAAGGCATCAATACTTAAACCGAGACTGGCTCTCTGAAATGTACAAAGAGAAAATGAACAAGATTTGGACTTGGAGATGGGAAGATAGGGAGACAAATGAGCCTTTATGATGCCCATGAATCAGAATATACTGACTGTAAGCAAACAGACTCTGTCAAGACTTAGCACATGCATGTAAAACCACATATCATGTTAACTATGGCATTAATATTGGGCAAGTCCCGGGCTGAGCCCCGGTGGCGTAGTGGTTGTGCGCGGAACTGCGGCCCACTGGGACAGAGGTTCAATTCCAGCAGTGGGGCTGGGCCTCCTACTCCCACCACCAGAGAGCAGTGATGCCAAAATGGGCAAGTCCCATTTAGAGCCACTTAAACAATCATCAAAGGTGGAAAGAAGACTGAGTCTCTTCCATTCTAACTACAGGTTTGGTCACATATGCTGGTCACTGACAATATGACAGACTACTCATAATTTCTTTGGGCAGTTCAAGATGTTGGGTATAGCTTCAAAATATGCTCCACTTACACTTTACACTCACTAAAATAATCATTATTGAAAAAATAGAAAATAAAAAAGTTTGGCTTTCCTGGTGAGAATGCAAAATAGTTTGGTAGTTCTCAAAAACATAAACCTAGAATTAATATATGACATAGCACTGGAAATAAGAAATCAGATACTACTATACCAGTCTTCTTTGCAGTATCAATCACAAAAGCCAAAGTAATCATGAACAGATAAATGGAAAAATAAAATGTGATATATGCATACAATGGAATATTATCCAGTCATTAAAAAAAGAATTTATGCATGTTGCAACTTAAGATAATTTGGAAGCATTCAATCAAGGCAATAAACTAGACACATAATAATAAATATGATAAATGATACTTTTATATGAATTATCTTAAATAGACAAATGCATAGAAACACAAAGTAGACTAGAGTTTAACATGATTCCAGGAGGACTGGCAAGGTGGGGTGGGAGGAATGGGGAATTATTGCTTAATGGATAGTTTCTATTGGGACTGATGAAAAAAATTTTGGAACTAATAGTGGTAATAGTGTACAAGGTTGTGAGTACACTTAAAAATGCCTAAAAGGTAAAATTTTACAGTGTGCATAATTTACCAAATAAAAAATTTATCCATTTTATTCCTTGGCATGCTTATGCTCTATAATGGTCTAAACAGAAACAAAGTAAATTAATGTCTTTTTCTTTCATTTTCCCTTTAACGTAGTTAGAAAGAAAATTTATTTATAGATTAATACTAGAGAACTGAAGTTATAAAAAAAACCTACCCAAAGAAATTGATTCCTTGAGATAATTCTTTATGAACTTCAGAATTTTCCTCTTAATAAGATATATTTGTAACCTCTGTTCAAACTGTTTCTCGGTTGCTAAACTTTGAATCTGATTCTAAGAAGAATCATTATTCAAGTTTTGTGAATCATTGATTTAAAAGAGTGCTTTATGAACAATATTTAATAGTACTTGAATATTTGTTTCAAAACATAGGAAATAAAGGAATGGTCAAGCTTTGCAGTCACTACCTTATATCAAAAGTGTCACCTGTGGGCTGAGCCCCAGTGGCGTAGTGGTTGTGCACGGGACTGCGGCCCACTGGGATAGAGGTTCAATTCTAGCAGTGGAGCTGGGCCTCCTACTCCCACCGCCAGAGAGCAGTGATGCCCAACAAACAAAAAAAAAAGTGTCACCTGTATGTGAAAAGTGATTAATAGAGCATGAGTATCTGGGTTTCCACTTACCAGGAGTGAAACCCATTTATTCCTCTTGCACAAAGAAAACCCATGAACCAATAGCAAGCCAGCTCCACTTCTGTCCTTGTACAAATAATATTAATGTGACTTCAAGTGCCTCTCTGGTCCATTATTTGAAACTCAATCACAAGATAGCTTGCCATTCAAGTTCTTATCTGTGCAATTCAAATTTGTCTGTTTTCAGAGCAGGTACGCTTAGATGATATAAGAAATTGGATCTTCATTTACTGTTCAAAAATAGGGGGAGGGTTGGAGAATGAGATAATAAAATTGGCTTTTTCCTCTCATTTCTTCATATTATATCTGGAACCCAATACACTGAATTTTGTATTGACCTGAGAAAATCGATAAGGGATGATAAATTACAACAATATTAAAGTCAGATAATATACTTCTTGACTGGAGAGCATTCCCAAATGTAAAGTCGGATTTGATTATACAACCAGTAACTTTCCTTAAATTTCAACTCAAAATATCATCAGTTCCCATATGCAAAGACATTGCTAGTCAATCATTTCTAGGAAACAAAGTTCTAGAAAGAGATTATTAAACCATGGCAAAAAAAAAGGTTCTAAGTCTTTTGGGAAACAGGCTATCGTCTAAAGACTATTAAAGTAAGTTGGAATATAATAAGTTGATTTTCATCTAATGTTTTTTAATAATATAACAATACATACATATAGAAATCATAAACATTTATATGTGTGTGGTGGAGTATGTTTCAGCATACCGTGTATGTATGCTGAATCACAAGCATATGTAATTAAGCATCTACATTAGCATAATGACCAAATTATTCTTATAAAATGAAGGGGGCAAAAAGGATCTGCTCAGATGTCCCAGAAGCAGGGTTCCTAGAATAGGATAAAAATATTAAGTTCATGCCTTGGGCCAAATATTATAAAAGCCCATTTACACGAACTCTCTAAACTCCCAAAATTTTCATGACCTTAAAATTTTCATGACCTTATAAGAGCTAAATAATTTGAAATTTATGGCTAAACCCTTTTCCCTTGGTAACATGATCAGTAAATACAGAGGAAAGATTCAAGTCAATTCAGTCCTTCACAGACTGTCTACAACCTTACACCAGATTGTTTTCCCCTACCCCCAAGAATAACCAACTTGGAAACTTCTGATTAACTGCAAAATTATTGTAAACTTTTGGTTAAATGAATATTTTATTAAGAAATAACTGTAATTATTAAAATTTTTCAAATGGTAGCATGATAAAGTTTAAAAGACAATGATTTTAATTTTGTTTTGTTTTAATCTAGAAGGTATTAAAAAGAATGCTTTTAGAACCAATTATTGAATGGAACAGATCAAAATGGAACATCAATGTATGGGTTGGGGAAAATAGTGAATATTCTGCATTATTTTTGCACTGAGGGATGTATATGGATATTTCTGAATTCCTAAGAATACAGGTGGACTTAGACACAACTCATTTGATAAAACATGACCAGAAAAGCTACACTCTCCTTGCCATCAATTTTAGAACACTTTCTGTTTCTCTGTGTTGGCTCCCCAATCACCTCCCTTGCCCTTCAGAAACTATTGGGCCAGTTACTGGCTCTGTAAGATTGCGCCTATCTTGTACAGATAAATATACATACAATACAGATAGTTACAAGATTAACAGTGATCCTGACATTGAACAGATGAGTATCTCTCTGTTAATTAGAAAGAAGGACATGTAACAGTATTTTCTGTTGGTTTTCTGTCAAATTAGTACCAAAGTCCCAAACCATCTGATTATATTTGCTTGCATGCACAAACTCATGTATAATCACAGCAATATCAGTATGAGCACAGAAAAATAAAATATTCCATTAAATTTTAAAATAATACTTGGAAGCGACTCAATGATTATGTGAACTTCCCTCCCCCATCCCTGCTTTAGGGTTTTATTCTCAGACTGCCTATTGAATAAATACTTGATACAGGAGGGGCATATTAAAAGCTTTATCTGTAACCCTTTTACTCTTGCTAATTAGCAAGGAAGGGACTTATGGTCACTTCCATTCACAGATACATGAAGAAATTCAGTCATTCTGCTTAAGGAAACATATTATTCACTACTCGTGATCCTGGTTTATGAATCTGCATTGGTGAATCCCAGTGCATGCAGTGAAATTAATTGTTGTGCCTCTTCTTTCCATTGTCTTTGTAATTCCCACTAAATGACTGGATGGGAGCATGAATATAAGGTGCAGAGGATTCTAACTCAGGGAATGATCAGTTTTGTCAAACTTCAGTGTATAAAGAATGCCATTATAGAAGCTATAAGGCAATCTCATGGCCATCAAGAAAATAGAGCCATGAAATCCTTGCTGGAAATGACAGACAAAAGAGAGGCACCAGAGGTCACAGCACTGAGACCATGAGACTATGCAAAAAAGCTGTATCTCAAAGTAGGTGCCATTTAGGCATTAATCCATTCTAAAGAAACTTTGTAACACTGGCCTAAGGAGTACAGATGACTAGTGGCAGTGTGGATGAGAGGCTTAAAAGAAAAGAGTGAGAGACAGAGTACCAGAAGAGATAACCCTGTCAACATGGCTGAGAAGAGCTGCTGCGGACAAGAAGGCGATATATTTAATGTTTTCTGATGATGGCTTGTTAGTTTCCCTAATAAACCCAGTAATTGTGAATAATATCTGTTTTCTGTTTGGGCCGCTGCAATGGAATTATCAAGAATTAGAGAGCTGTAGGAGGGAAGTTGGGATCAGAATTGGATGAAGAAGGCTAGAGTGAGAAGCATGTCTGAATTCTGCCTCATAGGAGTCATGCTTTAGCAGATGGCAGAGCCTGATTCTTCTCCCCCTTATGTAGCTGGAAGTCTATTGAGGTCCCATGACAATTCTTCACCAGCGTACACAACCCACAGTTCATTAGAAATAAGTATAGGGCTGATGGGGAAATTGTTCAGTCTGAGGCACACATTTTACCACTTGGTCTGGGTCTTGTCAAACATTCCCATAAGTATCAAAAATTAAAACATTTTTAGTCATACATGATTCAAGATATTAAAATTTTTTAAGTATTTTCTTTTATTCCAAGCTGGGAGAAATTTAGTTTTGTTTGCAATATAATGTTCTTTACAATACAATGCAGAATTAATATTTAATAATACAGTTTTCTTTAATATGCTTTAATGTATTTTAATCTTTAATACACTTTAATATTTTTAAAGTGTAATTTGCTGACTCTTTGAATGAAACCACTAGATGGATAGAAAGATAAAATGGGGCAAATATTTTGTGACATATTCTAAATTCAATAGGGAAGATTATACACAATACAGGTATATATCATGTATGTGTGTATATATATAATATATATATATATCATACTGAAGCATTTGAATATATGAGTATAATGAAGCATTTAATTACAATGCCGGCCAGAATGGTGCTTGGAATCAAAGAGGACAAGACTTGTCTCACACACCTTGCACATGTCGATAAAGATCAGTCCCTGCAGAAGGATATTATGCTCAGTAAAGCAGAGGAGCAATGCAAAAGAGGAAGACCCTCAATGAGAGGATTTGACATAGTGGCTGCAACAATGGTGAAGGACTGGTCAGTGTGGAATTCTGCTATGTCACTATGAGACAGGATGGATTTGATGGTACCTAACAACAAGAATTAGCATATATATACATATATATATACCCATACATACGTACACATTTTTAATAAATAAAATCATTTTATTGGGGACTCTTACAGTTCTTATAATAATCCATACATCAATTTTATCAACATTTGTACATATGTTGTCATCATTATTTCCAAAACATTTTTCTTTCTTCTTGAGCCCGTGGTATGAGCTCTTTTTTTCTCTCCTATCAGAGGAAGTCAACCTCTAATCAGTAGCTTCAACGGAATCTGCTGACCAGTTAAACTCAGGGCACAGAAGTGAGTTCAGAAAGTAAGAGGGACTGTTTTTTTGTTTTTGTTTTTTTGCCTTTAAAAAGGATAATCTTGATAGATTCTCTCCAAAGGCACAAGATGAACAAAGGGGTTTATTCTGCAGACCTTTAAAGAAAAGGTAAAATTGCTTAGTAAAGAAAAAAAATCTAAGCAGTTTACACCTAACTCATTATTTTCAAATCACAACAGCACACCCATTCATTTTAAAAGGATAGTTAGTGATGTCAGTAAATTTGGGGTAAAAATATTACCCTGCTTTCCATATATCCCTGATCATGTCCCATGAGACTTTTTGCTTCTAAAACTCAAAGAACATGTAAAAGGAGAAAGAATTTCCACAATTTCCCTTTGGGCCTTGTGAAAATAGAAGATCTATAACCCTTTGGAGGAATGGTTAGAAAGCGAAAAACATATCTCAGATGTGTTTAAACTCTGATAAAGGCTAGGTCCAGAAAAACAACCTTCACATTTGATTATTTTGTTGTTCTTGTTGCTTCATAGAGGGTTAGAGAATTTTCTAGGAATACTTTGGGACATACATACACATATGTAAATATGTAGATAAATAAGATAGACATAGGCTGAGCCCCGGTGGCGTAGTGGTTGTGCACGGGACTGCAGCCCACTGGGATGGAGGTTCAATTCCAGCTCACAGGAGCAAAGGCTGGGCCTCCTACTCCCACCACCAGAGGGCAGTGATGCCTAAAACACTAAAAAAATAAATAAATAAATAAGATAGACATAGAGAGAAATTAAGGAGAATAAAAAATGGATATTCTGTCATACCAAAAATACTTCTTCATATACTCTATCTAACATATTGTTTAAAACCAAACCATTTTTGCTCTTCTCAACTTAGTAATAAGACTTCTATTAAATATACTTTAAAATTATTTCTAACAATTCTTTTCAAGGCTATGTATTAAAAGCAACATATAAATAAATAATTTAATTTACTACTCAGGGGTGCAAAGAAAGGAGATTAACTTTTTTGTTCAATTTTCATTAATCATGCATTTTCTAGTTTCAAATCAGGCTTTCCAAAACAAGGTTGAAGTAAAAATATTGACTCTAGAGTTCTGTATTGAAGTATTTTATATTAATATTACCTGAGAATCAAAAGTGCAACAGATATTTAACTGAAGGGATTTTACATGCTTGACCACAATATTTGGTCATGTGTCATTTTACCAAGAGGCTGCTCTGTAAACTTTCAACAAATTCACAAGAAAAAGCTAAACAACAAAAAGGGACTGCTACAAGTTGTAAAGGGCCGTTTCCTACCATAATGAGTTTTTGTAAAGAAAAATACATAGCTAATGCTGTTCTAGCAACCAAACACTTCCTTATAAAAATATATCTTAGTCACACTCTAGAAAATAGAATTTGCTCTTGATTTTTGTTTGTTGAGAGGTTTGGGGGATTTTTTTATAGCTGATTAAAAAAAAAAAAAAAAGATCCCAGTAGTCTATAGGGGACTATTTCTACCTATTGGATTCAGCAAAAGGGTGCCACCTGGTGGAAACGTGGGCAAATTTTAAACTTCTTACAATTAATATGTTCATTAAACATATTTTGAGAGCTTTATGGCTACCAAGGACACATGATATAAAGATTAAATAATGATATAAGGTCCTTATGTACATATGAGTAGCTAGCTTAAGATGTATTTAAATAATCAATATAAATACTAAGTTAATCTTATAATTGCACGTTATTATTTATATGTCAACTTCTAAACAAATATTTCACCCATGTTCCATTCTAGGTTAATTTAACCACAAGCACACCTGCATGCACCACACAACTTGAAATTATTTCACATACTACTAGAAAAGTTGAGTATATTATGATTGGGTAGGAGGTAAAAAGCATCATCTGTAATACCATCTGTAGAACAGAACTGACAAACTTGACCACATTACTTAATTTATTTCTATGTAGTCTCACCTCTAAAATGACAATAACATTAAGGTAGTAGAATTAAGCTACCTCAAAAAATAAGTGCTGTAAAAATCAAATAGAAAAATACACTGAATAAATATTATTTTATTAGCCTTAAGCAGGGCGGGTGTTACAGGGGGTTAATCATTGGGTTGCTACCAGCAAGGTAAGTCATTCAAATCAAGTATCTTCTTGGAGGGAGAAAGATGGGGCTATGTGCTTCTAGAAGAATTCAAAGTTGGGCTGAGCCACAATGGCGTAGTGGTTGAGTGCAGAACTGCAGCCCATTGGCTTGGCAGTTCAAATCCAGCAGCAGCTGCTGGGTAGCTCCCACAACCACCAAAGGGCAGTGATGCCCCCCCCCCAAAAAAAAAAAAAAGAATTCAAAGTTACGGCTCAGCCCTGGTGGCATAGTGGTTGTGTGTGGGAACCTCCAACCACAGGGGTGGAAGTTCAAATTCAGCAGCAGCTCTCCAGGAGCAAGGCTGGGCTTCCTACTCCCACCAGGGTAGTGATGCACATCCCCCTACCCCCCAAAAATTCAAAGTTAGGAAGTCCCAAGGAGCGTGCTACTCTGTCCACTAGGGCTACTATGAGCTGGAATAAACTCAATGAGAGTTCGCTTGACTTTTGTTGTTGTTTTTGTTGTTGTAGTTGGGATTTAAATGTTTTATCAGCCCTGAAAACAGTATTCTACACATAGCAGATATTCAGAAATTGGGATGAGAATGGGGGAAGAAAGTCTAAGTTAGCAGTTCTCAACCTGTGGATCATGACCCCTTTGTGGGTCAAATGACCCTTTCACAGGGGTGGCCCAATTCATAACAGTAGCAAAATTACAGTTATGAAGTAGCAATGAAAATAATTTTATGGTTGGGGAGGGGGGGTGGTCACCACAACATGAACTGTTAAAGGGTTGTGGCATTAGGAAGGTTGAGAACCACTAAAAGTCACAATGAGTCCCTCAAGTTCTTGGATTCCTCAATGTAAGATGGGATATTGGTCTCATTCAGTGACAATGACTCCATCTTCCCATGTCAAGACATTTACATGTATATATATTTTAAATGTAAATTGTTATGAAAACAACAAAAAATAACTCATAAACTTTCATATGCTCCATAAAGCTTTACTAGGAAGTTGAATACTAGGAAGAATAAATATTCAATGATTCAGTATGTTAATAAAAATAGAACGAAATACCTGCTGTTCTGTTTGCTACTATTCCCTGGGTAGAGGACCTTTGGTTATGGCACTTCTATGGTAGAGTGACAGGAAAGATGACCCAGGGTGGTCAGCTCTCAGGAGGACCATAGCAGCAATCAAATTCCATGTTTGAAACTATTTTTACTTCCAACAAAGACAGTGGTGTTCCACTGCACTGTAAGTGTAAAGAAGTGTTTGATGGTCCTGGGACACGACATCTGAGCTTTCAAATATTTATATAGCTGCCATGGAAGGATGAAAGACCATTTTGGGCAGCATTCAAAATCTTAAATCTTTCAAAATCAATACTCAGTGAGTGATGAGATGGAACATACCCTTTATTTAACTCTTAGGTAGAGTTTTGTAAAGCTACATTTTCTTTAAATGTGTGAATTCCTTTTCTGAAACATCATAGAAACCCAAACAATCAACTATGACTTTAAAAACACATTATATCCAGGATCACATGGGAGTTTGCAAAATCAAACCAAAATGAGTCATACTGTTGACAACAACAACAACAACATAGTAGTCTTATAGCAGTACTCTAAGCATTCTTGGTAGTCATATGCGTTATTCAGCCATCATTTCTGACATCTAGCTTTGGACAAAGAATACCAGACATAGGTATTTTCTTGGAGTGCTTGGAAAACGCTCAATGCGATGCTGCCATGTATATTTCGGCCTGACATTCCTCCCTTGCAAATTCTCATCTCTTTCATTTTAACTCATGCATAATAGGTCACTGACATTTGCATGTCAATGCATGTCACTGACATTTTAAAATCATGTAAATGCTCATAAAAGCACTTTAAAATAATTAAAACAAGGCTTCTGGAAATGGCCACTCCCTGAATATAAGGCAGATTTGGCCATTAAAAAATGAAAGAAAAAAGCACACGACAAGTAAACACGGATTCAAGCTCCACTCTGTCTTCCTATGCATTTTAAATGCCAGATTAGTCCTGACAACAGACTTGAATGTGGCCACTACTTCCACACACATTTTTGGCTCCTGAGCGCCAACCTTCCTTCACTCCACCACCACTGAACAGTTTGCAGCGCCTCAAGTAACCAGCTGGTGTCACAGGTTAGTGGGCAAAGATCTCGTGTGGGGGCTCTCACTTGACTAATCAGTCTTTTCGGAAGGCTCAATCCCAGAACTGTACAGAGCTCAGCAGCTTGTTAATGAAACTGAAGAGCTGTCAGCCTGAAAGAGAAAGTGAAATACAGGTGGTGTCTCTCCTGAAATCATTCCTTTGCATCTGCTAATCAATTGCTGTACTGTTGAGACTACGGAGGAAGAGAGTGCAATTGATGTTTTAATATTTTCGTCTTATCTCAATAAATGGCTTTGTCAAGGAAGGGGGAGCTTTGAGTACTCCCCACCACCTGTGTGAAGCATATGTGAGGAAAATGAGAACGGAGGGAAGGGAAGACAACAGAGTCCTCCAGCCAGGAGAGATGACCAAGACTGGAATATTAATCACAGCGTCGCAGGCATCCTCTCCCCTGTCCTCGCCGCCACTCCTTGGCGGTTTGGGGAGCTCCCCTTAACACATTGCTCAGTGCATACAATGCACGTAGAGGCTGACCTTTGTGAGCCTCTCGCTGTTTGTACCCCTACATCCCACTACTGGCAATGAACCAGGAGCGTCTCTATCTAGCAGGAACGCCTCGGGCGGCCTTCCACTGTGCACTGAGGGCTAAAAGCCATCTCTGGTGCCCGCCGCGTCGGGGTCCTCCGCTTAGGAGTTATCCGCTGACCTAAGAGCAGCCCTCTGCGGCCGGTCTCTGAGCTATAGCAACGTGCCATCCCGCGCCACACTGCCTCCCCCCTTCGCCCGAAGCCGCCTCTGCTCTTCCTCCCCTCCAACTTTGGACTAACGCTACAGGGAACTTCCCGAGTCACCCCAGTCCTGGCACAGAGGTGACAGGCGATCCCCAACCCTGTGTGTTTATGTTACACACTCCGAAAGGCCTGTGCAAAAAGGGGTGGCAGGCTGGAAAGGTTGGGTTGTGATTAACCACCAATAATCACAAGGCACCCCATGTTCACACACACACACACACACACACACACACACACACACACAACACATCTGGCCCCAACAACCCCTGAAGCCAGATCTCCCCCAGCTCTCCTTCCCAGCGAAGAATACCTGTCTGCTTCCCAGCTTCTTCGCCCGCGGCCCACTGAGACACAGATGCGCCCTGCCCCGCACTCCCGCCTCCGAAAGGGCAAGAAGAGAGGACAGGGGAAAACTCTGCGGGCCTAAAGGTCACTCGCCTATTCTGTCACTGCCCCGCGAGAGCCCTGCATCCGGGAGCACTGGGTTCGAACCCCTTCCGTGGACCTCTACCGGCGAGCCACAAATCCCTCTAACGTGCCCGAAAGGGAAAGCAGAAACCCCTTCCCTGGCGCCGGCCGCCCTCCCTCCCTCCCTCCCTCCCGGGGCGGTCGGCCCGGCGGCAGGGCTCGCGCGGCACCCCCAGCCTTTACCTCTCTCCCCCCTTCCCCGCGGCTCTCCACCTGGCGCATCCTCTCACCCAGCCCCGGAGCGCACTCAGAGGCTCCAACTTCCTGCGGAGTCCATGGGTGAGCGAAGGCAAGCCTGGAAGTGGGGCGAGAGGCGTGCTAGCCGAGCAGCGGGAGGGAGGGGGGGGGCGCGGGCCGGAGCCTCCCCCACCCCGCGCCCACCCCCGCTCCCCGCCACAGGCGGGCCTGGAGGCGGCCGGTAACTCTCACCTGGTCCGCCGCGGGCGCCTGACTCGCCCTGGCCCCCGGGGTGGGCTGCTGCTCGGGCTTCATGGCGGTCATCTCCCGCGGCCCCGCTTGGGTGCTCTCTTCCTCGCGGGCACTTCAGACTCGGGGACGGTCCCTTGGCAGCGGTTGCATGTCACCAGCGCCCGTCGCTCTCCGAATGGGCCGAGGGGAGAGTGGCGGCGACGGAGTGGGGGGAGGGGAGCGTCGGGAAGGGAAGGAGCACCGAGGTCCCCGGCAGAAGCCCTCCTCCTCGGGCTCGCTCAGACCCTCCAAGTCCCCACGCGGCCGCGTCCCCCGCTCCGAGGCATAGACCCTGCCTCCTCGGAGACCCGCCCGGCCGCCCGGCCGCCCGGCAAGGCAGCGCAGCGGCAAGTGGCGGGCACCGGCTGCCGAGAGCGCTGGCGACGTCTCAGCGCCGGTGGAGCAGGGCTCGCATTCTACCGCAGTCCGCGCCCCCCGCCCGCCCTCGGGGGCGCCCCGCGCCGCGCTCAGCGCGCCAGGTGGAGCAGCCTGCGCGGCGCTCCAGCGTCTCCGCCACCGCAACGCCGCCGGAGGGAGCCCGGGGCGGCGCGCAAGCTCCTCGCTCCCTCGGCCTAGGCTCCCCCACCCCTCCGACCCCCGCGGGTTTCTGCTAAAACCCGGAGAGTCGGAGTGCACTCCAGAAAAACCCTGGGCGCCTCCGGTGCGGCCGTTGGGCATGCCCCAGCCCCCTAGAGCACAGGAGGAGGCTGGGGACTGGGCGCCCCTAGTCCCACAGGGGCGTGTAGCGCCTGCGGTCCCCAGGGGCCGTCTCTTATCAGGCCCCGAGGTTCTGCGCCTCCTAATTTGGGGCAATGGATCCCGGATAGCCTCCAGCCAAGACACACACACACCTCCTCTACTGCCTGGTTAGTTAGTTCCCATGAAATTCTAAAGGTTAGTTATAAACAATAGCCATAAGGATGATGAGTTGGTACTCTTTCTCTCATCCTCTTTACCCCACATTTTAAGTCTCTTTGTAGCCTTTCTTTTCCTCAACACATCCCTCTCCGATTAAGGTATGTTTATTGATCACCTGCTAAGTAAGGAGCTTGATGTAAACCACATCTAATGTGGGACTGTGGGGGTGAAAAGAAGTAACTGAATCTTAAATTAAACCCGTCAAATCCCTACCTGCAGGGAGCAAGCATTTTAGTAGTGATCCAAATCAGTCAATCAAAGGGGCCCCTTGAAAGCCGGATCCCGGTGCCAACTTGCTCAAGATATTCTAGCTCTTGGTTTATGGAGGGTGGGGAGTGAGAAGAAGGACTTCCTCATAGGAAATAAGTGACATAGGAAATAAGTGACAAAAGGCACCCCAGAACATTGTGTTGGGGCAGCTCAGCAGAGGCAAGGTATGACGAACTTAATACCCACCTGCGAAAAATCTGTTTAGGGTTGTGAATAAGTTCCGCTTGAGAAGATGGAAAGGCCTGGGAAAAACCTTGAGTTGGGTTTTATCAACTGAGGAAGAACTGACTCCTTATTTGTCTATATCCTCTGGCAGCCCATAACTAGGCATGTCCCAGATCGCGGGTACAATCACAGAAGTTAAGCTGAACTAGGAATCTTCACCAGTATCATACAAATGGGTTTCAACAGCAATGTTCATGTAGTAAGTTTTTTTGAAGAAATCTGCCCCACTGGGATGGAGGTTCAATTCCAGCTCCACAGGAGCAAAGGCTGGGCCTCCTACTGCCACCACCAGAGGGCAGTGATGCCTTAAAAACAATAAAAAAAATAAAAGAAATCTGTGATAACCAGTAGATTTAATTATATTGGAAAATAAAATGCAAGTTTTCTCTTTAGAAAGGTACTATTTGGGCAAAGGAGATTTTTTGTGGTTGCAGCAGTTTTTAACCCATTCAGTTGCTTAGTGTGAAGTCCTCATAATAGTGTTGCTTGATTTCTATTAAATAATTTTGCTAAATATACAGGTATAAAATAAATTTTAAGAAAAATAGCCCAGAGGCAGTTTATCCAATAAGTCTGAACAAGCTGAGCCTTATAATATTGGCGGTGGGGATAGGAGGGCAGGGGCACAAGAATGATCTGCTCCATTCAATAATTGTTTCTACCTTAATACTTTCATGTTCATTATTTGAATATTTCCATCCTTTTGATAAGTTTCCATTTTAGATCACATGTTTTATATGCAGAGATTTTACTTGACACAGAACAAGTATTTCTTTGATGAAATTCCACTGTTAGACTTGCATCCCTTTTCAGCATCCAGTATACAATCTGCTTTGGAAGCCTTGTTGGCTATTTGTTGAGCTGCAATCCAGAAGTTCAGCAGTTCAAAACCACTAGCTTCTCCCCCAGAGAAAGGGAGGTTTTCCATTCCTGTTAACAGTTACAGCCTGGACAACTCACAGGGCAGTCAGTCCTACCCTACCCTACAAACTCGCTATGAGTTGGCATCACCTTGATGGCAATGAACTTTTTTACTACAAATCAAGACAAAATTTCTTTGGTTTACTTTGAATTTTTTGTGCTTTGGGTAGATTGCTTTTTTTCTTTAGTTAAGAATATTCTTTGATACTGATAGGTTCTAAGGTTAGAATACTAACTAAAATAAAATTTAATTGCATAGAAACAAATTTTCCCAATATAAAAACTGATTTTTGAATGCTAACACAGTTAAATTGCAATGCAGATTATTTGATTTCATTTCCAATTCCTATTGAAGCAAAATAAGCTAATGATTCAAGACAAATAACTAATATACACACTACAAGGGTATGGTAAAGGCTGAGCCCCGGTGGCGTAGTGGTTGTGCGCAGGACTGCCGCCCACTGGGATGGCGGTTCAATTCCAGCAGTGGCTCCACAGGAGCAAAGGGTGGGCCTCCTACTTCCACCACCAGAGGGCAGTGATGCCAAAAAAAAGAGTATGCTAAAAGCTCTTGTTTCTGATTCTAGGTTATGATTTACAAAGACAGTGCTAATTTATTATCAGATATCCACAAATTTTTAAACTATTCAAACAGATATAACCTCAGAGCCATATAAAAAAAAACAGATGCACTCAGTGTTGAGAATAGCAAAGTGGTGTTCTTGACCCAACTCAATTCGAACAAAGAGCTGTCCAAAATGAACTCTCTTTTCTCCTCTCTTATTCCTTACCTTTACCTCACCTTGCCTTACTCACCTTCCCTTGTTTGGACTCGATGATCTTTAGGATTCCTGCTTTCCCTAAATTTCTTGGGTTTCAAGTGGACTTTATAAATTAAAATACTACAACCTGAATGATAAATTATTTCTATATCTAATATTTAGTTCCAGTGTAAGATGGCAAAAATTCACTTAAAAATCAAGAGATGAGCTAATTACCTCTGGGGGGGAAAAGTGGATTCTTAACATCCACTAACCTTAAACTTTCAGATGCACTCATACATGTAAGTCATCAAAAAATTACCCTTTTCTTATTTTTTAAATTATTTCAGAGCTTATTTACACAAGTTTATTGAGTGTCTTTTTTAAAAAATAAGGAGGTACTCAGAATTATTATTATGGCTTATAGAGTTATTGAATATATATATAATCTCTGAAAAGCTTAATTTATCTCAAGGCTTTTTCAGGGACAAGTATATGTTTATCATATTATAGTAAAGGAACTCTCCCTATAGATTTTATGGAACAGAAAAAGTCCTTTATAACTAAAAGAATCCTGGAAAGATGATCTAGCAAAATACTCTATATATTTGCATATAAATGCCTTAAGTTTATAGTATTTAACTATTTTGTTCAGAAAGATGTCCTAAATTAAAATCACTTTCTTTCAAAAATATGTTTATTATATCAGATCATAGTTTCACATTCCCACATGTATTTCCTGCCTCCCCCACCCCAGCTCCACCCCCCACTTCGACACACACACACACACACACAATGCTACACCCTTAGCATATTCATTGGTGTTTCTAATATCACTCTAAACTCTCACATACCTATTGTCAATGCCTATTTGCTTCTCTCTTGGTATTTGATTTTTTCAAAGTAAGATATATTATGAGGCCAAGTCATAAAATTTAGATAACAATTGAACTGAATTAAGATTATCATTAAGATAATGTACAAAGAGCTATAAAAGCCCCCAATAAAATGATCTTTAAAAAAATACTGTATAAAGAATGTCAGTTGCATTCATGCTCTTCTGTCAAAGGCCAGAGTCAGAGCGAAGAATCTCTGTCATAATAGCAGAACTTTCACCTCCCATCAGGTGAAGGACCATGTGAGACTTCTCAGTTTCCAAAACCATGGTTTTGATTCTTACCAAATGCACAATAACTCCCCCCCCCCATCCCCACCCCCCACAAGTCACTGCCCACCTGTCAGTGCATGTCTGCAGCTTGCTCTTATGCTGATCAGGTTTCAGTGGGAGCCTCCAGACCAGGAAAGACTACAGATAAAAGTCTGGCGACCTACTTCATAACATCAGCTACTACCAACTGTAAGGATCAAAGGGTTTGCTTTATTGGGCATAGCCACACTGAGTTTGGGCTAACAACAACAACAACCTCTGTCACGTCTTCTGCAACAACCATACAATAAAGAAGATCTGGCTAACCTCTGATATGGCAAAGACAAAAATTCCTTTAGATGTTATGAAACAGTCAGTCTTTAGTGATACATGTTTCACTTTCAGCTAAGTGAATGAAAGCAAAACGAAATCTGTAAGCCCTTAGGGGCCTGTAACACCTCCATACTTCTTGCTTCTCTTCTCTATTTTCCCTGAGGTAATAGGGTAAATCAAAAAACTATGTTTATAAGATTATTGAAACCTTTCTTAAGCAAAATCTGTCAAATCATGAGGAAATTATTACTCAGCATATCTTTCATTGTGGTCTATATACTTCTGGAACTGGTGGTCCCATCTCTGCAATCCTTCCCCTGAGAATTGTAAGCACTTCAATTTATATCACATCCACACTGCAGATTTACATCCACAACCATGTTCCTTTAAAATGCTCTTTTGAGTTTGGGGAGAAAAAAGAAATATGAAGGAGAAATATCACAGCTGTAGGATGGATGGGGTAAGATTTCCTAATAAAACCTTTGTAGCAACTTACTACTATTAAAGAATAATGAGCAGGTGCATTGTTATGATAAAAGCAATTCGCTTTCACAATTGTTTTGGTCCTTTTTGGGGAAAACCCTTTTTGTCACCAATCCAGTTTTCTATTTTTTTTTAAAAAATCTTCATATTAAGTCTCATTTGTCATCCTATGTCCTTAAGGAAAATCTGCTAATATTACAACTTTGGGATTCCAAAAAACAATAAAAACTTAGAGAAGCAGCATTCAAGAAATCAAATAACATATTGCATTGGTCAAATGTGTTTAAAAAACATTTTTACTGAGTTAAAGGTTAAAGAACCTGATGGATACCATCAGCAAACTGGAAATGAGTAATAAGACTTAAGAAAAATAGATGCATTTGAATGTTTGTATTGGTGAGAAATATTAAAAGTACTGCAAACTGCCAAAAGTACAAACAAATCTGTGTTGGCAGAAGTTCAGCCAGAAATCTGCTCCTTAGATGCAAGAATACTGAAACTTTTCCTCAAATACATGGAATATTCTAGCAGAAGAAGGATATCTAGCAGAGAAGGATATCATGCTTTTGTTAAAAAAAAAAAAAGAAAAGAAAAGAAAAAATAGAGTCAGCAAAGAAAAGGAAAACCCTTATATATATGGATTGACAAAGAAGTTACCACAATGGGCTCAAACACCAACTACTGTGAGGCTAGAACAAGATCAGGCAGTGTTTTGTTCTGTGGTACATTGGGTAACAAAGAGTTGATACTGACTCTAGTACACCCAAAAACAGCAACAAGAATTTATGAACTGTAATCCTGGAGCAATACATTCTGACTTACCTGCAGTGTCATGTAAATGTCTCCTTGATGGGGAATTCTCCAGCTTAGCAAGCAGTCTATTGAGTGTTTGTAATGAGTACAGCATCAAGAAGACAGAGTTCATGAGCTATGCCTTCAGAGACCTGGCCTGATTTGTGCCCAATTAGCTCTTTGTGGATCAAGAAATAGATTTAGTTCACATCTTCTGCTATCATTTGGTTTCGATTTATAAATCACCTCTGCTCACCTCCATTGGCTTCTTGAATTCTCTAAAGCTCATATCAAGTAATTGGGCAGAAAACCAGTATGTTGAACAATTCTCTGAAATAGGATGTATATATTTTAGATTCCCTAGTCAGTAAAACAAAACAAAGTCTAATTTAAAAAATAAAGGCAGTATATATTGAAGTGATATTCATAAACCACACTCTTTTGAGATCCTTAGCCATTTATTTAACTAGACATTTTTCTGTCTCAAGTCTGTCACACAGGCAGTCTTTCCTATTGCAAAAATCCATAGTCCAATTGTGATCTCTGCTGGAGGAAGACAGAGTTGCTCTATATCTGCAACCTATTCTGTGGTGCACCGGGGAGCCTGGCAATGATGCCAAACCAGGAGCTCATAATGAGTCCAGCTCTATGGCACTAGATTTCCTCCTATCACCCACAACCATTTTATATGAGTAAAGAGAATGTTAAGATCACAAAAGATGCCCATTTTTCCGGTGTGTGATTTTCTCTCCATTATTGTTAGGTGTTAGTAAGTTGATCCAATTCACAGTGGCCTTGTGTGCAATGGAGTGCAACACTAACTAGTACTGTGCTATTCTCACAATCAATGTCAAGTTTGAGTTCATTGTTTTAGCCAGTGTCAATCCACCTCAGTGAGTGTCTTCTTCTTTTTCACTGACACTTTACCAAGCAAAATATCCGTTTCCATGAACTGGAACAAATCCTAATAACTTGTGCAATGTATGTGCGACAAAGTTTCATCATCTGCTCTATTAAAGAATATTGTGGTTGTACTTTCCAAGACAGATTTGTTGGTTCTTATGGATGTTGATAGCAAATACAGTATTCTTCATAAATATTATATTTCAAAGTCTTTTAACAAAGATTTTCTCATTGCAATATAATGCTTGATTTCTTAAAAACTGCCCTACAGATATATATATATATATATATATATATATGCATACATACATACATACACACACACACACACACCTAATTCATTAACTCAAAAACGGTGGGGAATTTATTGGCATTCTTTGTTTTTAACTCAGTAGATGCTTGATAAGTGATTGATGCCTATTTGTAAGTGTTATTATTCAATTAACTACTTATGTTGACATAGTGTTTTCTATTCTCTCCCCTTTGACTAATATTAGTGGTTCTCCTCTGCTGCCACCACTCCTATCTCTCCTCACTCTTCATGCTTCTTTAGAAAATCTTCATGCTTATTTAGAAAGAAAGCAAAATTCCCTGAGTAAAATTCAGTCTACAAATAAAATACTCTACAAGTTGCAAAACATATAACAGTGTGATGGTTAATGCTTTTGTCAACTTACTTATGAAAACACATGTGAAGAGTCAAACCTCTCACTTAGGACCCACTCATGACTTTTGGTGGTGTAGGCTATATATTAGGCTATATATGAGAGGTTCTGTAGAGACCTGGCTAAATGTAGGTTCCAAGCAGGGAGGAAGAACAGCAATTGAGAGAGGCCAGGCCTGGTGCTCTGTTTTGTTCCTACCAACCTTGGTTCCATATAACTCTATACTCACAGACCTGTGATCTCCAGGCTTCCCAATGTGAATTCCTACGTCATTGGCCAGCCACTGTGAGTGTCTGGAGGTACTTCCACCTAACATATGAGCATCTGACTTGTGGACTGTGCTGGATCACTTCACTGATATAAATTTCTTACTTGATAAGAAGTCCTATCACTGATTTTGTTTCCCAGAAAACTCAGCCAATTCAGAGACTATTTAAAAACATTGCTACAACATTTGTTCTTTCTAAATCATTCTTTGGTCTCTGATGAATACATTTATTTAAACCTGATATTTCTTGTTTCCATTACTAGAACTAGATTTCCTAATGGTTCTAAATTATCTTCTCTTTGTCCTTAGAAAGGACATTATGACAAAATTCTGTTACATATTCAGACTATAATAGTTACCTGCTTGCCTTCCTTATGTAATTCCCAAAACACAGAACCTATTTCTTTTTCAGGAAAATATTTTATAAATTGACAGAGAAAAATTCACTGTGAGATCTTGACCAATTTTTTGGAAGAGAAGAGAAATGTCCACCTTTTATAACACTTTTCATCAGCCTTTATTTATTCGTTTTCATCAGATTTATCCTTGAATTTTGCCCTTGAAAACCAGAAATAAGTGTAAGGTTCAGGTGAATGGACCCAGAGTATCCACTGACATAGACAGTCCCTGGCATTTTCTCCACCAAGGACTTTCCACCTCTGGAAATGATACTGCTCTGAAGGGGATAGAAGCCAAGTCCTTAAGTCCATAGCCTCTCCACCTTACCATACAGTTTCACCTGTTGCTATATTACACACAAAATGCCAAACATGTGGGGAAATACTTTTATCACCCAGACACAAAGGTCATCTCTCATGACTGACTAGAGCTAACTCTTACTACTCAGCTGATGTCGAGAGGTCACTAGCTATTGAAATGGATTTCTTCTTATGTTTGTCAATTTGTCTATCTAGCTGTCATCTATCTGTATTTACTTGAGGGCACATGAACATGTTTTAGAACACGAAATTTTGAAGATGTGAGGCAATTAAAAAGAAATGGGGGAAAGTGAAGAGAATGTATCCTATTGCTGTTAGGGTACGTTATGCCTTTTATTATGCTTATTATTGAAATCAAAAGTATCATGATTACTTTCATCCCTACTGGGAAGGTCCTAGTTATTGCTTCTGCCATTGATTATAGGATACAAATTTATATAATTTTAGAAAATATGGTTCAAATTTTATTTCCCTTAATTAGCTGAAGAAATTTTCATTTTTAATCAATCTCAAGTTTACCTTTCTAACAGTATTTTATCATTTACTGTAAAATAATAAAAAAATGAGTGGAGGAAGCAGAGAGGATTTGCAAAAAAAAATCCCAATTTATGCAATTTATGCATCATTAGAAAAATGCTACTTTTTTTTTTTTTTGCTAGCAGACCTTGTGTGAGTGCTTCATTTTAGTTTGTAGGACCCTGAAAGCACCTCTCAGTCATCAGGATAGACAAGGACAGGCCTCTTCAGTGGCTCCTCCGCTTCTCGGGAGAGCAGCCAACCACATCCTTCCCTCTTTGCAAATGTACTTGACTCACAAGGACACAACTCATCCCACATTCTTTCCTAACAAGTTCACAAGTTCACAGAGACTTTTTGGTAATTATTCTTCTAGTACACATCTTAAGTTTATTCTGTGTGAACTTCTTCAACATTCTAGCTATCATAAGTGACTGCCTTTCTTAGGGTAGTAGAAATTTATTGAGAACTGGAGCTAAATGCTTCTATGTGACGTTGTAGGAGATGTCTATATCAATCTGCCTCCTCAAGTAGAACTCTTGAAGGAAATAAATGTGCTTTGGGAAAAATGGATTCAGGAATCCCATATTTTATCAATTATTTTAATGTATTAAACCTGTCTACTATGAGAAATATCTTTTCTCACTATCTCTTACCTTACAATATGTCATTCTCCTCTAATAATATTTTAAAATTCTTCTTCCAGTACATTGTGGTTCTGGCAAAGAAATTATTTTTGGGGGGGGGTCATCACTGCTCTCCGGCGGTGTGAGTAGGAGGCCCAGCCCCAGTGCTGGAATTGAACCTCCGTCCCAGTGGGCCGCAGTCCCGCGCACAACCACTACGCCACCGGGGCTCAGCCCTGGCAAAGAAATTTTAAAGTATCATGAACTACCACAAGAACAAACATTTCCTTCTTAGAAAAAGTTCAGTCCAAATGCTCCTTAGAAGCCAGGATGGTGAGACTGTCCATATATTTTGAACATGTTGTCAGGAGGGACCAGTCTCAGCAGAAGGTCAGCGTGTTTGGTAAGGTATAAAAAAATCCAACCCAAACTCATTGCCATCGAGTCAATGCTGACTCATAACGACCCGCTGTGGATTTCCAGGACCCTAACTATTCCCAAGGGCATGGCACCCAGTCTTTCACTGGTGGAGCTGCTGTGGTTTCCAACAACCGACTGTGCAGACCGCAGCCCAACCGGGAGCCACAACGCCACCAGGATGAAGTGCAGGCACCGTGAAAAAGAACAAAGGTCTTGACAAGATGGATTAACACACTGGCTGCAACAATGGACGTAAACATAAAGCAGCCGGGAGGATGGTGCAGATTCAGGAAGGGTTTCTCTTTGCCATATACTGGGTTGCTCTGACTCAGAACTAACTAGACTGCACCGCCCCCCCCCCCCCCACCGACAACCACCACCAATAGTGCATGGAGGTTCGCTAGCCAAGTGGGTTACCTATTTGGCCAACAATCACTAGGTTTGCACTTTGTACCCACAGCTGCTTCATAGAAGGAAAATGAGGCTTTTTGTGCCTGTAAAAATTACAGACTTCAAAACCCACTAGGGCAATAATGTAGGTGAATGGGTACTGCCACAAGGTATTGCATGGCACCAGAACATTTGGGAAAATTCAAATAAGATTGGCATTTGCCATTGTTGATAAACAGGTTTTTGTTAGGTGCGGGATTGGTTAGCATATAGAACAGATACCAAATGTTAGAAATTGGAATCTTCAATATTTAGAGTTCAAGGAAACAATAGATTGAGTATTAAACTTACATTTTCAAGATTGCACCCATCCTATTTTTCCATCCTATGTACATCACATAGTGAATCTAACACTATACTGGGTAAAATTACTAGGAAGCATTAAAATGGAATTAGGTGCGCTTGTGTCTTACATGCAATCTAAATAACCCCTATAGTCTGCCCACAAATTGCCAGAATGAATCATAATGTCAATACAATCTTCTAGGGTTATGACATCTCCGAGTCCTGTTTTTTTCTGTTTATGTCCTCATCACCAAAGCAGATGGCCTCATCTGTTACCCAGGGAGTGTTTGTGGGTTTGAACCGCTGACTATCTGGTTAGCAGGTGAGCATTTAACCACTGTGCCACCAGTGTTCCTCTATTTATGTCCTTTGCACACATTTTAAATAAATGTAGCTCTCTGATTTACTAGATTACAGCAATGTTTTAAAAAAGAGTAATAACCTATTTCTGCTGAGCAGGGTACACAAATATTAGTGAGATGGCACATAAACAACCTTACAGACATAGAAAGAAAACTAATTATACTCTCAAAACAATAAAACACCTGAGTACCATTGAATTCAAGGGATGGTGTAAAAAATGTCAGACATTCCTTTACAATTCAGTAGGAACTTAGATTATTATAGCATAGTTATATAATTCAAGGTGAAGACTTCAAAAATGGTCACATTAGGTAATACATACTGTTAAAAAAAAAGATGGGTTTTTTTGAGGAAAATGAACTATAGCCATGTACCCATGGGCTTTTGATAGAGGATTACATATGAAACCCATTACAACCAAATGAGATTATAAAATATCACCACAAATTCAGAAATATAAGCAATGAAGTCAAGCCAAAAATCATACAACCTGAGTATACATGGTATATATCTTGGAGAAAACAGAGAGAAGCAGTCCCAACACATTCAAGCCGAGAACCCCCAAATAGTCTGTGCATGCTAGCTTATGAACAGTGGACTAGTTTAAGAACAAGCAAAAAAAGAAGACATTTTCTGCATTCCAATCGTGGTTGTAAAGAGCTTAAAGTGGAGTCGATTTCTGTAGTTCTTTCAATTCGTAAGTGCCTTGCTAGCAAGAGAAGGACGACCTTTGCTTTTTAAAATTTTTCATCAAGAATAGATTTGAAAGTATGTTTCTAAAGTCATCAATCTGGGAAGAGGTTATATTATCTTTCTACAGGAAGAAGTAAGTTTGTTTGCTGCCTTGGAAGATGGAGATGTTGCCTCCCTCCAGATCAAAAGATAGGCCAGTTAACTACGCAGTATATAAAAAGATAAGGTCTTCCTTTGGAAAAAGGGAATCCATGGTTACTTTCTGAAATAAAAAATTCAGATTCCTTAACTTCCTAGAACTTCACAAGGGTAATAGACTCACTTCTCTAAGATTTCTTAAATTAAATCTTTACAAGAGCAAGACATCTCACCTTTCTCCTAAGTAGTGATGATGAGTTTGGACTACCAATCATGTGCCAATCTTGTTCCTTAAACTCAGCATTCTTCATATCTAATGCTTTCTACTGTGTGATCAGATACTCATCTGTGACCATCCTTGCTGTCCCTATGAATCTCTGGGACAAGATAAGTTAACCATGCTATTACTTAGTGCTATTTTTATTATTATTATTATTATTATTATTAGTATTATTATTTAGTGCTATTTACTGTACCACTGAAATAAAATCCTTTGTCTGTAACCCAGAAATATCCATGAAATTGATTTAAGTTAACCTGCAAGCTTGCAAGCCCTGTAAAATCTTAGACACTTCACAGTTTGTAACTAGCACATAGCACTACCACATCTCAAGCAAAGTGACTTGAGATGTCTAACTCCTGTGAACTTTTGAAACTTATCCACCAGGGTTTTATTTCAATGCAGGAACCCATACAGAAATTGTTACCAGAAGTCAAATAAAAATTGGGTAGGAGAAATAAAAAAGATGACATCTAAGAAAAAGGTGAATATATTTAGAAAACAAAAATCATCCCACCGTATTTTTAACACTGTGAAAATAAGAGAATCAGACACTTTTTGAAGTTAGAAGGTTTATCTGAATTCTTAGCTTTCAAAAATGTCAAGGAAACTAAACCTACACAAAAATGACTATAGAAAACTGAGCTCTCAATGTCAAACCCCATGCAAAGTTTCACCACCCAAAGTTGCTGAAAGACAAACCAAAACATTAATCAACAGCCGTCAAGCTTCCCTCTACAGATCAAATCCTGCCCATCACTTGTTTTGATAAAATTTTCTTAGAATGCCAGTCAGGGTGCAGTAGAGCATTGATGAAACACACTACTTTCCTTCCATTCTTTAATGCTGTCTCCTCCCCACTATCATGATCCCAAATCTACTTTACAAGTCCAGCTAGAGGATGAACACTGGTACAGTTAGGAACTGGAAACACAGGGAATCCAGGACAGATGAGCCCTCAGGACCAGTGGTGAGAGTAGTGATTCAGGGAGGGTGGAAGGAAGGTGGGGTAGAAACGGGGAACTGATTACAAGGATCTACATAAAACCTCCTCCATGGGGGGCAGGATAGCAGAAAAGTGGATAAAGTTGAAAATGATGTGGCAACAAATGTACAAATATGCTTGACACAATGTATGGACTGTGATAAGACAACTCAATAAAATGATTAAAATAAAAATGTTCTTAAAACATAGTTATGTGGATTGAATCGTGTCCTCCAAAAAGTATGTGTCAACTTGGCATGATTCTCATTATACCTAATTATGCACCTAATTGTGCTATCTGATGCAATTATCCTATGTATTATAAATCCTAAACTGCGTATTTCTAAGGTGGCTAGATTATGTTATGTTAAAGAGGCAAGACTTAGCCCCCAGGATTAAGCTCTATTTGGGACACATAACAGACTTTTTAAATGAGTAACATTCAAAGTTACCTCTGTATTACTCAGACATTAGAGCCAGGATCACAATGTGACCTTTGGATTTTAGGTTCTTTTGCTGAGAATTTCTTAGGCACAGGAGAACAACACAGACTAAACCATCTCCCAAAGCTCATTTGGAGAGAAAGCCTTCTCCCAGAACCAGTGTCCTAAACTCACACTTCTTGCCTCCTAAGCTGGGAGAGAACAAATTTCTGTTTCTTAAAGACATCTATATTTTAAAAAGCAAGTATGATAGACTTGCTTGCTCAGGATTATAATACACCTTCAAGTAAAGAAGAAAAAAAGAGTGCTATCTGCAAAAGACAATAAAGCACAATGCAATAAAACAAAATATCCTAATAAATGTTATCTTCTTTGAAAAAGCAAAGAAATCTATTTTTGTTATTTCTGTTCAGTAGCACTAGATAACTGAGTCACATAGTTATTATACCTCATTTATAGATTATCGATGACTGCTTCAGTAAATAATGATTACAGTGGATTAGAAATTATATATATAATGTAATATATATAATATAATATAAAATATAAATATATATATAGTCTGTCATCTTCTGAACAGGACCAGAGAAATTTGTTATTTTTAAAAACTGTGTAAAAAGAGAGATCCACACATTGACTTTATTGTTTGGAACTGTGTCACTAAATAACCACACAAAAGATGAGAGAAAGCTTTTCTTTATGAAATTACTCAAGCTAAAGTATTAAGTCAATGGATAGAATTAAAATATTTCTATTGTAGAATTCCAAAATAATAATAATAATGCCTTCCTGAACAGATAAATAAACTTTGATATATAGACACAATGGAACACTAGACATCACTGAAGAACAAGGATGAAACTGAAACACCTTAAGCTGTGAATGAATATGGAGAATATTATGTTAGTCATAGAAGTACAAGTATTGTATGAGGCCATTGTTATAAAAGAAAAGAAATCATACCAAAGGAAACAGACATTGTTGTTAATCAAGGGTGTGAGGGAAATGGAAGCGAAGGGATGCAGTAGTCTAAAGCACACAGGTGTTAATGTGGGTAACGAAGAAAATAACATTTTAGAAGAAGGAAGAGGGAAAAAGGGGTGAAAGACTAGACATGGGAGGTAAGAGAAATCTTTCAAGTTGTGGGACATTAAAATGCTTACCTAAAATGTAAACTCCAGCCTAATTCACAATAAAAAGTTAAAAATAAAATAATTGTTTCTTTGTAATAGAGCACAGCACCACCTATAATCTTTTTGTTTTGTTTTGTTTTTTGTGTTTTTTTGTGGACATCACTGCCTCTGGTGGTCGTGGGCGCCACCCAGTGCCGCTCCTGAGAGCCGACATTGGATTTGAACCACCAAGCCCGTGGGCCGCAGTCCCGCACTCAACCACTTACGCCACCGGGGCTCAGCCCACCACCTATAATCTTGACAATGATTATAGTCTGATAAAGGTTGTTACTACCTATCATCAGAACATGTAGAGAAGGGATTATCGAATAAAGCTTCACCAGGCACTCTCTTTTGGGGAGAAATGCAATAAGACAAATTGTCAGAGGCCTTTAACTGATATTTTTTTTCTATTTTTGCTTGTTTACTTTTGTTTTTTAAATCATTTTTGGGGGGGGTTTGTAGAACTCTTATCACAATCCATACATATGTCCATTGTATCAAGCACATTTGTTGCCATTATCATTCTCAAATCATTTTCTTTCTACTTAAGCCCTTAGTATCAGCTCATTTTCCCTCTCCCTCCCCTACCCTCCCTCACTCAGGAACACTTGATAATTTATAAATTATTATTATTTTGTCATATCTTACACTGTCTGACATCTCCCTTCACCACTTTTCTCTTGTCCATCCCCCAGGGAGGAGATTTTATGTAGATCCTTGTAATTGGCTCCCCATTTCTACCCCACCTTCTCTCTACCCTCCCTGCATCACCACTTTCACCACTGCTCATGAAGGGATCATCTGTCCTGGATTCCCTGTGTTTCCAGTTCTTATCTGTACCAGTGTACATCCTCTGGTCTGGCCTGGTGCAATTAGTAATATAGAATTGAGATCATGATAATGGGGGGCAGGGAGGAGCATTTAAGAGCTAAGGAAAGTTGTAGGTTTTAATCATTGCTACACTGTACTCTGACTGATTTGTCTCCTCCCCATGTAGGGGGATGTCCAGTTTCCTACTGGGGGTCTTGGATTTTTGATGCCTAATACCTGATCCCTTCCACACCTTGTGATCACACAGGCTGGTGTGCTTCTGCCATGTGGATCTTGTTGCTTCTGAGCTAGATGGCTGCTTATTTATCTTCAAGTCTTTAAGGCCCCAGATGCCTTATCTTTTGATAGCAGGACACCATCAACTTTCTTAACCATATTTGCTTACGTACCCATTTGTCATCATTGATCATGTTGGGAAGGTGAGCATCAAGGAGTGCTAGTTTAAAAGAACAAAGCATTCTTGCATTGAGGAAGTTCTTGAGTGGAGGCCTAATGTCTATCTGCTATCTTAATACTAAATCTATAAATATAGTCACATAGATCTATTTCCCCATCATTGTATATAAATAGTTACATATGTACATGCTTGTATTTAGACCTCTATAAATATCCTTTGTCTCCTAGTTCTTTCCTGTATTTCTTTTTTACTGTGAAAAAGATTACATGACAAACTATAGTAACTTAAGAGACACATTTAAGTGTTAACCACAAAGAAATGCAAGGAAATTATCTATATAAAAGTCAGCTTAATGGTCACTTTTGGAGAAGAGGAAAGTGATGGAAGGGTTTTTGAAAGTTTCTAGCAAAGCTTCATTCTTCAACATATGTGGCATTATGATGAGTGTATGGTTTTTTGTATCTAAATTTTAGTTTAAAATAAAAGTTTAAAAATGCTTAGTAGAGTTCTTGGCTCTTAAAATGTTCAAGACAAAAGTTAGCTAGGGCTGAGCCCCGGTGGTGTAGTGGTTGTGCGTGGGACTGCGGCCCACTGGGACAGAGGTTCAATTCCAGCAGTGGGGCTGGGCCTCCTATTCCCACCACCAGAGAGCAGTGATGCCCCCCCAAAATAAATAAATTAATTAATTAAAAAAAAGGTAGCTATTTTTTAAAGCCAGGTAGACTAGAGAAACAAATTCATAAACATGCATCTGTATATAAGGGAGAGGTTTATATACAGGAAGAATAGAATATTGAGAAAGCATCCCAATCCAATCCAGTCTAAGGTCCTAAGTCCTAAGGTCCTAAGGAACAAATTTCAAAGCCACGCATATGGATATAAGGAATGGATTTATATTCAAGGGGAACAGGACATGGAGAAAACATCCCAGCCCAGTCCTGCTCAAAGTCACAAGTCAGATATTAACCCATATGCCTGAAATCAGTCCAGAAAGTCTCCTTCTGACTCACGAAGTCACAGGTCAGTGGGTACAGAGTCCTGGCACTGACAGGGGTCTCCCCATGTCTCCTCACTTGTAGGGCTCAGGGTCCATCAACAGCATCCTATGCTGGCGGAAGCAACTCATTGCTGGAAGAGGCCTCCATATGGCTGCCCCAGCCTCAGAGGTCTGTCTTCATCAGGGCTAAGCCATGTGGTCTCTCCACCAGCTACTCCAGCCTCCCAGACGCCGCCATTCTGTGTTGCCTGTGGTTAATCATCTCTGAAACTAACTCCCAACAACTGGGGAAGATAGCTTCTTATCTTCACGAGGGAATATCGTGAGATTTCCCAGGAGTCTCAGGAGAAAGCCATGCCCACATAGAGGCCTCATTGGCTACTCAATGGCTCTCTCCAGATTGACAGGCCAGACTCCACCCCTATGTTTCAATCATAAAATTAACATAAGCACATGCTGCTCCAACCCGTATGTCTTATACCAGTCTATAAAATCATCTTTATACTCACAAACGACGCCAGGACAATCACAGGCCAGTGGGTGCAGAGTCTGGTGTATCCAGTGGTGGTGGAAGCATCTCAGCGCTGGCAGGAGTCTCTATGTGGCTTTTCTGGCTTCAGAGGTTTGGTTCAATCAGGGTAAGGCCATGTGGTTTCTCCTCTAGCTCCACCAGTTTCCAGAACTCAGTGTCTCTCAGCATGCAGCCATGTTGTCCTGTCAGTAGACCATCTCCAAGAGACTGAGCTGTAAGTCTCTCGCCTTGAAGAGGAAAATTCTGCAAGATTTTCCAGAATTCTCAGGAGAAAGCCATGCCCACACAGAGGTCTCATTGGTTATCTCCAGATTGACAGACAAAACTCCACCCCTACACTCCCAATCATGGACTTGACACAGAGTACATCACTGCCACACTATTAAACAATACAAAGTAAGATACAGGGTATCTTTACTGCATTTAGAGCAATTACTTTCAAATTGTTATTTTTAAAATGATGATAAACCTTTGGCTCTACAGTGTCATGCTCTCTCTCTCCAAGGCATATAAAGATATTGTTATAAAATTGCCCCTATCTTTTTAAAATGCATTTGTGGCATTGAAAACAGAATGCAAACCCTGTTTATACTTTGTGAACTCTTCAGAGTGCATAAACAAGGAGACTATAGACGTTGTAAGAGAAATGGTGCTTTATGCCACATAGGATCTTTATTACAATGCTATTACCATTAATTAGCATATATTAAAATCACAAATTAACTTAGCCTGTATTCCAAATCATGGGGAAAGTTGTAGGTTGTCGCCTGTTTCCTGTTCCAGATTTACTGGGAAAACCGTGAGTCCCAGCCCAGAGCTCCTCCTTCTTAGGCATGTCAGAACTATACAAGCTGTGATATAGATAATAGTTGTTGCTATTAGCCGAACCAGTGGCTTTGGATGGCTACGCTTCTTGTTCTCTTTAGTATGGCATGCTTGTTTAAAAGACTACAGTCCTCAGTCTGCAACTGCCCAGCTATAAATTGGAGGCAGCCTTTTATTCAAGTCAAGTTTCCACTAGTACTTGAAATATGTCTTCTTGTGGCTTGTTTGAAAGCATTTTGTCCATGATAGCATGGGTCTTGCTATTATTAACTTATCATTACATGTGGGCACAAATGTGTTAGTGCCCAAAAGAGGGTCCAAATGAGATTGATTGGTTAATACCTCTGAACTTGAATGTTGCTGAAAAGACAGCCTCTCCAAATGACATTCTTCACACCTGAAAACACAAACATTCTTGTAGCCCCTTTGAAGATGCTATTCCTATCCACTATATTGAAAAGTGAATCTTCTATTTGTATCTTTCTGGAGTATTTAATTTCCATACCATGCAATTGTCACAACCATTTATTTCTTTATACCATCACCCATCATACTATCATTTTAGCACTCTACCACTCTGCTGTGACCATTCCCATTTTTAAATATCTTTTTGGTTAATATCAATAATAGCTCACATTTATTGTCTTCTTAATGGGAATGAGGCACTCTCTAATGGCTTTAATGTAGCACCACTACAGGATAGGTGATTTATCTACCTCAACTTAGAATTGTACAAACAAAGGCTTAAAGATTATACAGATGCTTACCTGAGATTTCACAGCTACTTAGAAGTGTAACATGGTTTTGAAAAGAAGTGGCGGGCTGAGCCCTGGTGGCGTAGTGGTTGTCGCGGGATTGCGGCCCACTGGGTTGGAGGTTCAAATCCAGCAGCAAAGTTGGACCTCCTATTCCCACCACCAGATGGCAGTGATGTCCCCCTCCAAAAAAAAATTAAAAAAAGAAAAAAAGAGGCAAAAGACTACTTTACAATATAAAAAAAATAAAGATAGCATATTGATGAATGAGATGCACCTGACTGAAATCATTGTCTTTTCAATTGCATTGAAGATAGACAACAAGACAGAAAGTCAAAAGGAAATTGACCCATCCTAATTGTGGTGTTACAATAAAGTATTGAAAATATCACGGACTCCCAGAAGAATGAACAAGCCAATCTGATACAGCCAGATTATTCCCAAAGACTGAGGATGATGAGACTGCATATTGTTTATCTGGGGCACATGATCAAGAAAGGTCAATTCTTTTTTTTTGTTTTGTTTTGGTTTTTGGATTTTTAGGCATCACTGCCCTCTGGTGGTGGGAGTAGGAGGCCCAGCCTTTGCTCCTGTGGAGCTGGAATTGAACCTGCATCCCAGTGGGCCGCAGTCCCGCACACAACCACTATGCCACCGGGGCTCAGCCCGAAAGGTCAATTCTTAAATAATGATGTGGAGTTTGGTATACTGGAGAATCGGAAAAATGATGAAAATTCTCCATGACATGGATTGACCTGATGACTTAATCAGTGGCCAAGAAATAAGGTAAACTTTATGATAAATAGAAGCTATTTTGAGGGAAGCTGGTCACACCAACAAACCCCAGGAATATAAGCCAGAGTGAGATATCCTTTCTAAGAATAATAACATTTTAGTCTTCTGTTTTCCTTTGCATTAATATTTATAAGAGAATACTCCTGTTTTGAGTTTTCAGAAATTGGAAGCAGAGGCATGGGGAGCATAATAATTCTAGGTCATTCTACCATACTGCAAGTATCTGGGTAGGTGAGACAATCAAAAAATTTATATTTGAAAGCTTTTCTCTCTTTTTTTAAAAAAAATTTTTAAGCTTTTCTCTCTTAAATAAATATTGTAAAATTAACCAAACAGATTTGCACTGAGTGTTCAAATCGAAGGGGGGGGGTCATCTTATCACCAAGGACATATTCATTTTCTTCTATCACTTTGCCCGAGCATTTATATGTACACTAAGTGGATCCTGAGTCAGGTTGTGGAGAAACTAGTACTACAACTGCATAGGGATTTCACTAAGGGCCTAAAATTGGTTGTACTCATGATTACATAACTCTGTTAAATATGTTTAAACCATTGAATTTTATGACATATGAATTATATGTCAGTAATACTGTTAAAATGTTTTAAAAGAAAAAAAATATTCCACAGATAGTCGAGAGATTCTTTGCCTGCTGCTGGTGCTGGGACCAGAGACCAGAATAAAATGTGCTAGAAGAACCTATGTTAGAAAGAAGACAAACATGTGACAACAGGAACAATTACAACAGGAACAATTACAGATAGGACGTTATGTGTAGGTCCTTGTAATACACTCCAGGAACACCTGGGAGAGAAAAGAAAAATATAATTCTCTGGGCTTTTAGAAAGAGCATGGCCTTGATGGCACCGTGGTTTCAGACTCGTAACCCTCTGAACTATGAGACCATGTATTTTTGTCATTTTTTAATCATTTTATTGAGGGTTTGTATATCACTTTCCACAATACATAAATACATATACTATGCCAAGCACCTTCAAATGCCTGCTGCGATCATCAGTCTCCAAATATCTACTTTTCCACTTGAACCCTTGATATCAGATCCTCATCCCTTCCCCTCCATCCCTGCTCCCCCCATTTAAAAGAAAATGCATATACCCTTTGTGATGAAATGACCCCCTCCTTCAATTTGAACCCTCAGTGCAAATTTGCTCATCCACATATAAGATGTGTAAGACAGCTGTCCTTCAGCTAGGAGGTTATGTGTAGATACTTATAATTGGCTCCCTCTCTCTACCTCACCTTCCTTCCTCCCATCTGGTAACTCCACTCTTAACACTGGTCCTGAAGGGTTCATCCGTCCTGGGTTCCAGCTGGATTTGTAAGGTAGAACTGGGACCATGATAGTTGCGGGGAGGAAGCCATAAGGAACTCAAGAAAAGTTGTATGTTTCATTGTTACCTCACTGCATCTTGACGGGCCCATCTCCTCCTCATGACTGCCCTGAGGGAGGTGTCTAATTGCCCACAAATGGGCATTGGGTCACCACCCTGATCACCCCCTCTTTCATAGTGATGTGATTCAGTTTGTAACATTTTGTTATAGCATCTATAAGAAACTAATGCACACTCTGCATGCCATTATATGGGTAGTCAGATATCAAGGATCACAAGGTGTGTTGAAACTGGTGCTTTTCCTGGTATTAAAGAGAAATGAAAGAACTCATAGCCTTGTGATAATTATTCTACATCCAGAGTAGATGCCAATTAGCAGATTAGGTAATTTCATTTTGCATTTTGTTATTTTTTAGTATCTATTGATTAGGGCTGTCCTGTCCAGGCATCCTTGAAGATATTCTTATTTGGACAAACACATTGTTATTGTCACTATCATTTTAATAGTCAAATCAGACCATCGCTTCTATATATATCCCCTTTAGTTCCATAGCTACAGCTTCACTCTTCAGGCTCTGAAAGAGATTTTAGTTGTTTTTCTTAGATAATGAGGTATACATGATGCATTCTTATATTGCTTACCTAGGGTAATTCCACCAAGACTCATAACATCATCCTTACCAACTACTGCACCTCACTACAACTGGTAGCTGCCCTATCACAAGATCAAATAGAGAATACACCAACTGGACTTAGGCAAAAAGCAACAAAATTGGGTGAAGATGCCTGCTTCCTTGTAAAAGTTCAAGGTCAACTTTGTGACCCCCCCCTCCAACCCAGGCATTAGTCTTTTCTTCTGTGTCACTATCTCTCTTGTCCAGCAATGGTGTCCTAACCTTTTTGGAAGGAGAAAACTAGACTCTGAGTGAAAATATTTTTAGACTAGGAACTTGAGTTAGATCAGACACTCGAAAAGAATTCTGGATATGGAGCATTGGAGGACTGGAGATTTGTACCTGTTTTTTTATGCAGCAATAAGTAAGTCCAAAGATCAATTCCGCTTTCTTTGAGTCTGAGATCTAAGGGAACGCACAGAAGTGTTCCCCAGATAGCTCTGTCCCTCTAAGAGCTTAAGAACCTGCCAAATCCACTTCAGATTCCGTTATTGTTTTCAACTTTATTGTAGTAAATGAAAATAGCATAAAATTTGCCATATTATCTATACTAAGTGAATAATTCCATAACATTATATATTTCACATTGTCCATGTTGTGTAACACTCCAAACAGCTACTCAGTACCTATTAAACATTAGCCCCACTTCTCCATCTCCCCATAACAACTCTCTAGCAACCTCTTATCTACTTCAGTTTTTATGCATTTTCATATTATATATTTTTATGGAAATGAAATCATGCTATAGTTTCCCTTTGTGTTTGTTTACATCATTCGAGATATTATTATCAATGTTCATCAATGCTATAGCATTCAACAGAACTTCATTTCATTTTATAGCATAATAACATTCTAGCTTATGTAATATTCAGTGTAATATGTATCCTATAATAGAGGCTTGAATAGTTCCACCTTTTTCCTATTCAAAATCTGCAATTTTGAAAAATTTTGGCATGTATATAATCAATGAGACATGTGAAAATTCTATGTTCAATTTTTAAGATATCTCCAGCTGTTTTCCTTTGCAAGAGCAAGTGTTGCAGTTTTTCACTTCCTCACCAACACTTGTAATAGTTTTCATAATAGCCAACATAGTCAATGTGAAGTTGGTATCACATTGTGCCTCCATCTTACTTTTTTGTTCAGATGTTGCAAAGTAATAGCAAGACTGCACTTTGAAACACTTGAACTTCTGTTCTTGAATTTCTAAACTGCGTCTGATGCTATTTGACCATAAATGTTGACCTCATCTCCATCCCTCAGACTGGTCTCCTGGGTTTAGGCTACTTATGATCCTTCATTGCTTTGTTCCCAGACACTGACTTTGTCTGAATTTAGAAAGTCAGGCTCTGACCTGTAGAGGTTTTACCTGAATTCTAGGATCCAGTCATGTACCAAGCCTGCTTGAGCCCCTTTGTGGCTTTGCTTGATTAACTGCAGAAAGCTGTGAATGATTTCTGCAAATCCCAGAATTATAGGCAGTGATGAATATTAAACAGGCAAGAGTAGAGCCTTTAAAACTGAAAAAGTGTGCTATTATCTGACTCTCTTGAAAGAATAGCAAATCCTTGAAAGCAAGATCTATATCCTATTTAGCTCTGAGTATACAGTTCCTTGCTGCTCATAATCACTAAAGGTATGCTAGAAGCATGAATGTAAGAAGATACCTGTATCTAAAATGGCATAGGCTATATCCTCATGAAGCTTACAATCCTGCAAGTGTGAGAGAATTAAGGTTTATTGTGCCAACCTGACCAATAAACACATGTGAGGTTAATTGAAGAGCTGAGAGATAAATGGCTCCGTGATCCTTGCCTTTCTAGTTCTCTTTTCTCTTGCTTTCTGATGGTCAGACCAGGGTTCCTGCTTCAGCTGGCAAGGCTCACTTCCTAGGAGACATCCCTCTGGGGAAGCCACATAGACCTAACCCGATGCAGCCCTGGATGCTGGAGCAGCCCTGTGGAGAACTCTGCCAGCACTGAGATGCTTATACATTCACTGATTCTGCTTTCCTCCTGCAGTGGGCATCGTTGTATGCCTTTTCTGAAATTGAGGAGCGCTCTGTAGATCAGTGTCGGACTTATGGGCAAATGTTGGATATATGAGCTTAGACAGCACTGGGATGCTTTCTTCCTGTATACTTATGAGTTTCAGAGGATTTGTTTCTCTAGTTTACCCAGACTAACACAAAGTGTTTCTCTCTCAAATCAGATATCTGTAAACATGATTTGCCACAGACACTTAAGCAAGTTACTAACTTAAGTATACTAGAGAGTACTGTCCCCCCCCCCCCCCCCCCCCCGCCACCAACAAACAAACAAAACAGAAAAAAGTTCTGCTGTGTGGAGCTTTCTTACTATGCATTTTCCCCACTAGGTGAGCACAGAGCAACTCACTCTGAGTTTGTGCATCCAGTAGCATGTCCTGGGATGGTTCTCTCTGGTTGCAGTGTATTTTTTCATAAAAGCAGTTTTGCTTCAACCTCATTTGTTGTGATGGCCAAATTAAGAGAACTGTGCAGCTCTGAAATTTTTGTTCCTTGCTCAGGAAAATTGCCGCAGAGACAGTTGTAATGTTGAACACCACTTACAAGGACAGTGCTTTGGGAAAAACTCAAATGTACAAGTAGCTTTCTCAATTATATAAAGGTGAAATGTCATTGCTTGACAATCTTCATTCATAACATCCATTAACTTCAAAACGGACAAAAATGTCAACAAGCAATGCAATTAGAGTCCGTTTTACCAGGTCAGACTGTTAATGAAGTTTTCTACATGTAGATTCTGAAAAGACAGTGTGTGATAAAAAAGAGGGACCTGATTTGTGGCAGATAGGGGTCTAATTTTCCATCAAGACAATGCACCTTATGGAGTAGAAAGGGGGAACCGACTATAAGGATCTACATATAACTTCCTCCTGGGACATGGACAACAGGGAAGTTGGAGAAGGGAGACATTGAACAGTGTACAATATGACATAATAATAAAAATTTATAAATTATGAAGGGTTCATGAGGGAGGGAGGTGGGAGGGGGAAAATAAGGGGCTGATACCAGGGGCTCAAGCAGAAAGAAAATATTTTGAGACTGATGTGGGCAACAAATGTACCAATGGACTTAATATACAATAGATACATATATGGATGATGATAAGAGTTGTATAAGACCCCAATAAAATGATTGGGGAAAAAAGACAATGCACCTTGTGGCGGTCATGTGCTTATGTTAATTTCATGACTGAGATGTAGGGGTGGAGTCTAGCCTGTTAATCTGGAGATAGTCATTGAGTAGCCAATGAGGTCTCCATGTGGGCATGGCTTTCTCCTGAGACATCTGGGAAATCTCACGATACTTCCTTCTTGGAGATGAGAACCTATAGCCCAGTTGTTCGGAGTTAGTCTTAGAGACAATTAATCATGGACAAGACAAGAGGGCAGTGTCCAAGAAGCTGAAGGAGCCAGAGGAGAAGCCACATGGCTTTGCCCTGATGGACCTCTAAAGCTGGAGAGGCCATGTGGGGATCCCTGCCAGTGATGAGTTGCTTCTGCCACCACTGGAAGTTGTTTATGGACCCTGAGCACAGGAAGCGAGGAGCCATGGGGAGACCCTTGCCAGCAACAAGATTCTGCACCCACTGACCTGTGACTTCGTGAGTCAGAAGGAGACTTTATAGACTGGTATTGGGCATATGGACTAATATCGGACTTGACTTTGAATTGGACTGGGCTGGGATGCTTTCTCAGTGTTCAATTCCTTTTGTATATAAACCACTCCCTTATATCCATATGTGTGTCTATAAAGTTGTTCCTCTAGTCTACCTGGACTGACACGCACCTTCTCATGCAGCCATCTCTATGCACCATGTTTTGGCAAAACACAGCATGACTCTCTTGCCCAACGTACCTAACTCACCTGACCTCACTCCAAGTAACATATTTTTGTTTCCATGAATGCAAAGTGACACAAAAGGACAGCAGTTTGATGACATAGAAGAGGTGAAAAAAAGGGAAGTATTGTCAGCCACACAAATACATGAATTTGAAAAATAGTCCTGAGACAAAAGTCACAGATTTGACCAATGTATTAAGTATAATGGGAAGTACTTTGAAGGTGATAAGATTGTTTGGGGGAAAAATTATATACATATCTTTGCAACAAAAAATATTCTGATGTTGGGGGAGGGGAACCCTTTCATCTGTGCACTATCTTAGACCAAAATGTTCCTGGATAGTACAAAGAGTTAGCACACTTGGTGACAGTTGAGTGAGTTGAAGGTCTTAATCCAACTAGAGCTATATCAGAAGAAATTCCTGGGGAATCCACTTCCAAAAAATATCAGCCATTGAACACACTCCGGAAAACAATTCAACTCTGATATACATGGGTCACACTGGGTCAGTCTATTAAAGACTATTGGTAGTTGTTATCTGTGGCAGTCATGTGCTTATGTTAATTTTATGATGGAAATGTAAGGGAGGAGTCCAGCCTGTTAATCTGGAGATAGCCATTGAGTAGCCAATGAGGCCTCTATGTGGACATGGCTTTCACCTGAGTCTCCTGGGAAATCTCGTGATTTTTCCCTCGTGAAGATGAGAAGCTATCTTCCCCAGTTGTTGGGAGTTAGTCTCAGAGACGATTAATCACAGATTAGATAAGCTGGCAGCATTGGAGAAGCTGGAGGAGCTACCGGAGAGACCACACAGCTTTGCCCTGATGGAACCAGACCTCTGAAGCTGGGGCGGCCAGATGAAGATCTCTGCCAGCAATGAGTTGCTTCTGCTGTTGATGGACCCTGAGCCCTGGAGGCAAGGTGCCCTGCCAGCACTGGGATTCTGCACCCACTGACCTGTGACTTCGTGAGTCAGAAGAAGACTTTATAAACTGATTTTGGACATATGGGTTAATTTCAGACTTATGACTTTGTACTGGACTGGGCTGGGATGCTTTCTCCATGTCCCATTCCTTTTGTATATAAACCCTTTCCTTATATCAATATGCATGTCCTTGGATTTGTTCCTCTAGTCTACCCAGACTAACACATTATCCCGTACCTAGATATTTAGAGCCATCTTTTAAATATCATCAGATAGAAATGACTTCAGCTACAGCAAAATTTTAAGCTCTGTCATAGCTATTATAACAAAAATCAGCTAATACTGATCCTGTGAGACAGACTAGAGTTGCTCCATAGGCTTTCGAAGGATGCAAATCTTCAGGAAAGTACACTTGGACATCATTCTCCCAAGCAACAACTGGTAGATCACATTACTAGTCATTTGGTTAGCAGCTAAGCATTTAACTATTGTGCCACCAGGGCTCCTACACTAGCCTAGACCTACTTATTTTATTTCTCTCACTTGTAAAGTGGAGCAAATGATTTCCATGTCAAAAGCTGATGGAGACAATTAAGAAATGTTGAGCAAACATCAGGCACCGTGCTTGGGAGAAAACAAACATTCAGTGAATATTTCCTTCCTCCCTTCATAAATGGCCAGCTTCTGCCTGTTTGAGAATATTTTCAGTGTAATGGATTCTCTGTTGGGAGGACTGAAGACTATATTCCCAGTGTGCCACCCCACCCCCACCCCAATACTATCACGATGATGCATAGGTGGTGCGATATTTCTGTAGTCTCGATCACTTCCTGAACATCTCTACCTTCTCACCCTAGCACAACTCTTCCTATGCTTTGCTAGTCATTAAAATTCCTGATGTTTAAACTCTGGTGAATTGGGGACTACATAAAGAGACGAAAATTCCCCCAGACCCTTGATCAGCAAACTGTGGCTCAAAAGACACATATGGCTCCTTCAAAATCACACGGGCTCTGGAATAAGATTGAAATTGAAATGAAACTATCATACTTTTATTTATGAAATTTTAAAGGATATTATTCAGATAATAGTGACTTGTTTGTAGTACATTTATGGCTCTCACATAAGTTTTAAATTGTTGTGAGGGACAGGATTGGCTCTTTCATCTCAAAGTTTGCAGACCCCTGCCCCGGACCATTCATTTTCCTCCTTTGATGGTTAGATATGTAGTATATTTTTCTATGTCCTTTAAAATGCACCTAAATTCTTCATGACCCAGCAAAATGAACTTCTAATTTTCCACCCTCTCAGGATCTTCCATATCTCAGTACATTGGCAGCTCCATCCTTCTAATTCCTCAGGCTGGAAATCATGGCATAATCGATTCATTTGCCCTTCACTTCTCTCTCCTCTCTCACATCAGAAAATTCCATTGCCCCTTCTTTCAAATTATACTCTAGATTCAGCTACAGCGTAATGATTCCACATAGAAACGTTGCCACGCTTTAGCCTGAAGAGTTGCAAAATCTTCCTGTGCATTTGACTGCCTTCAGTTTCTTCACATCAGGCAAATTAAAACCTTTGCGAGAAAAGAATGTTAACATGCTTCTTTTTTTTTTTTTTTTTTAAGGGCATCACTGCCCAGGTGGTGGGAGTAGGAGGCCCTGCCTTTGCCCCTGTGGAGCTGGAATTGAACCTCCATCCCAGTGGGCCGCAGTCCCGCGCACAACCACTACTCCACCAGGGCTCAGCCCAACATGCTTCTTTTACTCAAAATGTTCCAATGGCCTTGTGCTGGAGTGAAAGGAAAAAAACAATTTCTTACAGCAGGCTCCAAGACTTCCCTGCCATTTCCTCTGAGTCACCATCTTCCTTCATTGGGGCCTTCTGGCCTTCCTTGATGATCTTTCATGAGAAATTACCTGAACTGTCTTTGCTATTTTCTCTGCTAGGAGTGCTTTTTCTTCTGCAATCCACATGGCTCATTCCAACCATGTTTCCTTTCAAAGGCTCCTGCATGAGAAAGACTTTCCTGATCACTTTTTATAAAATGGAGCCCCCCACAATGGTCATATGTTTAGCACACTCAGTGACTGTTGTAAAGGTTCTATGAGGAAACTTGGAGGAAAGGTTTGGTTTCTACTTCCCCCCAAATCAGTCACTGGAGGACCTCTGGAGCACACTTGTACTCTGACACACAGGGTTGCCAGAAGTCAGTTGGCCTAGACTCCAATACAATGGCTAAACAATGGCCTCAAATTTAACAACACTTGTGTCGATAGTTCAAGAATCGGCAGCAGTTTCTTCAGCTGTTGGGTCACTATCAGTCAGAACTGACTAGATGGCACCTGATAATAACAACGCAGCTTGTGAATAAAAATTGCATATAAGTAAAATGGAGGAAACAAAGCCATAAAACTTTAATTCTAATACTACATACAGATATAGACCATAGGCTCTTATGCTATCTAAAAATATGTCTCCATGTAAGAAGTAATAATATATAATTTTTCACAAAGATATTGTAAACTGTGAAATATAAAAATTAAACTACCTTGGTAAAATTACTGAGGTATTTCATGTGTTCTAATTAATTAAAAATACATTTGTGTTTTATTTTTCCTAATGCAATATATAACAATTGTTTTCATTCATAAAGTGTATTTTTCTACTAAGTTTGTCTTGTCTTTTAAAACAATATTGAATAAAATCATTGAATTATATAAATCAATGTAAATGTGCCACACCCCACAAGACAAATTATTATTAAGTCCATATGCAATACATTTAACAAAAATTCAAATCAGCATAATTTAATTTCAAAATAAAATACTTTAACCACTATAACACACAATCAATTTTAAGAACCAGGAAGGATGCTTCATAATGCTACTCAGGGGAAGACAGAACACTTCTCATTTCATCCTCAATACAATTAAGCTAGTTCTATCACCAAATAATCTATGAACTTCTGATTAGCCAGATGTCATTTTCCACCTTCCATACCCAATTAAAATGCAGTGATGTGTTCAATAAGGTAGAATAAAATCATTTAGAAGCTTTTTTCCTTTCTCTTTCGAATAGCCTCCCAACCCCCATGTAGAGAGGAAATGAAGCAATGCATATTTATGCATTTTACATTTTGGGAGAACAAATTAAAATGAAACCCTATTTATTTCAGTTCTAATGTGTTCATTTTAATTTGATCTAATGCAGAACAATGTTTGTCTGCCTTTTAACTCTTAAGTTTTTGTGCATCAGTATCTCTGTACTAGTTACCCTCAGCTTCCCTGTATGGGTGTCCTTTACCTAGGAAGGTGGTGCTAGGTATGCATTTTGAATTCACTTTTTGTTAACACGCAGGTGACCTCTCTTTCCAACCTGTTCTCCTTCCCTCCCTCCCTCCCTCATTTCCTGGTGTGGTTTGTACAGTAACTGCTCTGAGACTATCTGATGTCAGAGAGGGAAGTCATCTGAACAATATAAGAGCAGCCACCACCTCACCTAGTGTTAAAACCTACTGAGCCAACAGAACCTCAAATCCAGTAAAACAAACAAACAAACAAACCCTATTTTAAACCCCAGAGTTGGCAAAGGGACTGTTCCCTTTAAGAGTGAAAATATTTTCAAAATCTATTTTTCTAAAGTAGATTTTTCTAAAAGCACTACACCGTGTTCTGTGCTTTCTTAAACAGACGTGTGACTATGATGACTTGGGTCAACATTTGGAACATCAATTTTATGCGATGCCCTCAAAGGTTATAAGCCTACATGGAATTGCTGGCCCCTAAAATAGATGTTCTCAGATTGCTTACCACTGCGACTTCCTATGTGTGCCTTATAGTTTATTTGCCAATCCACCTGCAACTTTCCCCTTTTCTGATCTCTATCAGCATTTCCCCCTTTAGTCTCTTTTGATCTGAGAGATGAGATCGTGTTGCTAGGTAAGATAGATAAAAATGAAAATGTAAACTCTCTCCTGGGCTAGGTTAGTGGTTTGACATCATTACTCATGACTACAAGAGTCTTGGGTTAACATGTTTAAGTCAAACTATCCAAAAGGTAAGAAAACAAAATTTCATTGCAAGAAGGACCAGACGTAAGTCCCTAGCATTTTAAAATATTTTAAATAATGTTTAGAAGATAGGTCATTCTTTTTCGCATTTGAAGCAGCAGTGCCCAGGCATTTGGGGCCCTTCTCTTGGTGTGTAGTTAAAAATGGAATATAGCACCTGCATTTTGGATTATGTGTTGTTGAAATGAAATATTGCAGTTAATATCTTACCTATATTCAGCCAATATTAAAGAGAGGTATGTGAGAAATTTGTATAGGGTAACAAAGGCAAAAAGAAAGGGAAAATAAGAATTAAAAATGACTGTTTAAGATGCCTGGGTGGCATAAATGGTTTGCACTCTACCACTAACCTAGTATATAGGTTACCCTAGATATATATTCATATAAGCGGTATATATTAGGCCAGTATATATATATATAAGAGAAAACATATATTGTTCTTACTTCATAGAAGAAAAAAGACCGATAACCTTCAAACTACATGGATAAATTCTACTGTCCAACACATAGATTCACCAAGAGTCACATCTGTTGTGCCACAATGGCTTTGTGTTTGTTCATGTTTTTAATGTTTTATTGATCTTATGATCATTCTACTTTCCTCTTCACCATCCCTTGAATGCACATTGAGGCACATGAGTATGTTCAGATTTATAATCCATGTGTCCTTCTACAGAGGAGATTTTTCTGAACCTAAAGCACACTAGACTGATGTCCTTTACTGCGTCCAACATCAAACATTCTGTGTAACTCCTCACAGGAAGAAGTAGAAAGATTCATTGGCATTCTCGTCAAAGTTCTCAGCCAGTCATAAGTAGAACATGACCCGTGCATCTAACCTGCGCTTGACGTCAATGTGCAGTCACACAAATTAGTGCTTTAATTTCAGTCCAAGTGGCAATGTGGAGCAAAACCTCCATCTTTCCATGTCGCACAATGGCGTCTTGCTGCTCTTCTCCCACAACCCTTCTTTAATTTGATGTAAAGCTTTGTCCTAAAATGCACTTATTCTGTTTTATTGTGGGCTTAAGTTTTTCCATTATGAGCAAAAGGAAATGTAATGCAATGCAATGTAACCACTCTTCACATGGTGGTGTATTTTCTTCCAATTATATTTTTTCCAAAAATGCACTTATCCTTGACCCTGCAGATATTGTAAATATTTTATTACCCATTATTCTGTTACTCCAATCCTTTTGTGTGAAAGCCCTACTTGCATCAATAAGTCTCTTTATATATTGATCAGTTGGAGATAGCATGACATAAGTAGAACAGACACAGATTTCAACAGGTAGGTTAATTGTTCTTAAGTAAGTGTGTTAGGTACCTGCTTTTCCTCATCTCAGTTTGCTCACCCATTTGCGATTAAAGCAGTGCACACTCTGTATTGACCATTTTTTATGTTAACATGAAGCAGTCTATGTGCACCAACTGATCAATCACCTATTCAGCGCAGGTGCTTGATAGGTATTGCCTCCTTTCTTCATCTCTAGGAAATAGACACCAGACTCTTGCAATGACTGTGTCAAATAACATATAGCTTGTATATAAAATTATTGTTTAAGAAATATATTAGAAAAAAGAAATTTATTAGGTACAGAGGCACAGGGCAGTGAATCATGTGTTTATTCATAAATATTTCTGGGAATTTGTGCTTAAATCTGTTTATAAGTATACATACATACATCATTATCTAAAAGCTCATGAACAGTCACAAAAGATGCAACTATTAGTCTCTCCCCATCCAGAGGAAAGAAGAATGGTGAAATTTGAAGACACATGGAAACATTTTGTCCAAAATGCACCAAGCCAATATTAGTCCACGACTTCAAGACCAAAAGAACAAGATAGTGCCTGCTACCACTACCATGGCTCTAAAAAGGATCACAGTAAAATGTCCTAGATAGAGTTAGGGACAATATAGAACAATGGCCCAAATCATTAAGAGACCAGGCTTACTAGTCTCACAGAGATAGGTGAAACCCCCAAGACTATGCAGGGCTCACAGCTACCCTTCAGATCTGGAGCGTCATTCACCCCATCGGCAGCATAATCTACCATTTAAGATCTAACGGACAAAATGTACCCAAGGACAAAGTTGAAAAGATCAGGAAAGGAGAAGGAATGGAAACAGGAAACACCAGGAGGAAATGCGATCAGTTATGGTACATGGAGAGGCCAGTAATGGATGAGTTGAGAAAAAATGTGCATAGACTATTGAAGGTAAAACTGATGATCTCTGGGTGCTTGATAAGTAGTTTAAAACTCTTGAAACTGAACTGTAAACCTCTCCCTAAATCTACCTAATTTTAAAATTGCTTAAGAATGCTTACGAAGTCCATGAGGAGACACTGACACAGGGAGTGGTAAAAGGATAGTCTTGCAGTAAATGACACTTCACCCCACCCCACCCACTTGGCTGTGCCTTAGCACTTGACCTTCGTTTTCCTTGTGGTTGCATGACATAATCAAACTGTTTGATCTTCTAGCATCCTGTGATTGGCTGAGGGCCTGACCCTTGTTATCCACAGGATTGTGATTGATTGACTGTCAGTAGATCTTCAGGCCATTCTTCGTAATCTATTTTATTTTGGAAGCACTGCTAAAATCTGTTCTGTGTCCTACCAACAGAAAAGTCTCCATTGATGGTGACTGAGCATGAACTGGTGAATTGGCTGAGAACTGAATTTAGGTCTACCACATGGAAGGCAAATAGTCTACCATTAAGCCACCATTTTCCCTCTCTTTAGAGCACTCTGAAGTGTCGCTATGAATCAGAATTGACTTGGTGGCAGTGAGTGAATAGGTAAAACACTGGATTTCAATGTACCTCAATGACTCGCTCCCCTGTTCATTCCCAAATGCCAAATGTCCACTGGGGGGTGTATACAAAATAGCTGGAAGATGCCTTCACAAATATGGTAAGCAATTTAGTTTGCTTGTAGCTGGTTTTTACTTATCTCACAGACTATAGCTGGTTATAAGAAAAATAGATTGGGCCTTGAAATGAGGCAGACAGGCCTAATATCCCTCCTTTCTTACTAAAAGCTGTGTTTCTATGGGCATGTTGCCAATATCCGGGGGAAGCATCCCTGATTGGCAAAATGAATGTAATCCTTGTATAATAGATTCCCCAGAATAGCTACCAAAGGATTATTACTAAGCACTCAGTTACTATTATTTTCATTACTTTGTTCTCCTTTCCTTCTATGGATAGCATCTACTTAAGGAGTTTTGGGGGGGTTTCGGGTTTTTTTTTGGAGTTTTTAAAGATTAAATAAAATGACTTATTCAAATGCCTAGGGATAACAGTTATTGGAATCTGATACCTATTAAATGCTAGATAAATTCCTTAATCTTTAATTTGCCAAAAATAAACTTTCCTGGCCAATTTGTATTTTCAATGAGTCCATTACTCTAATTTCAAATGTATAAATTTTTGTTCACATATTGGAATTGACAAGAATAAAATAAAGCACAACAAGATAATATGAAGGTCCTTGAAAAGGTTTGTGGCAAAATGGAATGGAGAAATAATGGAATTTTTCCATGAACCATTTGAAATTCGCTGTATGTTAGCTTCTGTCTTTCAATAGAAAAAAAGAAAATGTGCTATACAACTTATTTTGTGGAAACCATACTATGATTCTTTAATAAGTCTTCTAGTTCTTCTAATTCTTACTCTATTTTTGAATATTCTGAAATCTACCCACATGGCAGAGTTTACAAGGATATATAAACACTTCAGATTTTCAACTGATTTAATTACATGGAATGTCTCTAGAGGTTCAAATAGTCATGTAATGAAATCTCAAACCTGCACACTAATTCTTCTACTTGTCATGTACTATGCAGTTATATTTAAGAATTTTCCAATCATGACAGTTAAAGTTGTGTGTCAACATGACTGGGCCAGGATTCTTGTGGCTCGGCAATTAAAAGTGTTTTGGTAATTAGTACTCCTTCATCTGCTTCTAATGTAGGTGCTGTGGGAAAACATGCAGGGCTTATTTGGGGGGTGTTGGTTTCATTTTATTTTTCTTTGTGTCTGGATTCTGCGTTTAGCTCATGAATCTCTAATTCTTTAAAGTTGGGTCAACTGCTTGGAGAATCTACTGTCCACTCTGTCAGTGGCATACCACCTTACCTGGGAACTTTTGATTTAGTTACTTCTGCAGCCATCAGTCTGCCTTGCTGACCTTGGGTCTGTTATCTCTTCAGTGACAACCTTGTCTGCCTGCCAGTCATGGGTTCATCAGTGCCTGCATCTACACAAGGCCAGGAAAACCTCCAGCCTAACATCTGATCTGTAGACTTTGAACATGCCTGTATTTACATTATGTAAGTCATTCTGTTAGTATAAATATATATATATTTCATTGTTTTTACTTCTCTAGAGAACCTAGCCTAAGTTAGTCCAGGTAAACTAGAGAGACAAATACATAGACTTGCATATGGATATGAGTGCGGTTTATATATGAGGAAGAGGACATTAAGAAAGCATCCTAAACCAGTCCAGTACAATGTCACAAGTCCAATATTAGCTCATATGTCCATTACCAGTCTATAATGTCTCCTTCCAACTCATAAAGTCACAGGCCAGTGGGTGCAGAATCCTGGTGCTGGCAGTGGTCCCATCATGGCTCCTTGCTTTCAGGGCTCAGGGTCCATCAACAGCATCCAATGGTGGTAGAAGCAACTGAGCGCTGGCAGGGGTCTCCAGGTGGCCTTTCCAACTTCAGCAGTCTGGTTTAATCAGGGCAAAGTCAGCTCCTCAGACACTGCCATCTTGTCTTGTCTATAGTTCATTGTCTCTGAGACTAACTCCCAACAACTGGGGAGATAGTTTTTTATCTTTATGAAGGAAATATGAGATTTCCTAGAAGTCTCAGGAGAAAGTCATGCCCATGGAGGCCTCATTGACTGCTCAATGGCTAGCTCCAGATTAACAGGCTAGGCTCCACCTATTTACAAAGTAAGATCCAGTAGAAAAATAAGTGTCTTTGATCCAGGGAAGCCATACAATTCAGATGAGCATCAGAGCAGTGAACTATAGAAAAGTCCATCCCAGGTCTATGCTTGTTCTATATGTTCATCCACGGTAATTTCTATCTCACTTTTGTTCCTTGTCAACTTTAAATACATAGAAGTAGTCTTTCCATATGAATACATCTGGAAATCGCACTCTATTACAGGCCATTGAAACAGATTTGTTCAAAGAGTTTCTCACCTCAGTGAGCAGCTTGGCTCATAAAATGTTCTAGCTCAGTTGTTCTTCCTTATATAATTACACAGTTCTAAAATACAACAAAGTATACAACAAAAAATAAAAGGCATTTACTTAAAATGGAAAACTTTTTGTCCTGGGAGAAATTTTGCCTTTTATATATAAGATTCAGCTTCCATTCCTTGCCAATCTCATGCACAATCACTACCTGTCGGCAGTAAAGACTTACATGTTTCTAGGATGCTGAATAGGTTTCAATGAAGCTGTCAGACAATCATGAGGCGTAAGAAAGGAAGGAAAACAGGTTACAAAAATCAACGATTAAAACCTCTTTCAATCAGGCAAGATGAACAATCTGGAGGAGAAAAAATGGGACAGACGGTGCTGGAGAACATGGGATAGAGAGGAGATGGGGGTAAGAAAGTGGGTGTTAGCAAATCCAGAGAGAAGGGAACAACAAGTGATCCAAATCAGTGGCAAGGAGGGTGTAAGAGGCCTAGTAGGCCTTGATAAAGGGCAGTGTAACAGAGGAAATGCTGAAATCAAAAGGAAAGCTGAGCATGATACTGTGACAAGAGGAAAGTAAAAGAAAATAGAGAAAAGAATTAGGCAAACATCTATGGAGGTCTAAATACAGGTATGTATATATGTAAATATATTTATATGTGATGATGGGGAAATAGATCAATGAACATATATTTATAGGTTTCATATTAAGGTAGCAGATGGACATTGGGCCTCTTCTTAAGTATTCACTCAATGCAACAACACTTTGTTCTATTAAATTGGGATTCCATGTTGCTCACCTTCCCAACATGATCACTGAAGATAGAATGGGTGCATAAGCAAATGTGATCAAGAAAACTGATGGTGCCCAGCTTTCAAAAGAGATTGCATCTAGTCTTAAAGGTTTGAAGATAAACAAGTGGCCATCTAGCTGAGAAGCAACAAAGCCCCCATGCAAGAAATATACCAGCCAGTGTGATTATGAGGTGTTGATGGGAGCAAGTAGCAGGCATCAAAAACAAACAAACAAAATCATATCATTGTGAATGAGGAGGAGTATGGAGTGGAGACACCAAGCCCATCTGTAGACAACTGGACTTACCCTCCTTACAAAGAATCATGGGAAGGAGAGGAGCCAGTCAGGATGCAGTTTAGCAATGATAAAACATAGAACCTTCCTCTAGTTCTTAACTGCTTTCTCCCCCGCCCCGCCCCACTATCATGATCCCAATTCTACCTTACAAATCAGGCTAGACCAGAGGATGTTCAGTGGTGCAGAAAAGATCTCAAAACACAGGGAATCCAGGACAGCTAAACTCCTCCAGGGCAATAATGAGGGTAGTGATACCAGGAGAAGAAGGAGAAGATGAGAGAGAAAGGGGGAACTGATCACAATGACCTACATATAACAGCCTCTCTTTGGGATGGACAATAGAAAAGTGGGTAAAGGGACACATCAAACAGTGTAAGACATGGCAAAATAATGATAATTTATAAATTATGAAGGATTCATGAGTGAGAGGTATGAGGATGGAAGGGAAAAATGAAGAGCTGATACCAAGAGCTCAAGTAGAAAGGAAATGTTTTGAGAATGATGATGGCAACAAATGTACAAATGTGCTCAATACAAGGGATATTTGTATGGATTGTGATTAGTTGTACGAAGCCCCAATAAAAGGATTTTAAAAGGAAAATGAATCCCTATCAATCACAGCTGTTCAACCAGCAATTAATTATGGTGATGGTGCAGGATTTGACATCATTTTGCTTGGCTTTGCATGGGGTTTCCACGATCAAGGGCCAACCCCACAGAAACTAACCACTATAAGCAGTGGCACAGTGGAGCATGCATGTGAATTCAGATCCTGTAGACATTGCAGAATGACCCCTGCCCCCATCAGCAGTTCCATAACAGCCAGCCCAAGACAGCAACTTCTATTCTAGACAATACCCCACAATCCTTGTTAACATTTACTATGACTTATCTGTATGTGCTAACTGTGCATATTTTTGTCTACCTGGATATTGAATCACAGCCTTTAGTTTTGGAACTAAACCTTATGAGAATTCGATTTAGTAATGCCAATCCTAAAATCATCTCCTCCTTCCTGATCCTAAGTCATGAATCCAAATTCTAAGACATGTGAACTTTCTACTTTGTCTTTACCAATGATTTAATATCAAACCAACTCATGACAGGCTCCTGTCTGTCAAGTTAGTACTCAGTTCTATAAGGTTTTCACTGGCTGAGTTTTCAAAAGTAAACTTCTGGGTCTTTTTGTCTGAAGTAAACACAAAATTCCAACCATTTGGTTAGCATTCAAGCACAATAAACACATGTAGCACCAAGGACTTGGAGTAACATGGAGATTTCAAGAAACAGAAAGACGCATCCTTGAGTAAGGAATTTAGGCAGAAATGAAAGATACAAAGGGGGAGGCTATTTCACATATTTGGTTGAACTCACAATCTTAACTGAATTAGGGCTTCAGTGAAGTTTACTTTCAGTATAACTAGCTAAAGGTTAATAAATAGAGTCTTAAGTATCATGCAGACATGTCATTCTTGACAGATAATCAATTTGATTCTTTGCTTTATTTTCATTTATGCATAGTTAGAAGGAAGTGTTGCCTGAGAAAATACAACCCATTTAGTTTGCTTGCCTTCTTCTCACTCTCTTGTCAGTGCCACCTAACAGACGTTTCTTGCTTTTGATGTAGCTGTCTGAAAAATCCGTGGAGATGACTACAGGGTGCATAAGGACAACATCTCATTCTGGAAAAGCGGATAATAGATTAGAAAGAGACTTCCCAGTGAAGAACATAAAGATGGAGTAAGAGAAACTTATTACAGTGCAGGTAACAAATAATGAAAAACACTCAACTAAAAAGTAATATAATAAGAAAGACATGCCAAATATGAGAGTTCATAAGAGAATGGAATTGACCAAGCTCAGTTGGTAATTTTAAGTGAAGGGTAAAGAAAAAGGAAGTTGAGAAAGACTCTTCATGTTGGGGCTGGGTGACTAAATGAACTATAATTCTACCAGCATAGCTAAGGAATTTAGAATGGAAGAATGGTGGAGAAAATAGATTTCACTGGAGCATTGTGTTCAAATGAGTTGAGTAGAGAAAACAAGTGACACTCATACATGTATAAGAAAGAACTTTATATCAAAGAGTAATTGTTTATTAAGAAAATATCCCAGCCCAGTCCAGTTCTAGTCCATAAGTCTGATATTAGCCCATAAGTCCAATACTAGTCCATAAATCCTTCTTCAAATTCACGCAGTCACATGCTATGATGCAAAATGCAGGATAATCACAGGTTATCCAAAGTTTGTGCATCCAAAATTTTGTGGACCCAATGGCAGTCAAAGTGTCTCAGCATTGGCATGGGTCTCCATGTGTTTCCTCCAGGTTCTTCAATAAGAACAAGAAGGAGAGAGAGAGAGAGAGAGAGAGAGAGAGAGAGAGAGAGAGAGACTCACCCAGGGGTCAGCAAGTCACCAAGTGGCTTGTCAATAGGAAGATGAAGGCACAGAGAGAGGGGAAGTTTTTAGAATCATGAGAAGACCATGCCCACAAGGAGACATTGTCAGGATGTGACCTGATTGACAGGCCAGACTGTACCCCTCCATTTATTTATCAATTTGACATGAAATTATGTAACTACCACCAGAATACTATCTGAGAGAGTGCAGAGATGCCAAGGAAGGCATGACACTATATCTCAGGAAAAAATCACGTCCATGTATAAACAAAACTACTAGCTCACAATTTCTGAGGTGAGACTTGAGCTCATTGTATATAAAATGTACGTAGAAATAAATGTAGGAAGTTGATACTGGGTGGCTAGAGACTAATTTTGTTTGAACAGAAGACTGAAGACTTGGTACAAGGTAGGGTAGGGAGAAAATAGTTGAAGAACTCCCACCAGAGAACATAAGGAATTAAAAAAACCTCAATGTAAAATATCTAGGAGAAATGCGAGTCCAGCACCTCAAAGCTCCTTTTGTGTAGCATCTCAGGGTATGGTGTTGCAATGCATAATCTGATTCATCAAGTCTGATGAAGAATAGGGGATGCTGCTTTTCTAACAGGCTCCCGAACAATGCCTCTGCTGCTATTTTAGCCACATTTGAGGAGTAACAACAGAGGCCAGTGGGTAAATAAAGTACAGTGAGTTATCATGTGTAATGAGCATAAAGATGAATTAAGTTTATAATGTGAGGGAAAACAAGAAATGACGGTTAGACATAGCAAGAAGAAAGTACAGTAATGAACTCTACATATAGTTCATGTCTTTGTTAAGCATATACTGAATGCTTATTTAATTTGCATGCATCTCTTTTTTGTTGAGCATGTTAAGTACTGCTTCCTGGTATTGAGAATGGGAATGAATATATCAGCTCAAACTCTGTTACTGGACGCACAGGTGTATGTTAATGGACACACAGGTTTATGTTGTTCTTCTTGTTGTTCAGTGCCATCTAGTCAATTCCAACTCACCAGGACCCTGTGTACAACAGAATACAACACTGTGCATTCTCTAGATACCCTCACAACCATTGCTATATTTGAACACATCATTGCAGCCACTATGTCAGTTCATCTCATTCAGAATCTTCCTCTTTTTTGCTGACTTTGTACTTTAACAAGCGTGATTTTCTTTTACAAGAATTGGTCCTTCCTGATAACATTTTCAAAGTACACTGGACAAAGTCTTGCCATCCTCATTTCTAAAGAGCATTCAGGCTCTACTTCTTCCAACATATGTGAATCTATTCTTATGGCATTCTGTGGTAGTTGTATTTAATATATTACATCATACTATATATAATTCAAAGGCTTAAATTATTATTCTGTCATTCTTATTCATTGTCCAGCTTTCACATATAGAAGAGGCAATTGAAAATTCCATGGTTTGAAGCAGGTATATATTAGTTCTCAGAGTGGGATCATTTTTCTTGAAAGAGGTCCTTTTACAGCAGATTTAACCCATGCAAAGTGACATTTAATTTGTTTTACTTCTTTCATGGTCATTAATTGTGAATCCAAGTAAAATGGAATCCTTGATGATTCAGTCTATTCTCTATTTATTACATGTTGCTTTTCTGTCCAATTGTAAAGAGTTTTGCTATCTTTATGTTGAGGTGTATGTCATTATAAGGTTTTTGTTTTTTAATCTTCATTAATAAGTGGTTCGACACTTCTTCACAATCAACAAATAAGCAGGTGCTAGCTACATGGTGCAGGTTACCTATGAGTCTTCCTCTAGCCCTGATGTCATGTTTTTCTTCATACAATCCAGCTTCTCATGGTATAGATTAAGAATGGTGAAAGGAAACAATCCTTGTGAACCTTTTTCTTAACACTATGCTTCTTTTCAGACCTCTTGGTCTATGGACTCATTCTTCATGAACACAATTAAATGGCCCGGCATACTTTGTCTTCATAATGCTAACCATATTTTGATAAGCTCAGTTAAATAACTTTCCACTGTTATTAAATTACAGGTAAGTATGCTTCTTTTAGTCTCTGCTTCCAGCCAAGATCCATCTAATATTAGAAATGATATCCATCATTTCACACTATCTTTTAAATATGGCTTGAGTTTCTTACAGTTTCTTATTGATGCACTGCTGTAATCATTTTTAATTACCTAATGCAAGAATGCACTAGTAACTTTAGTAATATTTTGTTTAGTAATATTTGTTTTCTTTCTTTTTTTTTTTTTTAGCATCATTGCTCTACGGTGGTGGGAGTAGGAGGCCCAGCCCCACTGCTGGAATTGAACCTCCGTCCCAGTGGGCCGCAGTCCCACGCACAACCACTACACCACCGGGGCTCAGCAGTAATATTTGTTTTCTATTGAGTTCCCTTTCCTTCAGATGAGCACAAAAAATGAATCTGTAAAGAATTTTAGAGATGCTTGAGAATCAGGCCAAATATTTTAAAATAAATTTCTTTAGATCAAGATTTCATATAGACTTTTGCCTTGTTATTCACTTTTGAGAATGAATAAATATTGAAGTACATTATCAATCAACTTACTTTCATTAAATTTCAAAGGAAGCCATGACAGATCCTATCGAATTTTGTATTGAGGAAATACGAAGCTCCGTTATGGATTGAAGTGATTCATGGAGCATGTGGTTAAAATCATTTGGTCTTAGAAGAGAAGAAGCTATGAAAATGATTTGATGTTGCCTAAGAGATAGAAAAGAAACATTGCTAGATGTACAGGAATTACGTAGTATCTTTTTAGGTATTTAAATCTGGGACTACTACTTTGATTTCTTAGCCAACAGACAATTCTTTGCTATTGTCATTTTTAACTGTATGTGGTCATTGTACACATATTACTCAGTATGCTCATTAATTTTCAAGGACTCAGAAGTACAAAAATATTTGTAAGGTGATGTCTACTGTCTCAAACATTTTGGAAATTACTTAGGAAAAGATAGGTTACGGAAAAAGATATTATTAAGTTAGCACTGCCCAAATAGTGTAACAAATAGTAACAGAATAATAAATATTTTGTGTTAATTTATTTTAAATGTAAACAAAAAGAAGTTTGATGCTGACAAGAATTTGTGATTTGATATTTATAAGAGAATATGCATATTCTAGTGGTACTCAAAAATATGTACTGCAAAAAAAACTTTATTAGTTTTGCTTAAACCAAAAGTTTCCAGGATAGTGTTCTTTTTTCAAACCCCAGATTATTTACATCATAAACTAATGATAATCTCGAGGACTTGAAGTTGGCCAAGAGAAAGATGAAAAATATTGTGAAGATGAAACTATTTGCTACAGTGATTACAATTGCAACTAGGAAGGGCAGTGGTAATAACCAAAATATCAGGACAGGTCTTAATGAGGAGTTTGACCTGGCCCTGTGTGCAATGATGAATTTGATGTTCTTGATAGGGTTGAAAGTAGAGAGCGCTAACAGAATAAATGAGGAAGGAGAAATGGTTCATTTGTGTTTAAAGGACAATGAGAAAATCAATCTGCCTGAAGAGGAAGGTTTTGAGTGGGTGAAAATCAATTTATGACGTCTGATTATATAGACCTTTGCATTTGAGTTCTTTCTTATGAGGACTGAGGGATACAAATCCATGCTTTACAAAAATAGCACATGTATTATAAGGTTGGGTACCCTGTGGTACCCCACCCCCATCTATTAATTTTCTAGGTGTACTATGCATGTTATATGAGTTCAAATTTCTCCTGAAGAGGTTTTATATGTTAAAAAAAATGTAAGAAGAGACAGAAGAAAACAACATTTCTGACCAAATCATCTTTAAAAATAAAGCAAAACATTTCTGTTTTTAAAAATAATGCAAGTTTTATGTAAAATCCAAACATAAAGAAGTATAAATCACCAATGACCCACTACCTGGCTATAAAATTATGCACACTGGTTTGTGTTCTTTCTCACTTTTTCCAAAGCACATAGGTTTACCCACATATTTCACACAAGTCACTCATCTTATGTCAGAGTAAGGACCAAATAGGTTCACATAAAGCTAAGTAACACAATAGGATGGGTCTTTTTTAATGTATGAAGCAAGGTGTTTGGAAATGTGGTCATTCATACAAATATCATAATGCAATAAATATATGGAATATTCTTTGTTGGAACAAATAAATGTACTTTATCTGTAACCATCTTTCCATTGGAAATACATGTTCATTTATGTGATATTCTTGTTAAACATACAAATATGAGGATATTTTTATTACATTAAACTTTGCCATTAGGAAAGCAATTCATGCATAGCAACCAACTTTCAGCTTCAGTTGCAGAACTAGTGCTTATCAGAGGGAGTCGACCTCTCTCTAGATGTATAATCACTGTTTAGCAACAGACATGACTGCAAGAAGGGAAGGAACCCAATGTCAAAAGGCCATTCTTTAAAGGAAATATACAAATCCAATCCTTATAGGATAGTTTTTAATTTATAAAAAATAATCATTTAAATATCATGGCAATTAGAATTCTACAGTTGAAACAAAACACACTTGTGATCCCATCGTTTGTATTTTTAGTTCACATATACTCACCAAATAAATCAGAAATAATAGCATCAAAACTTCCCAGTGGACATAATACCTTGAAGCCCCCTCAAATGGGTCTTTTTACTTATATTGAAGTGACAGGTTACACTATTTATATTTGTATTGACATATTGTGAATCTTCCATTGGAAAAAGTCTCATTTGGAGTGTGTTCTAAACTGTGCTCACTGAATGTATATTTTGTTGATTTGATTTGGTATTTACCCCTGGTGGAAGAGATGTTCCTAAATGCCACTTAGGTTATTTTCATGAACTCCCTGCTGAATATTGATGCAGCTGTGTGCTTTTGCAAAAATGGGAACAAAGCCAACTGTGTGGAACCTTAGAATCTCAGTGAGTAATTACCACAATGTCTATAATCAGAGAAAGGTTAGGCTTTGAAAAGAGCAATGTGGATATCTGTAACATACAAAAAGAAACAAGAGAAAGGCCATCTTAACAAAAGCAACAAAAAGAATAATTGAAACACTAAATATAAAAAATAATATATATACATAGTCCACTTAAATGTAAGCTTTTCGCATATTTTAAAAGTTCTGTCCAGTTGATACTATAATTTTACCCATTTATAGCACTAGTATTGCTTTGATATAAATGTTTTGATTACTCCTAATTATAAAAGAATAAAGCCCTCATATTCAATCAAGGTCACCTGTACACTTCATATATAATGTAACTTAAAATGAATGAAGTGCTATATAATTTCTGTGAGTACAGTGACAGTGTAAAATTGAATGAAATTGTGTAAGATAGAAATTTTCCCCAAATGGGCCTCTATAAACAAAACTTTCTATTTGGTCATTTTGAAAATACAGACACAATACCCAATTACCCAATTACTAAACAATTATTATATCCTTAGTCAACATATGACTTTGAAAGATCAGAGTGACAGATTTTCACGTCAAACTGTAGACTTATTGCATTTAAATGGTGGTATACATTAAATGTTGTCCCTCTAAAATATTGCTTGGAATCCTAATCACTATACCTGTGGATAGAGGCCTATAAATATTCTTTAATATTTTATTAATTAGCATGGGTTATAAATCTAGTCCCTTATTGGTTATAGAAATAACAAATGAGACACAGAGATATACATCAGGGGTATATATATATATATATATATATATATATATATATCCCTTAGAAGCCAAGAAACAATGGAACTGTTGAGACAATCTACAAAGAAAGTATTGACATAGTCTCGCCCCTGATTTGGACTATTAGGCTCCAGAACTATGGAGATATAAAGGACCGTCCTTTAAAGTCACACACATGTAATATTTCTGTTACAAAAGCATAAGATAGCTAAGACAGATGGATAATATTTGATGCAACAAGAGAAGTATTTCATTTATTTTTTGTTTTGTTTTGTTGGGGAGGGGGGTATCATTACCCTCTGGTCGTGGTCATGGGAGCTACCCAGCACTGCTGCTGAGAGCCGCCACTGAATTTGAACCGCCAAACCTGCAGGCCACAGTCTCACACTCAATTACTTACACCATTGGGGCTCAGCCGAGAAGTATTTTATTTATTAAAAGATCATTTTATTGAGTTTCTTATAACTCAGAACAATCCATATATCAAGTGAATCAAGTACATTTGTACATATATTACCATCATTCTTTTCTAGACATTTACTTTCCATTGAGTCCTTGAAACCAGGTGCCTACCCCCTGACTCCTTAATAAATTATTATTATTTTCATATCTTAGACCCACTGCTGTCTCCCTTTCCCTATGCTTCTGTTGTTTGTCTTCCTGGAGAGGAATTCCATGTATCATGAGCCCTTATCTCTTATCTGTACCTGTGTACATGCTCTGGACAAGCCAGAACTGAAAGGCAGGACGAGGATCATGATAGTGATGGAGGCAGAAACCTCAAGGAACCAGAGGAATATTGTGTGCTCCATGGGTGCTTTACTGGATCCTTGTTGAGGTACCAATAACACCTCATGATCGTCCAGGCTGGTGTATAAGAAGTATTTTTTAAGAAGTTTTTTTTTTTTAGAGCTTGGTGATTGGCTTCTAAATTTTTGTTTTCTAAATTTGTGTTAACCACACTTTGTTTCTTTGAGGTCATATGTCTTTGGCATGATCAAGAGCCTATCAAATTTTAAGCTAGTTGTCAAAATCCAAGTTTCTAGTTTTATAATTTCTTTGAGAATCTCTAACAATATATATCACAGATTTTATCACACATCAAAGGAAGATGTAATCAGGTGAGAAAAGAAATACTTCCTTATGGATCCAAGACTTTCTCATCTATTATTTTATTGATAAGCTGATTTGAATTTTTCCTCTTTGAAATAACATCAAGGAATCACCATTTGTGTGGATTATATGTGACTTTCTGTCCACAGTAAGTGGCAGTAGATAGGAGAAACTAAGTGACTTTTGGCAGGAAAATACTGAAGTGAGACCCTTGTCCTGCCGAGTAGATTACCTGGTATTATCTGTTAAATGGAGGTTAGTGTGGATCATCTCTAAAGCACCCTTGGCTCTTCTCATAAAGATATCCAAGAGGATGCCTTTAGAAATCAAAGATTAGAACCAGGATGATCAATGTATTGATTGACTCACTTAATAAACATTTATTAAGTACTTATATATGCCCAGCTCTTGGAAGAAATAGAACCAGAATGCTCCTTAGAGGCAAAGATGGTGAGGCACTGTCCCACTACTTTGAACATGCTGTCAAGAGAGACCTATGGGCCTGAGCCCCAGTGGTGTAGTGGTTGAGTGTGGGACTGCAGCTCACTGGCTTGGCGGTTCAAATCCAGCAGCAGCAAGGCTGGTAGCTCCCACGACCACCAGAGGGCAGTGATGTCGCCCCCCCGCCCCCCCCAAAAAAGAGAGAGACCTATTCCTGGAGAAGCACATTGTGCTTGGTAAAGGAGCAGGGCAGAAAAAAGAGGAAGGAGGGGCAGGAGCCCCAAAGAATAGTGGATATTATGCATTGGGCTGCTAGCTTCAAGGTGAGCAATTGGAAAGCAGGGCAGAGTTGAAGCGTGTCAAGAGTTAAAGCCTTGGAAATCCACAGTGACAGTTCTACCCTAATTATGAGTTGAAATAGACTCAATGGCAATGAGATTATTATTTTCTTTTAGAGAGAATTGCAAAAAAAAAAAAACACTCACTCTAGTCTTGAGTACTTACATAAAACTTTCTTAAGGAAGTGCTCTTTAAGTTGATATCTGAAAGAGCAAAAGGAATGAGGGGAAAATATGAAGTATACCAGACCAAGATATCTGTATATTATAAGAATTAAGCCAAAATGTCTTGAATCTGAGAAATTTACACTGATCCATTGACTTTAAAGAACATATAATGAGGAGTGAATGCCAGAGATGTGGCCCAAGAGGAGTTTAAGGGTGAATTCAGTAGCTCATGAGCTACTATGAGGAGAAATTTCTTTTAAAAAGCTACAAAATCATAGAACCTTTTATTAAATGAAGAATTGCAATATGTGAATTATTTTTTTCCAACTTATCCTCCATCTAGTTTATACTCTTCTGCAGGTGATACTTCCAACTCTCTAAACTGTGAAGAATTTTATACTCTTCCATTTACATGACAGCAGCTTGACATTCTCTAAGGAGTCCAACTTTCAACTGTTCTTCTAGATTTGAGAAACACAAAGAAGTCTAAAGGGGCAATGATATAGTTGTAGGATGGACCACGTAAGGTGGCCCAATGAAACAGCTCTTGAACCTGAACATCAAATGCATTGTAGTAATGGAAAAATGCAACTCATCATAAGTTTCCTGGTCTTTTCCTCACCAATACAGTCTTCAGTTTTTTTAATTGTTTCATAATATGCACCGATGGTTGTTCTGCGTCCTTTGAGAAAAATCTATCAAGATTAACCTTACTCATGTACACAGGTACAGATACATGGTCCACATCAACAAAACAGATATGGGAGTAGTGATACCAGCAGGGAAGGGGGTCGAAAGAGGGGGAAAGAAAACCAGGAGAAGGGAGACTATGGTCGGTGAAAGACATGAAATTAATAATAATTTATAATCCAAGGGTCACCTGGGTGGGAGGTAGGGGAGGAAGGGTAAAAAAAAGAGCTGATACCAGGGGCTCAAGCAGAATGTCAATGTATATAAAATATTGATGGCAATATATGTATAAATATGCTTGATACAATGATGTATGTATTGTTATGAGCCCCCAATAAAGTTATCTTAAAAGCTAAAATAAAAAAGATTAACCGTAAGTAATAATAATAATAATAATAATAATAATAATAATAATAATAATACTGGGAATTTTGAGCTGAGTTCTCTGCCTTGAATTAAATTGGCCCAGCAGATATCCCTGTTGGCTACTATCATGGGGGCTTTTTAAAAAATGAGACAACTGTCTATACACCTCCACAGATTTAAACCACCCACACTTGCCAGTGAGACATTTTCAACTGATAGTGACCTATTTTGATGGAACTTTGGAAAAAGCTTTGTAGATCTTTATGGACAACCTCTATCTCCTGATAAGGAGATAAAGTGCTTCAACTGCTAACTTAGGGGTGAGCCATGCAGTGCTTACCCAAAAGCACCACCAGAGTTCTCAGATGCATGCTTAAACACATTTTGTTCAGAATAAGCCTGTGCATGTATGAATTGAAACTCTACTTGGAGACTGGCATGAACAAAAAGACTAGAAAATCAAAATGACATTGAGGCATTTATTGAAAGAAAAGAAAAAGAATGTTTTGTACATTATTGCTTGATGTGATTGAATTATGTTATATCCCCATTGTCAGTCATTGTGGTGGACACCTGCGCATGGACCTACTATGGAGACCTACCATGGAAGCAGTCTCTTTAAGTTTATGATTAAGCAGTTTTTTGCAGGCCTGTTATCTTAGTATGACTCAGTATGAATTCAGTGATTTATTCTGAAAGTAATAGGATGTCAATGAATGGCTTTAAATTTTAAAAGAGCATGAGCCCATATACTTTTGTATATGTCACTGGCCCTGGTGAGTACAATAATCATAGTAGCTAATATTTGTTGATTACTTTCAGTCCTTTTTAAGGTGTGAATAGTACTTTTTAAAGGTGCTAAGTCAGAAATAAATTGGATCAATATTATTAATCTATTTAAATATTATTAAATTAAATGCCCAATAATTAATATGACATATATGAGATGCCACTAGTTCAGACTATGTGAATAATACTAGATTGTATCAACTTGGAAAGAATAGAGAGGAATTCAGATATTCGTGATGGATTGAATACTATAGATAATGAGGAGAAAGGTATCAGGGTGAACCCATCAGTTGAGAACCGAGGATCTCTTGGGGTGGGGTTGGGGGTGGGGGTAAATGTTTGCTACACTCACAATGCCTCTCTGGGATAGCTCTAAGTGAGGATGGCTTTGCAAAAACAAAAGCCACTTTCATGCAAATAACATTACAGGAAAAAACCCTCCCAAAAGTATCCTTGTATTTAGAAATCTAATTTTATTTAATGCTTCTCTGTCATTAAAGAAAGCCCCCAAACACTGGGACTTTGGATAAATGTGAAAGAACCACTGTATGTCCAGGAGGATCCTCCAAGCTGCCTTTTTTCTTTCTTTTTTTTTTGGCATCACTGCCCTCTGGTGATCATGGGAGCTACCAAACCTTGCTCCTGGAAAGCTACTGCTGGATTTGTACCACCAAGCCAGTAGGCTGCAGTCCTGCACTCAACCAGTACGCCACTGGGGCTTAGCCTCCAAGATGCATTTTACCCTGTCCAAGCACTCCATCTAATTGTATCTATGTATATTTGTGTTCTATATATAACATTTCTAACACAATCAGGCTAGCTCTCTCCTCATCTTCACTTTCATCATGTCAACTTTCTAAAGCCTTTTTAGGACCCTATGCAGAAGTCAGAACTCCAAATGTGTGAGGAAATATATGAAGTGGGAGTACATTTTAAAATACAGTTATTTTCAGACAATTCATAGGACCACTCTGTGCTCTTTGAAAACACACCTCAGAAAAAAACTGGCTGATAACATTGGTGCTTGGGCTTTTGATCTCCACGATGGCAGGAGAGCACTGCAATGTATTTCCAACCCTGCAATTCCCCTTTCCCTTTTGAAGGATGAAAGCACAATCATTAGATTTGCTACATCTGGTAAAAGAAATAGACTAACACCTGCTCTCTGTCATTGACAAACACCAACCAAGCAACCACCAAATAGTGATTCATTTTCTACATTCAATACAGTTGGCTATTAGGAAATGTATGTTTTGTTTTGTGAAACTTTCCAATAAGCTAGTGGAACAAGAGATGAACATATTTGAGAGAAGATGAAATTACAAAGAAGGATAAATAAAAGAGACAGCAAAGAGAAAAAGATTAATGATCTCATGGGGATGTATGCTCCTTTGGTTCCAGGAAAGATACCTTATTTCACATGAGAGATTTCTGCAAGAATGTATGGAGATGGATGTTTGGAGTTCAATCTTATAGGAAGTACAGTGTATATGGATTTCAGTTAAAAGAAGGAGTTGCAGCTCAACAGGAAAATCTGCAGTTGTAGAAAACATTCCAATAAGAATAGCGGTTAAGGAATCTATGTTTTAACTCAACTCTTAAAACTGTAAATGTACAAAGTTTGTAACCTTCCTGGACTTACTTTTTTTTATTAAATTTAAATAAGATAATTGATGTTTATACTCCCATTAGTTTCTATTTAGAGACAGTGCTTCACTTGATCACCCTGCTATAGAGTGAGCAAAAAGGGAATTGCTTGTTTCTGCATGTTACAGTTTAAATGTACCAGACAAGGATTCCAATCTTAGCTGACTCTTTGTTACCAAAGAAACTTACACAAGATATTTAACAGGATGAGCCTCGATTTCATCTTCACTAAATAGCTATAGATATCTTATAGATGTCGTATAGACATAGATAATTATCCTTTTCTGTATATTTACAATAATGACATACAATGCCACTGAAGTACTAACTAGACACACAGGAGACACTATACAAATTTTGGGTTCATCCCCTATTCATAATGTGACAGCCTTGTGTTAACAGTTATGGGCTTTGACTTTCATTACTTTCCATGCCATAGACTTTCCATGCCATGACATTGGGAAAATGAGTTTTGAAGTTGATCATTGTGGCAGCCACATAATCTATCCATTTATAGAAACTGTCAATTAGGTCACAGCTTGATGACCACATTTGGTGGTGCTAAGGAGATACATAGCTTACTGGAGGCCAGATACACACTCTCTCAGCTTCCTCTTCCTGTTGACAAGACACATAAAGCTACACTGATGAAACCAGAGCCCTGGAGCTGGAGGAGCCATGTGGAGATCCATACCAGCACTGAGATGCTTCCACTGCCACTGGAGCCACATGGATTTCTACCCACTGCCCTGTGATTTTCCATTGCCTGGGTGTGTGAGTCTGAAGAGGAATTTATAGACTGATCAGTCATATGGGCTATAACGAATGTATGAACTTGATCTGGACTGGGCTGGGATGTTTACTCAATATACAATTGCTCTTTTATAATAAAGCTATTTTTATACACATATCTATGAATTTGTTTCTCTTGTCTACCCTGGCTAGCAGAAGCATCATTTTATGTATATTTCACTATCACTCAAACATTTTGAAGGAAAATACAAGTTCAATGTGCCTACGAGGCAATATGAGTTGGTGTGGAATGCAGTAGTTGAGGAGACTGAATGGCTAGAAAATACTACCAGTCACATTATTTCCATTGTTTACCTATGCTAATGTTCGCACATCTCACGTCACTTTTGTAGTTTTTGATAATTTAACACTTTCTTTACACAATGCTCTGAGACCCTTAGATTCAGCATAGGTTGTACACCATTATCACATCATGGCATTAATTAATATTATAATAGATAATTGGCAGCAGTTTTATAGTTTTTTCTTGAATACAGATTTTATTTTATTAGTATTTAAAGATTATGAAAAGAATGGCATGAAATATACAACCAGTTTTCTTGCTAAGAATATTCATCTAATGTAGAAATGCCATGCGGTACATTTCAAGGATAAATGCCACTTATAAACAAAATGTGCTAATTTGTATTGAAGTTTCATGTACTGAAGATTGGAGAATCCATTGGTAGTCAATGAATAATGGATGGAAATGATTTATGGCTTTGTGAGATAAAGGATAATTAGATTTGGCATGTGCATCCACCATTTAAGCAAATTGCTATTTGGAATGCAGGGTTGAAAGAGATACAGACAAATGTCATTAAGTTTTGATGATTCAAGTGGGTCTCCTGAGAATAGATGATCTAAATTCTTTTCTCATTTGTCCCCAGTAATTCAACACTACCATAAAGGTAATTTTAATGCAAGCAATTCACCAGCAACAGATTGAAGACCACGCAAGTCTTTTATACCTTTCTAACAGTAGATCATTTACTGTTTTTCCAGAATTTGAGATGTATTGCTTAATATGTGAATTATGAATGGTGACAATGGAGAGCATGAGCTCTTGGCAACATTGTGAAAAAAAAACTGCTTTCTATAACAATCTTGCAAAATGTATACACTACACACACACAACACAAACTTAGGCAAACTTTCCAATATACTGCTATATCCACAAAGTGATACATTAATAAGGGCAACACTTCACAGACAATAGAATGTTTGGTATCCTATGTATTATTTAAGTGCTCAAAAACTAAACTCACTGCCATCAAGTCAATTTCCCTCACTTATAGAGGATCCCTGGTAACATAGGGGTTACACAGTGGGATGCTAATGGAAAGATCCATAGTTTGAAACCACCAGCTGTTCAGTGGTAGAAAGATGAGACTTTCTATTCTTGTAGAGTTACTGTCTGGGGAAGCCACAGTGGCAGTTAGATCCCATCCTATGGAATCACTATGGGTCATAATTGACTCACAGGCAGTGAATTTGATTTGGGGAGTTTCCATGTTATGGAGCCCTTGTTGTGTAGTAGTTCTTCAAGGAGCTGCTAACTGCAAAGAGTTAGATCTCCGAAATCCACAGGGGCAGGTCGACCCTGTCCTGCAGGGTTGTTCGGAGCTTCATCCACTCAAGGACAGTGAATCTGGGTTGGGAGTTTAGTCATAGATTGCATTAAGCCTTGGAATGATACCACAAGGTCAGCTGTTTGACCCCATTTTTCAACTTGAGCAAGCATGCAGGATACAGGCTGAATAAGTATTATGAGAGGTTACGACGTTGTCTTATACATTTCCTTATTTTCCTCCCTTTAAGATAAAAATTAAGCTTTTCTGTTCTCTTTAAGATTTACAGCCATGAAAACCCTAAGCCAGCGGTTCTCAACCTGTGGGACGCAATCCCTTTGGGGATTGAACAACCCTTTCACAGGAGACCCTACTCCTCTATCTGTGTCCAGGTGGGTCCACCCACATGCACATATGAGTACCTGGTGTGAAGATTGTTACCCATGCTACACCATTCTTCAAGACAAAATTTCATTTATTTGTAATTAGAAATAAATATTTCGCTCTGAGCCCCGGTGGCGTAGTGGTTGTGTGCAGGACTGTGGCCCACTGGGATGGAGGTTCAATTCCAGCAGTGGGGCTGGGCCTCCTACTCCCACCACCGGAGACCAGTGATGCCCACCCTCCCCAAAAAAAAGAAAAAAATATTTCACAATATGATTACATATTTTTGGTTATTAAACATGATGCTTTAATTATGGTTAATTTTGCTAGTCCAAGTAGAGAAACAAATCCACAGAAATTCATATATGTATGAGAGATAGTTTTATATACAGGATAAGTGTATATTCAGAAAGTAGTCTAAGCCCATAAGTCCGACTTAGCCCATATATCCAACACAGATTTACAGATTCCTCCTCAAACTCACAAAACACACACAATCGCGCAGAACACAGGAGATCACAGACCAGTGGATGGAAAGTCTTTGAATCCAGTGGCAGTGTAAGCATCTTGGTGCTGGCAGGGGTCTGCACGCAGCTTCTCTAGCACCCAGGGTTATATCAGGTTAAGTCCGTGTGGCTTCTCCTCAGGGATGTCTCTCTCACAAGAAGTAAGCCTTGTCAGCTAAGGTAGCCACACACTGGCCCAGCCATCAGTGAACCAGAGAATCAAACAGGTGCGGTTCACTGAGCCATTTCTCTCTCCAACCTTTCATTAAACCACATGTGTTTATCGGCCAGGTTGAAACAATAAACCTTATCTATCTCATTTTGTAACAATGAAAATACACCCTGCATATCAAATAGTTAAATTAGGATTCATAACAGTAGCAAAATCACAATTATGAAGTAGCAATGAAAATACTGTTATGGTTAGGGGTCATCACGACATGAAGAACTGTATTAAAGTGTGGTGGCATTAGGAAGATTAAGAACCACTACCTTAAGGAGTAATTTTATTCTGTTTTATAGGGTCGTGATGAGTCAGAATCAACTTGGTGACTGGTCTTATATATGAGCTACACTTTAAAATGCCGAGGTAGATATAAACTAGTAATGTAAAATTCAGGTGAGAGACATGTTAAAAGTAATTTGATACTAATCCTATTTGGTTGCTGTTGTTTTTAATTGCCATAAGATAGACTATGACTCGGAAATTGCATGTATGACAGAACAACAATATTACCCATTTTATACACATTCTTCCTTTTTCAACACTTTAAAAAGACCTTGTGTAGTAGGTTTACCCAATTTAATGCACCATTGGATCACTTGACAGTGAGATCCATGAGCATTGCTTCCATGAGCTACTTCCCAAGCAAGACGAAATCCTTGACAACTTCAATATTTTCTCCATTTAGTCTAGCTGTGAAGGTTTTGATTTATTTGACATTAATTTGTAATTCATATGTAAGGCGACAAAGGGCTGAGCCCCGGTGGTGCAAGTGGTTGAGTGTGGGACTGTGGCCCACGGGCTTGGAGGTTCAAATCCAGCGGCGGCTCTCAGGAGCAGAGCTCAGTAGCATCTACGACCACCAGAGGGCAGTGATGCCCCCCCAAAAAAACAAAAAACAAAACATGTAAGGCGAGAATCTTTCATTTTTCTCAACAACTTGTTAAAGCTCTCCTCTTTTTCAGCAAGCAGGTTTGTGTTATATACATAGGAAAGGCAGTTAATAATCATTCCTCTAATCTTGTTTTTGCATTACTTTCATATGTAGTCCAGTTTCTCAGATTATTAGCACAGCACATGGATAGAATAAATATGAAGAGAGGGTACAATTCTGATATATCTCCTGATTTTAAATCATGCAGCATACTTTCTGTTAGAATGACTGCCTCTTGGTACCTGTGCAGGTGTCACATGAACCCAATTAAGTGCTCTGGAATTCCAATACTTCTCAATGTTATCCTAAATTGGCTATGATCTGAATATGTTTGCTTTATCAATAAACCACAGATAAAGATTTCTCTGATATTCCCAGTTTTAAGCCAACATCAGATGTTTATATCCGCAATGACAAACCTTGTTCTACATCTTCTTATGGTCCAACTTGAATTTCTGATAGTTCCTTTTCAATCTATGGCTGTAACAAAATTTAAATGATTTTCAGAAAAAATTTATTTTCACATCATTTTTGAAGAGCATATATGTTACTTTGAGGACTAAACTGTACCTGACTCAAACCGTGGTACTTTCTCTCTTTTTATATAACATTTTATTGAGGGAGCTTACAACTCTTTTAACAATCCATTGATCAATTTTGTCAAACACATTTGTTCATACGCTGCCATCATTGTTTTCTAGGCATTTATTTTCGATTGAGCTTTTGGTGTCAGCTCCTTTATCTCTCCTCCTCCATTACACCTCTATTCTCAGGTTGTCCCCTTGCTAAATTATAAATTATTATTATTCTCACATCTTATACCAGTCGCTGTCTTCCTTTGCCCATTTTCTGTTGTTCATCTCCATGGGAGGAGGTTAAACATATAACATTGTGATTGATTGATTGCCCACCCCCTTTCTTCCCTCACATTCACCCTCCCCTCCTGATACTGCTACTTTCATTATTGGTCCTGAGGGCTTTATCTGTCCTGGATTTCCTGTGTTTCAAGCTCTTTTCTGTACAAGTGTACTTGCTCTGGTCTAGCCAGATTTGTAAAGTACAAGTGTGTTCATGAGAGTGAGGTAGAGTAAGCGTTAAAAAACTACAGGGAAGCTTCCTCAGGGCTATGCTGCACCTTGACAGCTCATCTCTTCCATGTGACCCTTCTGTAAGGAATGTTTGCTTGCTTACAGATGGGTTTTGGGTCTCCAATACATGCTCCATCCTTCATTCACATTGATATGATTTTTTTTGGTTCTGGGTATTTGGTGTCTGAAAATTGATCCCATTGATACCTCATGATCACATATGCTGGTGTACTTCTTCCATGTAGGTTTTGTGGCTTCTCAGATAGATGTCTGTTGTGTTAGTCCAGGCAGACTAGAGGAACAAATTTCATAGACACGCATATAGGTATAAGGAAAAGGTTTATATACAAGAGGAACAGGACATTGAGCCCAGTCCAGTTCAAAGTCTTAAGTCCGATATTAACCCATATGCCCCAAATCAGTCTATAAAGTCTCCTTCCGACTCACAAAGTCATAGGTCAGTGGGTGCAGAATCCCGGCGCTGGCAAAGGTCTCCACATGGCTCCTTGCTTCCAGGGCTCAGGTCCATCAACAACATGCCACTTCAGCTTGAGAGGTCTGTCTTCATCAGGGCTAAGCCATGTGGTCTCTCCAGCAGTTACTCCAGCTTCCCAGCCGCCGCCATTCTGTGTTGCCTATGGTTAATCATCTCTGAAACTAACTTCCAATAACAGGGGAAGATAGTTTCTTATCTGCATGAGGGAAATATCGCGAGATTTCCCTGGAGTCTCAGGTGAAAGCCATGCGCACGTAGAGGCCTCATTGGCTACTCAATGGCTTTCTCCTGATTAGCAGGCCAGACTCCACCCCTACATTTCAATTATAAAATTAACATAAGCACATGACTGCCACAGAAATCATGTCAGGAAGGTGAACATCATGGTATGCTGGATTATTAGAACAAAGTGTTGAGGCAATATATGAGTCAAGGCCCAATGTCCATCTGCTACCTTAATATTTAACATAGATATACATACACACATACATACTTATACATATCTCTTTCCATATCATTATATATAAGTATATTTACATATGTACATTCCTGTATTTTTACCTCTATAAATGCCCTTTGCCTCCTAATTCTTTTTGTTTAATTAAATCATTTTATTGGGGGAGCCTTCATCGCTTTTTACAATACATAAATAGACATACTATGCAAGGCACCTTCACATGTCTGCTGCCATTATCATTCTCCAATCAACCACCATTTCCCTTGAGCCCCTATTATCGGCTTTTCCATCCCTTCCTGTCTTCCCCTGCTCTCTCCTTCCCACCAACCCTCAGTACTCTATAAACTATTATTGTTCTGTTATATCTTACACTGCCCAACCTCTCCCCCAACCCTCATGCCCATCCTTTAAATAGGAGCTTATGTGTATATCCTTGCAGTTGGTTCCTTCTCTCCACCCCACCTTCTCTCTACCCTTCCAGCAGTTCCAATCTAATCACTGGCCCGAAGGCGCTCATTCATCCTGGTTTCCCCATATCTCCAGCTCCACTCTCCACCAGTGTACCTTCTCCAGTCCATCTGGAATTGTAAGGTAGAGTTGGGACCATGATGGTTGAGGGGGAGGAAGGCTTCAGGAACAAGAGGACACTTGTATGCATCATCACTGCCCCGCTGCACCCTGACTGGTCTGCCTCCTCCCCAGGACTCCCCTGTAAAGAGGTGTCCAATTACCCACTAGTGGGTCTTAGGTCCCCACCCTGCTCCTCCCCCCATTCGTAATGATGTGGTTCTTGTTCTTTGATGCTCGATACCTCCTCCCTTAGACCCCTCTTGATCACACATGCCTGTGTGCTTCTTCCATGTGGACTTTGCTGTTTCTGCGCTGAATGGTGACTTGCTTATCTTCAAGTCTTTGAGACTCCAGACATTTACTCATTTGGTAGCTGGACACCATCGTTTCTTCTACTCTGCCTCGGTATCCATTTGTCTTCAGCAATATTGGGAGTCAATTGGTCCATTGATTTTGATTTTTGTTCTTTGATTCCAGATACCTGATTGTTTCAGCAACTCATGATCGCACAGGCAAGTGAGCTTCTTTTATGGTGGGTTTTGTTGATCCTGAGCTGGATGACTGCTTGTTTATGCTCAAGCCTTTAAGTCCCCAGATGCTATATCTTTTGATGGCTGGGCACCTTCTGCTTTCTTCACCACTCTTGCTCATGCTCTTAAATGTCCTCAGTGGGCACCTTGGGAATGTGTGCACACAGTGATATGTTTTTTTCCCCCCGTTTGATGTCTTTTGCTTAGACCTTTCACCACCATGTGGTCATGCTGGCTCTTGTGCTTCTTCTGTGTCGGTGTGGTCTCTTCTCAAGTAAATGGTTTATTGTTTATTATCAGGCTTTTAAGACCTCAGATATATCCTTTGATGGCTGGGCACCATCAGCTTTCTTCACCACATTTGCTTGTGCACCCATTTTACTTCAGTGATCGTGTTGGGTCAGTGAGCTTCAAGGAATACCAGATTCATAAAACAAAGTGTTCTTGCAAGGAGCACCAGGGAAAGGATCCAAGGTCCACTTGCTACCATAGTATTTGACCTATAGATATGTTCTTAAATTTATTCCCACCTTGTAATACATAGTTGTATTTATATATGGACATACCTATGTTTAGACCTCTGCAAGTGCCCTTTGTCTTCTAGCTCTTTCCTCTATTTCCTTCCATCTCCCTCCTGTCCTACCATCGTGTTCCACCTTCACTGGCGTTTCAGTGTTTCCTCACAGAATCATTGTCCTTGTTTAATCCTGACCAGACCTCCCACACCCTCCTTTTCATAGATTCCAGACCACTTGTTGCTCCCCCTCCCACATCCATGTGTTTGTCCACACCCCCTTCTCCTCCCCTCTCTTGTGCCCCCAGGATAAGTCTTTCCTCTATTTCCTTTTACCTTCCTCTTGTCCCACTATCCTGTTTGGCCTTCACTCAGCCATCAGTAATTCCTTGCAGTTGCATTGCTCTTGATTAAGGCCCACCAGACATCGTACATCCTTCTCTCCATCAATGTTAGTTCACTTGTTGTTCACTTGTCCCTGGAATGGTTGACACTCTCTTCATTTCTCCCACCTCCTTGTCTCCTCTTCCCCCAACCTCCTGCAACAACCATCAATCCCATTGTATTCTCCTCCAAATTGTTTGTCCCACCTATCTTTGTGTGTGTGTGTTACATCAAGAACTTTGTATTGTTAAGTTTTGTAGAAGAAAAAGAGAAAGTAAGAGTGAGAAGCATCTCAGCACTCTAATAGATACTTTAATATATTTCCTATATTCCCCAATGACAACTAAGTTTACAAATTAAATAAAACTTCAAACTATGGTTCCTAAATATCACTGCCAGATCCTCCATAGAAACAAAAGCGCACAGAGGCTATATACCATGAGGTCAGATTGTGACAAGTAATTAATCCCCTATGGCATTCTTTTAAAAAAAACTTAATTAAAAAACTGGCAATGTCTTTGACTCAAATAAAACTTCAGCACTACTCCAGCACTGCACCGATGTTTCATTATTTGAGATGTATTTGAATTACTAATACTTGCCTTGATGATATCTTATCTAGATCTACATGCAGAGAAAATAATAAGCACCAAAACAAGACAAAGCCAAATAAAACTAAGAGGAAGATGAAACACACAAACAAAAACAAAAATAACAACAACAAAAAGAAAGCCATTGACAAAATAGGAAAAGCCTATACATCATTTCAGATCTGCTTTTTGATCTTTAGGAATATGTTCCAATAGCGACTGATGGACAGCTGCTCTCTGTTCCCAAACTCTCTTTTTGGTATTCCCTGGGACTTCGTTGCTTTCTTCCCTTGCTGCTCTGTTGCATGCCCTTTGTGCTTTACCCCAGTGTGAAGGAGTTAAATCTGGCACAATTCTTGCACTGTCTCCAGTGTTAACTTAGATTTTGTTTGTTTGTTTCTAGATGGTACAAATAGTTTGCATTTGACTGCTAAGCTAATGGTTGGCAGTTCGAAGCCATCCAGCAATGTAGCAAGAGAAAAGTCTTGTCAATCTGCTTCCTTTAGGAAAACTGTCAATAAAATCCACCGGAGTAGTTCTGTTCTGCACCACATGGCCTACTGTGCACCAGCAACCACCATGATCTGGATTGTCCTGGTGAGTCACAAAAACACAACTTGTGTTGAACTCTTACTTGTATTGAAATGTACTTTTATTTTCTCTAGTGAAAGTAGAATGAATGGAGTGACAATTCAAATATAGTGCATTGAGACTTTGGGAGTGAGAAATGGGTTCTGGTGGTGCTAGATCATAAATGTAATGCTTTGAGAAGGAACATTTTTGGGACAGAATTTACAAATGGGTTATACTCTTTAAAATATCATTTTAAATGGATTGATATAGATATATTAGAATGTTAGGGTGTATGACTAAAATTTACTAAGAATTAAGGTGAAAATTCCATTAAACTAATATGTAAATATCATGTTTTCATTCTATTCAGTTTTAAATAGGAAAACCTTTACAAAATGAGTAATGTCACAGTAGGAGACAAAACAAAAACATTAAATTAAGGCCTGTGTAGAAGTCTGGTACCTTAATATGCAAACAAGTGAAGTCTGTTTTTTTGAGAACTCTACTGTGGTAGTTGTATATGCTCGAGTCAACTTGATAAATTGAGTGAAGGGGTGGAGTCTAGCCTGTGAATCAAGTCTCAGCCTGCTGATGCCTCCTTGTAGATATGACCTTCTCATGAGGACTCTGAGAATTTCCTCTCTCTCTCTCTCTTGCTCCTGCCATCAGAAGAGGCAGGTCCCTCTCTCTCTCTCTGCCACTCAAGTCTGTTGATGAGCCACACTGATGGCACCCAGAGCCATGGAGTTAAAGGAGTCATAGGTGGACGCTTCCACTGGCACTGGATCCATAAGACTTTCTACCCAATGACTTGTGAGCTTTTTCTGAATTCAGTGTAATTGCATGTGCTGTGTGAATCTAAGAGGAACCTAAGAACTAGTATCAAACATATGGACTAATGTTGAATTTAAGGACTAGCTCTGGAGTAGGTTGGGATGTTTTCTCAATATACAATTGCTATTTGATATAAATTCATCTCTCATACACATATATTACTATCTCTGAATTTGTATCTCTAGTCAACCCAAAGTAACATACATACATAGAACCTTATGTTGCCCTGAATTCTTCATCTCAAGCACTTGTTATTCCTCCTTTAAATATCAGTGAAGGATGATGATGAAAGTAGAGCTAAAAAGAGTCATGAGATGGCCATTTCTGGAAACCTAACCCCCCATAGTTTTATATATGTAGAATACAGATGTGTATCTTTGTATGGTTTAATGCACATTCATCTTACACTACAGTGAGCTTGATTTAACTATTGCATGACTGCTGATTTATCATATTAGAAGCACATTCTTTGGACCAGTGAGTGGAATTGGAGATGGAAAGTAAAAACAATTATGGTTATGGGAAGAAAAGATTAAAACATCCTTTAACATAAATACAAAAATGCTTGATTACAATATTGACAATAATGGAACATTGTGGTCAGTATAGTAGAGAGCAAGAATTCATTCTGGGCTTGGTGGTACAGTGGTTAAGCATTCAACCACAGAAAGTGGGTAATTAAGTTCTACTCAAAACTCCCTTGGAAGACCCCCTGGAACCTGCTTTCCTAAGGCCACATCCTTGAAAATCCTATGAAGAACCTTTCTACTGTTACATGTCTTCAGATATGCATTCTTATTTCCTTTGAGCATAGGATTTCAGTATCAAAAGATTATAATTCCTCCTGTATATTTTAAATTTGAATATTTTGGTTAAATTGTTTACATGATTTAAAATAGTCTTATAAACCCTAAACTGTAAATATTGCATTTATTGTTTATCTGCTTTTGGAAAAATCACAGTATAATCAGAAGATATAGTTTTATTTGTAAACTTTGTAAACTTCGGCAGTTTTGAAATAAGGAGATAAATAATAAACTTTAAATGGGTATGGAGGCAAGACACATAGTTTCCCAGGTCAATATATATAGTTATATACTCTTTCAAATAAGAGTTAAAGATACTTGATTAATAGAGTCAATAAATAAAAATAAAGGTCAATAAATTTTATTAAAATCTCAATAAAATTTCTAAATAAATTTATTAAGGAAATTGCCAAAAGTAAAATTCAGGAATTATTCAAGTAGATCAATTAACTAGAGGGGACATGAGTGTGTAAAAATTTTGTACTCACTTTGAGAGTTATTTTCAAAATATTGTAGGAGTTGTTTATAAAAAAGAAAATCACACTTTTATAAACAGGTTCATCATTGCACTCTTCACAATACCCAAAGAAATGGAAAAAACCGAAGTGTCCATGAATGGATAAATAGATAAAGGAAAAATGGTACTTCTATTCAAATGATACTAAAGAACCAGACAAAAATTATGTGCCTATGAAAGATCATATAATGTGGGTAGACCTAGAGAACACATTGTTAAATGAAACAAGTCAATCACTTAAGAATAAATATTGCACAATATTATTTTCATGTGAAGGTAATAATAGAGGCCTGTAAAGGTGGTTGTCTTTTATTAGCAGTTACTGAGAAGGGTGAGGGGTGAGGGAATTAAGCTGTAAGTCAAAGCATCTTGTTATGTTTGTTATTTAGCAGCATGCAAAAAGACCACCAAACATGGGGTGGTAAGCATAGTTTGACCAAAGTAAATGATACCACTAAGTAATGCTCAATAGGAGGGGATACTTGCACTAAGTAGTTTGGCAATAACAGCAGAAAAACAAGGATATGATTTCATATGTATGTGTATAGGCATATAGGTGTATAAATAGGTACAGATAGAAAGGAGCATCTATACATATCTGAAAATATAGATAGGTGCTTTTATATGTACACATGTACTTTTAATATGCATATGTTAATATGCTCAGGCATGTTAATAGCCACCCAGCGCTGCTCCTGAGAGCCGCTGCTGGATTTGAACTTCAAGTCTGTGGGCCGCAGTCCCGCACTCACCCACTTAACGCTACCAGGGCTCAGCCCAAAAATTATGTTAAAAATAATTTTTAAAACAATGACTTTCTGACCAAGAAAAAACTGGTATATAAATTATGGTGAAATACATTATAACAGACAATGAAATCCCTCCATTTGGATAAAGTTCACATTTCTGAAAATGACTTTGCATACTATTGAAGTAAAAATTATTAATTGATCACTTTCCTGGCCTATTAATTTATTTCAAGCTCTGAGATGGGTAAGTTCAAATGTCTTTTTGACTTTTAACACTTAAGAATCAAAACTCACACAAAACACAAAGAGAGTAAGTTAGGTAGTTTATCTAACATTCTAAAGCTAATCCTAGAAGTACTAAACAACACCAACAAAAACCCTGTTCTTCTTCCAAACTGCAGATTCTTTGAGCTAGCCCTTCTTCCCAATCATTGGAAAACATGATTACTCAAAAAGCGTCAAAGAGAGAAATAAATACATATGAATCAGTGAACGCGGGATTGGAAGCAGAAATAATTTATACTTTCTACCAAGACTTTGGAGTAGTTTAACCTTTTTTTTGGTAATTGAACTCCTGGGAGTTTTTACTTGACCCAGAGGCTCCTCAAAAGAAAGGACCATCAATCTACTCCTGAGAAAGCAGGCAGTGGCGTTCCTGTGGAGCAGAGTTCTACTCAAAAGCATGTGGGGTTTCCATGAAATGGAGTCAACACCAAAGCAACTGGGCCTCCTACGTTGGCAGCTGTATGTCCATCAGCAGGATGGCTAGCAGCATCTCACACTTCTACCCACTAGGTGCCAGTAGTACCCCACCAGTTGTGACAATAAAAAACGCAATTTCCCTAAAGTCCCATGGGAAATGGGGATAATCAGCTCAGTGGAGAACTACTGTGGTAGACAGTTTTCTTTACCTGCCTTATGTAATATGTGCTTAATGGCAATATACTTCATGGCCTTGGTACTCTTTCTACATTAGTCTCACATTTTTATGGAAAAACTGAATATGAATTTTTCAGTGTGTCTGTCATTTAGGACAAAAACCAAATTAGCTTGAAACCTAACATAAGAAAGTTCTAATCAAAATGTTTAGAAAATGGATATAAAATGGAGATCACTGAAAATTCATTCCTGATGTATGTAGAATACATATTGCAAACACAGTAAAAACTGAAGGCATCGCATTCCGTGAATTCGAAGGTCACTACAATTTACAGACTCCTAAATGGGTTTATTGGGTGCCCTTAGGCTAGAAGCAGAAGACAATGTCTCTTCATGAACTAGTATCTACAAATTTGTCTGCCTAGTACTCAATTGATATATCAGTTCAGTCTATAAAATGGACAAGACATTGCTGGCTGGAGTGAATGACTCTAAACGTGAAACCAGTATGATGAGATTCATTGCCTGAAGCAAGAAACTTTTGTTAAGCTCCCTCCCAAAAGTTTGGATTTCTGAGAAGCCAAGTTATCTTCCAGAATAGCTTTAGTGACTGAGAAGTCACATAATCATATTACCCCTGCCCCACACCCTGAGCAGATATTAAGTATGCACTTGGTTAAAGTGCAGTATCTGAAAGAGAAGCAGGGTTGCTGAAGCTCATAGATGTAATATTTGAATCAGTTTCCTAGATCTGTCATACTCATGCTCAATCATAAAAACAAACAAGCAAATAACAACAACAAGAACAACAAAATTCCCCCTAAAATCTAGTTGATTCCAACTCATAGCAACCCTCTACTTAACAGGAGAATTTATTTCCCTTTGGGTTTTCAAGGTTTCAGTATTTACAAAGACAGAAAGACTTACCTTTTCCACAAAATCTCTGGTGGGTTTACACTGCTGACCCTGTGACTAACTTCCCGATATCGAACCCACTATGCAACTACAGCTCCCAGTTTCTCACACATATACACCCTTTTCATTGGTGAGTAGTAACACTAATATTGTTGGTGGGAATTTGTACCAACATTCATTACAATCTCAAGGGTCTTCAGAAGTCATGCAAGCAAATAGATCACTAAACCTGGTTGGACCATAGGAAATGGTGGCGTTCATGATTGAACTATATATTGATGAAAAACATTACAATTAATTTTTAAAATGCTTTTATTGGGGCTCTTACATCTCTCATCACAATCCATATATTCATCCAGTGTGTCAAGCACATGTGCACATAGGCTGCCATTGTCATTTTCAAAGCATTCTCTTCCCACTTGAGCCCCTGGTATCAGATATTTATTTCTTCCCCATCTCTCCCAAACCCACCTTTCCTCACAAACCCTTGATAAGTTATAGATTAATGTTCCATATCTTTTTGTTTTTAAAATTTTAGTGAAGGCTCTTACAGCTCTTATCACTATCCATCCATCCATTATATCAAGCACATTTGTACACATGTTTCCATCATCATTTTCAAAATATTTTATTTCTACTTGAGTCCTTGCTATGAGCTCATTTTATGCTCTCCCCCACCATCCCTCCCTCTGCACCCTTGAGAGTTTATTTTTAATAGGTTTTCCATGTTTTACATTTACAATTGATTTTTAAAATGCACATTCCATTATTCTAGCAAAATTCCTACACTAGAACTATCTATAATTTTAAAATAGACTATTGATAGGATAACCTTCCCCAGAAATATTTTGTATGCCTTTTAAGGAGATCAGTGATTTGAAATCTTAAAAGCAAAACAAAACAACAACAAAAACCTCACCATTATCAAGTTGACTTTGACTCATAATGACACGACGAAACAAGGTAAAACTGCTGATGTGACTTTCTGAGTATGTAACTAGTTATAGGAATGGAAAGTCTCGCTTTCTCCCCCAGAGCAGCTAGTGGTTTTCAATTGCTGACCATGAGGTTAGCAGCCTAATGCATAATGACTATGCTAGCAGAGCTCCTGATCATTTGAAATGTTAACCTACATTTAAGTGGAACTTGGTGTGTAAAATAATGGACTTTTGGCATCTTTTCCCATGCTGGGTCAATAGTTAAGCATTTGACAGTTAGCCAAAAGATCTGTGAAATGTTTGAAGAAATTTTACTCTGTTTTATAGGCCTGAGTAGAAATAAGCCCAGTGGCTATGAGTTCTTTGGGTTTCCTCCCATATTTTTAGAATCTATCTAGGTTTCAGCAGCAGCAATAATACATTTTTTAAAAATTGCCAGTCCTTTATATATGCTCTCTTCTTTTGTTTTGCTTTGACTTTCAAGTCTACCACAGTGTACTGGATTTTACCTGGTGGGTCGATCCATTCACATTACCTACCAAACCTCCATTGGCATTGAGTTTACAAACTCTGATCTATAAATGCTCTGATTAATTGATCCTTATTTGAATTCAAAAATCCATAGTTTCTTTCTCTCTTACAATTCATCTATATATATTAACGTATTGAGAAAGATGATTTTTCAAGGGATTAATACTCGAAGAGGATTTATACATCAGTCTTGGAAATAGCCTGGTGAAAGAGAAAACCAGGACCATAAAAAGTAATGGATGGAACAACAGCACTTTCTTTTGTCAGAAGAGCAAAACTAATTACCAAAAGGTTAATCATAAAAAAGTCATTTTTTAAAAGTTTGATAAAGATATGAGTACATAATAATTTTTGATAAAATCAGTGCTATTTTATTTCCTTTCCTCTAAAAACAAAGAAGTAAACATATCAATATATTGTTTGTAAAAAGAGAAATGTCTTAGTTTGAATTTTGCATTTTCAGTTTCTCTTAAAAGACTTTCTACGTATACTTTTTCATTTTGTTTGTTTTTGCTAGTTGTTTTTATTTTGTTTTTCTTTTTTATTCATTCTTTTCTTTTTGTTTTGTCTCTATTGTTTTGCCTACCAATATAATTAAACATGGGAAGCGAGTCCAAAGAGAAAACAATGGACAAATAGTTCTAGAGGGACCTTGGGGGGAGGAGGAGGTGAGGGAAAGGAGTAGTAAGCAAACAATACCGTGGACAGAGACACAACTAGGGGCTTAGAAGCAACACTTGAGGAGGACATGTTGGAGCAACAGCAATCCAGCTGAGAGCAATTACTAAGAAATAGAAGAAGGGTGAGTGTGATGGTGGGGCCGAAAGAAAGTAAAAGGAAACAGGAAAGATCTTGGAAGCAAAGCTATGGATAGAGGTTTAAACATAGATGTACACTTATGTAAATGTATCGATTCACAAAAATGGAGGTATTGGCCTAGATACATTTATTTATATGGCAGTATATTGAGGAAGTGAATGGACTTCAAGCCCTCCCTCAATGCAAGAACACTTTGTTCCAATAACTTAACATTCTGTGGTGCTTACCCTCCCAACAGGATTGCAGAAGGCAAAATGGATGCATATGCAAATGTGGTGGAGAAAGGTGTTATTCAAAGATAAGTGTCTGTGGTTTTAAGGGCTTGACGTTAAACAGGCAGCTATCTAGCAGAGAAGCAAAAAGTCCACATGGAAGAAGCACACCAAACTGTGCAATCATGAGGTGTTAATGGAATCAGGTAACAGGTATCAGAAGACCCAGAACAGCAACAAAAACACATATTGTTGAGAATGAGAGGGTGGAAGCAGAGACCCCAAACCAATCTGTAGACAATGGGACATACCTTCAGAGAAGGGTCACAAGGAAGGAATGAGTCAACCAGGGTGCTGTAAAATAGCCTATAACACACACAATATTCCTTTGGTTCTTTGAGGCTCCCTCATCCTACCACACCACACATACCATCATGACCCCAGTGCTGCCTTTCAGTTTGGGCTGTACTGGAGCTTGTCCACTGCTACAGATAGAGTTCAGGACACATGGAATCCAGGTCAGATAAATCCCTCTGGACCAAAATGGCAGTAGCTATAACAGGACAGTAGAGGGAAGGTGGGGAGGTTAGGAGCATAAGGTGGAGTTGATCACAAAGATCAATGAATAAAACACACACACACACACACACAGAGGCAGATGAACAGAAACATGGGTGAAGGGAGACAGTGGCAACTGTAAGGTATGAAAACAATAATAATATAATTTATCAAAGGGTCACAAGATTAGGGAAAGAAAAAGAGGAGCTGATACCAAGGGCTCAAATGTAAAGTAAATGTTTAGAAATTGTTGATGGCAGCATATGTGTAAATATACTTGATACAATTGAGGTATGCAATGCTATAAGAGCTATAAGAGTCACTGATAAAATGACATTTTTAAAAAGACCTTCTCGATATATTCTCTAACTCTTCTGAAATTCTAATAAGTAAGATAGTAATAGCACAAACCACAAAAACTAAAAAATTGCCTGGCTGAGGTGTTATATTTTCTACAAATTAGCATTTTAGAGTAATTTCTGGATTTATGATTAAATGATAATGGGTAAGAAAAACATCTTTGCTTAAACTGAATAAATGTTGCTCATTCCCATATGAGATTAAGTCAGAAAATATTGCTACAAAATTACCTTAATAAACCAAAATATTAAATTATGATACTTTTATTTCTCACCATGCCATCCACTGAAGTCTGTACACTTATTTTATTAATAAATGTAATAATTAGTAAATAAAAGATAATTTAATAAATAATTAAGAAATCATTTTATTTGGGTTCTTATGACTCATAACAATACATACATCAATTTTATTTAACACATCTGTACATAGGTTGCCATGATCATTTTCAAAACATTTTCTTTCTGTTTGAGTGCTTGGTATCAGCTCCTCCCATCCTCATGAATGCCTCATACATTATAAATTATTATTATTTTCATATCTTACACGGTCTGCTGTCTCCCTTCACCCACGTTTCTGTAAAATTCCACTTCTACATTGTTGTGAGAAAGTTTGTCCCAATTACAAAAGTGTGTCAAAAAATAAAAGTAGTTGGTTGCTCCCTTGCATTCTAACTACGAAAGGCACCTTGGATGATCAGGTTCTTTTCTGGGTGGCGGGGGGGCGGGGCATCACTGCTCTCCGGTGGTGGGACTAGGAGGCCCAGCCCCACTGCTGGAATTGAACCTCCGTCCCAGTGGGCCGCAGTCTCACGTACAATCACTACGCCACCGGGGCTCTGCCCAATCAGGTTCTTTATATTGCAGAACCCATTCTACAATAATCACCATGATCTTCTGTATTTGATATTAATGTATTAACAAAATTCTGCCCAAAATACATCATCTAAGAAATGCCTTGTTCATCTATTTCTTTCAGTATTAAAGCAACAAAGAGATCTGTTCTCTGTCTTTTTTTTCTTTTATTTTATTGGGGGCTCTTACGAATCTTCTACAAACCATACAGAATTCTATGTCTGTGAACTTCTAAAGGAAGAGTTCCCATCTCTCCAATGTTTCCTAAAGAATTCTACACTCTTCAATTTATATCACATCAAACGTATAGTCATGTTCTTTTTCCATGTTCTTTGGGTTTGGTGCCTGGAGAATCGCCTGAAGAGGCATGTCAAGAGCTATAGGCTAAATTGAGTAATGCTTCCAAATGAAATGCTCTTAGGGCAGACCTTACTAGGTTCAAAGAGTACACAGGTACATTGTTATGATGGGGGTGGAGATGGGGTGGAGAATTCAATGCAAATTTTCTGGTCTTTTCCTGACTAATTCAATTTACTTAAATTGCTTCAAAATAAGCTGTGATCATCCTGTGTCCTTTGAGAAAACCTATTGAGAGTATCCCATTGGTTTGCTTCACAGAGCAAACAATGACTCTAACCTCTGCTATTACCTTTCTACCTAGAATTTAACTGGTTCGGAAGATCCTCTAGAAAGCCACATTTTTGATTGGTTCATTTTTTGAAACATCAACTCATCACAGAGGCATAATTAAACATTTTTTGTTTGCTATAAATCTAGTGTCGTAGTTGGCTATAATGTGAACTGGTAAACATAAGAGCAATGGTTCAAACCCACTCTTTATTCCGTGGAAGAAAAATGAGACAATCTGTTCCAGTAAAGATTTAACGTCTTAATGTCTCACAAACCAAAGAAAGAATAATTCTACTCTTTCTTATAGGTTGTTATGAATTGTAATCTACTGCAGGCGGTGAATGAGGTGAGGATGAATAAGAATTCTAATTAAGATGATTTTTGACTGAATGTTGTTATACATATATATGTATGATTGTCTATGTGTGTGGTGCATGCTTCTCTTTTTTATATATATTTGTTAAAACAACACTCAAATTTCAAGATTCCACAGTTTAAATACAGGATTTAAATAATAACTCTGATGTATAGACTACAACTAGGCCTTACAAGTAAAATAGAATAAATTAAAATTACAACCAAGTAAAAAGTCTTATTTTTCTCATTGTATTACTTATTCACTCCTTTGTTTTCCCTTTCTTATTAAGTATTTTTTTAACTCCCAAGCTTTCATATTTTAAGGAAAGCCTGCTGTTTAAAATGTAGAATTACAACAACAGATTTTAATAATTGCTCTCTATTCCTTTTAGGTGTAAATAATATCAAAGTAAATAATATCAAAATGTTCAAGATAAGAGCTTTTATATTTTTATGCTCAAAAATATTCTCATTTAGAATTATGATTATCATTGTTAATTAGAGATTATAGTATGGCCTTGCTTTAGGAATTTGTCAAGAGAAAATGCATCTTTTAATGTGGTTCTATTTTAAGACATATTTTTCATCCATTTCCAATCTGTGCAGTTACAGTTTTCTCCTGGGACTAGTGCCCTAGTATTGATGCCAAGAAAGCCATCTTGTAGGAAATCAGTCTCTGTAAGATACTTGTGCAGCATAGAAAAATATTCCTTCACGACTTCACCATAAGATGCTGTCTATTGAAATTATCAGTAATTCTAAGCATTCACGCAATCACTGTTCAATGTGACATTATCAGAGACATGGCAATGACAAGAAGAATCGAAAAGCAGTAAGGAAGATAAAGTAATTTGCAAAAGTACAGTAGGCCATCTCAATGATGCCAGTTTAGCTTTAGGTAGGTGATTGAAAGTATATGTATGTTCATGTCTTTAGTAGCAGGGAACAGGTTTGAGTATCTAGGTTATGTCAGGAGTTAATCTGGCCTGTGCTTCTAGTTGCACTGAAAATTAAAAGCTTCTGTTGCCATCAGAATGCAATATTCTTTTTAAAGACTTTTACTTGTTTATTTGGAGCTCTTATCCTGTGCAATTTCAATATTATGATTGAAATTTATATAGTTAAAAAGAGTAAACAAGCAGAAGGGTGACTGATTCATCTTTGTTTCAGTACATATTTTGTTAGATATATAAATATTTCATTTGCCTAGTGGGGTAGTAGCTACACATTTGTGTTCGAATCACAAGTTAGCAGTTAGCCGTTCAGAAGCACCAGCAGCTTCATGGGAAAAAGATGCTTTCGAGTCCTGCAAAGAGTTACAGTCTAGGAAACCCACAGGGTGAGTTCTGTCCTGTCATGTAGGATCACTATGCGTCAGAATTAACTGGATGGCAGTGAGTGCTCATTATTAACTTATAAGTCTTGGGGTCATAAGCTATGATCTATGACTGTGCTAACTTACTTTAACGTGTACAATCATGTAGATACTTAGGGTCAAAGTGTAGTCACCTAAGAGACTAAAAGGAAACACAATCAATAGAGAGGTAGATCCACCTTAGCAAGTGCTAAAGATTACTCAGAAAATCAATGTTAGTTCTAAGTTATCTTAGGCTCAGAAAAACTCAGTTATTTCTTTGTAAGCTTAAGAAAAAATTGATTAGTTCAGCCCTATATTCATTATATGAGGTGAATTAAAAAACCAGATTTGACATTAAAGAGAAGATTGATAAACTCTTTACGTTAGTGGGTACAAGTATCTCACTGAATTACTTGCATAAGAAAAACACAAGAGTAAATCTTGATCAAATATTGAATATATTTCACATAATACAAAGAATGAAGAATACAATGCAAATTGTCACTAAGGAGTCAGAAACAAAGATGGCTGCTGCTGATGGATAATTAGGTAGGTAGGGAAGTAGGTAGGACAATAGCAGATATATAGTTGATAGATAGATGATAGACAGAAGGAAGGAAGGAATGTATTTATCAATAAGAGCAGACATTTAATTTTCTTCTGTAGAACTCAGGAGGCATATAAACAAAGGCTTATACCATGATCCTATTTAGGTCTATAAATGGAATCTTAGCTCTAAAATAGAAAGCTTGTCCATTTATGTATTGAATACTTAAGACTGAGAATGTGCTATGAGTGAAGCACTGTTTCAGGTTACAGAAAATAATGTTATAAAAAGTAAATATCTATACTTTTATAAAAACATGTGTTTTTGGAAATGGCACGTAATAAATAAGAAAGTCAAGAAATAATTGTGATAAATTATTATTTTAAAAGTAGTCAGTAGTGGTTATGTTTGGGCTGGGATCCACCTGGGCAAAACACCAAAAGCTCCCAGAAGACCGACTGAGCTTTCTACTCTGATAGACAGAAACCCACAGTGGGTCCCTGTGAGTCAGCATTGACTGGATAACAGTGAGTTCTTTAGGGAAGTTTATTTATTTATTTTTGAAACATTTTACAAACAATGTCAGGGCAAGGTTTGGACAGATGGAAATATAGCTTTCAGAACTATGTGGACGTTATATTCAGAAAGACTAGCTTCACATTTTGATATTTATGCTTAGTAAAGTTTTCTCTGATATGTAGCAATACTTTTTGACTTACTCTCCTCTGTATTATTGTGGACCACATTTCTTCCCTAAGCAAATGATAAACCTATTGAAACTCTTCTCTGGAGATTATTTAGTCTTAAAGCTATTTTCAGAAACATTTTTAATTTGTATCTATTTACTAAACCAACTTACTTGTGATCTAAGATCCACCATTTTTCTTCTCTGCAAGCTAGTTGCAAAATTCCTTTCCATATATCTATAATCCCAAGGTGAGAAATAGACATAGGTATAATATCAATAAAAGACATGGGTTCTGGGCTATCTGCATGTTTGTGCCCTCCATTCTACCTCTTTCTCAAACTCAAATGTGCAATTTCATCTTATGATAGATTTCTACTGGGCCTGCTCTATCTTATGTCCCTGTTAGTCTCCCCAAAAATCAGTTCCTGAGAGTTTTTGACTTCCTATTTACTTGCTATTCTGTGTGACGTGCTCCCTGTCTCTCAGGGACCACTGTTTAAGGAAAGATACACCACAATTCTTGGTTTAAGATATTGATGAAATCTGGCCCAAAGACAGGGTGAAGTTTTCTAAATTGGGGGAAAAGAAAGTTTTTGATCAGATTCTGGTTCTTCTTACTGTCAGAAATTATTTTTTTTCCATTTGTCTTGGTGATGTTTGATTGCTGTGTTCAAGGCCACACCTGAAATGCATGTTGCAAAGCGCATACTTAAAGAACATTTTTTATGGTATTTCCTACTTGTGAACACAAGAGTTGTTCATAGGTTCTAACTGACAAAAGCTTTTATAAGGATTAAGTTTTTGAGAGTATTGATGAAATCTTGAAGAAGTTAGTGGGCACGTGATTTATTTTATTGAAGTCTTTTCCATGTACCTGTGATTACACTTCACCTTTGTGCTAGACAGATTTCTCAAGTCTGATTGATCCCTTTACTTGCCGGCCTTCATGCATTATATCACAGGCAATGGTAACAATGCAGAGACTTTTAATATTGATAGTTTGGGCTGAGATGGTCACAACATTAGTCCTTCTTATCTTTGTCTCAGAGTGAATATGATGGTTACACTATGGTTTAAGGCATCTTTTTTATTTTAACTGTATGTGGAAATAAACTTTTCAAAATATTTAAGACATTCTGTGTCAGATAGGTTCTCTTAGAGAAATAAAACCAGGACAGAGATAGAAAAATCTTGGCAAGCTCTGCCCTTGCTCTCTTCCTTTTGGATCTTTGGGCCAGACAGCTGCCTCGTTTGTCCTGTGCCTCTATCTCCAAGCAACACTACCAGTGGGACACTTAGCTGTGGACCCTGTAGCTGTGAGTTGAGGTAATTCTCTTTATATATAGTAATTCTCTTTATATATTTACATAGATCAAGGATAGAGATTTAAGAAATAAACAGTTAACTAATCTGTGAAGCAGTACAATGGCTTGATGCAATTCACTTGTGTGACACAGCTAGTAGACTGACAGTCCTTGGAGTCTTGAGGGCCGTCGAGTAGTCCTCTGTAGAGCAATTCAGGCTACTCGGCTACAAGCAGCAAACAGCAAAGCAGGTCACCAACAGCCAGCCAGATGACAGAGTCCAACAGTCTCCAGCTCAAGAGATGGATATTTCAGGAGTGTGGTGAAGCAGGACTTGAAGGAACCTCAACTCACAGCTACAGGGTCCATAATTAAGTGTCCCACTGGTAGTGTTGCTTGGAGATAGAGGCACAGGACAAACGAGGCAGCTGTCTGGCCCAAAGATCCAAAAGGAAGAGAGCAAGGGCAGAGCTTGCCAAGATTTTTCTATCTCTGACATTCAATTGATTGCATGTGTTCATTGGGTATGCTGTCACAATAGGCTACCTATCATCTTTGGTCATGTTGGCACCACAAGCTTACCTATCCCACATTCCCATCTGAACTCTTCCTATTTATTTTCATTTCTATTACTAATCAACCAATTCTTTCTGGCCTATAGTATACACTACTATATAAGAAATTTAGTAATACGTGAAGATGGATCTCACATAGCTACATATTAAACCAAGTACTGTATATTGCAGCAAAAGTAAAAGTAACGTGGCAGATAATCCTCTGATCCATAAACTATACCATCCAGAAGTGGGCAATGTTCTGGAGCAACAAAGAATGTTAATTGTACAGCTAAGGTTTTGTTTTGGGTATGATAAGCCTGAAAACATAGGACCGCATCTGTATCTCAGTGACCACTTGGGTAATTGTATCTTCAACAGTATGAATATGGGAATCAAAGAACGCTCCCACTTACTATCATTCTCAGTGACTTCTTTGGGGAGATTCTGTTTTTCGCCACCCTAACTGTTGATTCCAGATAGAAAAATATTATATATGAACATATGTTTTCTAATAAACTCGGAACCATAACTACTACCATTTCACTTTGGGATCTTCAGGAAAATAGAATAGAATACAAGAACAGATGTAATCATGGTGATAATATAATTTGCCATGATCGTCCAGAGAAAGTATGTCTACCTCTACATATTGGAAGCAGCAAGAATTTGCTTGACACCCAAATAATACACATGGTATGCCATAATACTCTCTTGTCTAATTTACATAGCAAGTGGACAAGTGTTACGGTAGGATTTGAGGAGATTATGCCAATAACTATGTTATCCTGAACCTCACCTCACCTCAATTAGCAAGTTACCCCAATTAGCACAGGTACTATGAGGTAGAAGTGAGGGGAATCTTTTTTTTTTAATCTTTAAGTTATAATGGAAAAAGATAACTATGAGTATCAATCACAGTTTTAGACTAGTTTTGTTGCAATGGTTGTAGCTCATCCTATCTTTCAAATATATACTTCTCAAGGAATTTGAAGGAGTCAACCCCAGGATTAATATATGGAGATGTGAGTAGAACAATGAGTGGAATATTGTGGGTTCTATGTATACCACCCTTCCCTTCATGTTAGGATGGAGATACATCTTCATGCAGGGTCTAGGAGCACTTTGGGCTGATAGCTTTCAGTCAATATCTTCTTCTGGAATATGCCCCAACTAGGAGTAGTCCTGCTTATATCCATTCCTCTGTCTAATGAATAGAAAGTATAAATACTCCTTTGCCTCAGTAAATTTCCTATATGCAAATCTCTGTCCTAAAGTCTATTTTGTGGAGAACACATCGTAAAATAATGACTAAAAGTAGTCACTATATAAAGAAGATATTTAATTTGAATGACAAGAAGGATATAGCCCTATGAACAGGTAAAAACAAAACAAAACAACAACAAAAACAAAAACAACAGTCTCATGTAGCACAATAAATTTTCTATTTACACACACTCTCACTCACGATAAATCAATCATTCTTCTAGTTTCTATTTTAAGAAATGAAAGTTTGGCTTTCTAAGAAGCCCTTGTCTTGAAAATGATGTGAATTTCAAGCTGAAATTGCATTAATGTCATATTTTAATCAACTACAAGAAGAAAGTAAAAATATAATCCTATCATTCAGGAATTTCAGGTCATGTTTTCTGAGGGTTTAACATATTATGTGTTAATGATATAGTTTGCTAACTAGCCAATAGGAGCCATTTTCCTTAAAAAAAAAACTTCTTTAGTGACATTTGAGGGATTTAAAAGTACTTAAATGAAAATCAATATTTTTAAGGTCTCTATAAACTTCACAGTGAAGTTTTTGCATCGTAATTTAATACAGACAGATTTCAAGTATCTATGTTTCTTAAAATGTGATTTTTGACTGGGATTAGAAACAAAATCCTAAACATGTTATTAGAAAAGACTTTATTGAGTTGAAAATAATTTGGGAGGAGTTTCTGCTAACCAGAGTTTAACAATCTTATTACATTTATAGTATTTTGTTGTGCAAAGAAGCTATTATAGCGTCTTAAACCTTGATAATGTGACCAGTCATATTGACACATAGTTGTCTTGATTTAATCTCTAACAGACTTTCTTCTTATAATCTAAGTGGTTATTTTCACATTAGTTTAATATCCAGATTAGGGAGGCATCTTCCTTGAGCAAAACATATTTAAGAATCAGCACCAAGAGAATGAGTTCCAATTTGTGAATCATCAGGCTAAACTGGATGGTTATTGATTTATCTATGTTTATACCTTTTTACTAGATTCAGGGTAGTTTAAATTGTGTATCTTAAACTTAAATGAGATGATACTATAAATAAGGAATAAATTTACTAGCAAAGTAGTTTCTACTCTTCCATGTACATCAACTATGAAATTCTTTATACACTTGTATATTTTTGATAGAATACATGGATGCATATTATATATGTGTATATATAATATTATGTAGGATATATAAACCAAAGCTGAGCAAACTAAAGATTTTATAGTGGCCTCTGTTAATGGTAAAAAAATGTAGTAGAAACAGTCATGCTCATTTGATTATAGATTACCTCTGGCTGTGCTTATGTTATGAGAAGAGAGTTGAGGCTTTCTGACAGACAATATGACATGGCTCACAAATCAAAAATAGTTACTGTCTATAGAAGAACAAGGTCAGTGATCCTGATATATGCTTATTACATGCTGTCTTGTTCTATGTTAATTCACTATCCCAAAACTTTATAGATTAAAAGAATAGCTATTTATGAATGTTAAACCCTGAAGTCTGACAACTAGAGCTAAACCCAATTGGGCAAGACTTCTCTTAATCTCTCCTAGGCAGTGATTTATCAAGAGATACTTGATCAAAGATAGATTTACTCATATGTACTCATATTTACTCATATGTTGGTGCTCAACTGAGAATTTTTTTCTCACTACAATTTTTATCCTAAAAAAGTACTGCCTTCAATTCGACATCCCCTTATAGAAGGGTCACAAGATAGAGATGAGTCAATCAGGGTACTATATAGCACCCATGAAACATAATTTTCCTCAAGTTCTTTAATGCTTCCTCTACCCCCACCTCCATTATCATAACCTCAATTCTACCTTACAAATCAGACTAAACACACAGAATCCAAGACTATTAGACCTCTGAGGACCAATAGTGAGAAAGAGATACCCAGAAGGTAAGGTGATGATGGGAGAGAAAGGGAAAATTGATCAAAAGGATGGATATATCACAAACAACAAAAAAGTGGGTGAAGGGAGACAGAAGTTGATGTAAAATATGAAAATAATAAGTTGCAATTTACCAAGGGAGGGAAAATTGAGGAGCTGATATTAAGGGCTCAAGTAGAAAGAAAATGCTTTGAAAATGATGATGGCAGCATATATACAAATGTGCTTCAAACAATGGATGATTGTATGGATTACAATGAGAGCTGTTAGACTCCTCAATAAAAGTATTCAATAATAATAATAATAATATTAATAATAATAATAAAATGAATTGTAACATTTTGCTCATGGTGTTATAAGGACAGCACACTATGAAAGCAGCAATAGTAATGACACAATGTTTTAAGCACTAGGCATGCTACTCCTGCTTCAACTCTCTCCTCGACCCTGACACTGTTCCCAAAGCCTATTTGTAGAAATTATATTTTCCTTCTGTCCAAATCTATCCTTTCTCCAAGGTGCACTTTACCTTCAATTGATTTTTTTACCTCGATGACATAATTCTCAGTAGAGTTTTCAGCTCAAGTTAACCCCTATTAACTACTAGACTTTGAGAACTTACTATTTTACAGGATAAATAAAGGGATAATTAAACAATTCATCTCATCTTTTCCTCTAAATTCACAAGAAATATATTCCTATCCTTCATTTTGGCAATATAAATGCACATTGAGAAGACTTATATGTACATAAATATATATGATACCTTTTTGAAAAAACATTCACATTTTTGCGCAAAGATTTACTTACCCCAATCAGTACCACAGTGTCAAGTCGTGTGCAAATTTCCGGCAACCCTAAAGGACAGCAGAGACCATCTCTGCAGGGCTGCCATGGCTGGAAAGCTCTACAGGAATGCAATGTCTCCTCTTTCTCCCTGACAGCAGACAGAGGAGTTGACCCTTTGGTTAGCAGGCTGCACCAGGCTGATCTACTAGACCAGTAGAAATGAGACTTACTTTAGGAGTAGGTAAACTATAGTCTGTAGTTTGTTCACATGTTGTTTATAAGCTGAGAATGGGTTTGTAATTTTAATTGGTTGTATTTTCAACAGTTATAAAAAAAATACCTACATAAAGCCGCTATCATCAAGTCAATTCCAAAGAAAAGCAACCCTACACAATCTTTATGATTGTCAGTCAATCTTTATGAAAACAGATAGCCTCATCTTTCTGGTCTGAATTGCTTCCCTTGTGGTTACCAGCACAATCTACTCTGTCACCAGAGTTTCTTAAATGCAAATAGAATAACCTCCGTTTTGCTTTTTGACCCTCTACAATGCTCTGGGAGCACAACAGCTAAGTGCCAACAAATACGTAGGTAATTAGAACCCTTCAGCTGCTAAAACGGAGAAAGAGATGGCCATTCCTGTCGTTCTAAATGTGTCCTACCCCCTCACTATTATGATCCGTATTCTACCTTACAAATCCAGCTAGAGCAAATGATGTACACTGGATCTACATATAAGAACCAGAAACACAGGAAGTCCCTTTAGGAGAGTGAGAAGGTGATACTGGGAGGGTGGAGGGAAGGAGGTAGATAGGGGCAACCTAGATTCCTAGGATCTACATATAACCTCCTCCCTGAGGAACAGACAACAGGAAAGTGAGTGAAGGGACACAACGGTCAGTGTAAAACATGACAAAATAATTATAATTTATAAATTACATAGGGCTCATGAGGAAGGGGGAGCAGGGAGGGAAGGAAAAGAGGAGCTGACACCAAGGACTCAAGTAGAAGGCAAAAGTTTTGAGAATGATGATGACAACAAGTGTACAAATGTGCTTGACACAATGGATGGATGTATGGATTGTAGTAAGCCCCCAATAAAATGATTTTTTAAAAGAGGCCGTAGCCTAAGAAACCCAACACAGCACTTATACTCTGTTCTGTAGGGTCACTGTGAGTCAGAATGAACACAACAGCAGTATACAACAAGAAGCTGCAAATAGTCCCTTTCCAGAAAAATTTGACAAGACGATTAGTATGCTTATTTCTGTTAATTTCATGTTAATGCTCTGCTTATCACTATCAGCCAAGAAAATCTGCTTATGCTAATTGGTTAACTGGAGTATACTTAAACTGTATAATAAAATCTGTTGATTTCAGTAAACAGTCCTGGAGAGACTATTTCAAAAATAGGTATTGTGCTAGCTAGGTCCTGGAGACAGATAATTTAATAATAAAAGCAGCTCCTAATTCAATTTAAACTCCTCATTTTACTAGTAGACTATTGCCTTTATATGTCATTATATATATATTACTATTAAAGTAGTTTACTTCCATTGTAAGTTATGAACAAAAATTGACATTTACATCTTGCAAATAATGAGAAATTTAACTGGAGGTAGGAAATTAATTTTATGATCACTGAGATTACGTACCCCAATCCAGATATTTGACTTGTTTTACTGCCGACTCAATTAATTCACACTAGAAATTGAAAAATGATCACAGAATATTTTTGTAGTAAAGCATACCACAAGGGTCAGCAGGAGTCACATTTTCTCCTACAAGAAGACTAAGTCTATTTAAATTTCATGTTCCTGATTTTAATTTGATCAATTCACTATATAAAACAACAGTCATTAAACTTGGGATATGTGAGAATTTTTCCTTGTATTGAAGATAAACTTTAACTCCATCATTCACCATTTACTACCATTACTATTTATCATTACTATAGTTATTAAATATGTCAAAGTTATTTGATGCCCTTAATGCTTTCCCATTAAAAAAAATCACATTGTAATACATAGGATATTTCCCACAAACTATTAATTCAATTTCACACAAAAGATTTGTAAAGGTATATCATGAACACAAAGATGAATTTTATGATGGTTAGAAAATTAAAACGATAAGATTATCTGTCTAAGGGGATTCACAAGTTCATCTATTCACCACCGGCCAATAGCCCTCCCACCACACTGCCTTCGTCCCCATGCAACACAACTGAGATACAGTGATGACACTAGCCAGTTACTATAAGTTCATTTGGTAGAATAATGAAAATGTTAAATAATGATCCAGCACCCATGGGCTAACATGAAACACTCACTGTTTCAGCTTAACATTTCTCTCACAATGGCTTTTCAGATTATTCCACAGGTCATCATTCATTAATTCATTAATTCATCAATTTGTTCTGTTCTCACTATTTTCTGTAGGCACTGAGTGGTGGAAATGGTTAATATTGGAGCTCCTAAACCAAAGATCGGAAGTTCTTGTCCACCCAGAAGTGACTCAAAAGAATGGCTTGGTGTTCCACTTCCAAAAGTGAAATCTTCTGCTATGATGCACTTGGATCCAGGGAAGCCAGACACTGCTCCGAGGGGACTGGTGCACTTTCTGGGGCAATCCACAACCCCAATCTTCTGTCATTTACTTAGAATTGGTTTTCTTCCAAAGCAGACAATACAAAGATTTCATAAATAGTATCCAATATAGATTCTTCAGAAACAAAACACATATTATTCCATATGGCAAAATTAATGTTTGTTCTTTGATTAGGAACATTCATATACATATTTTGTAAACAACAATTTCTAAGCTCAAGAAACTCAATCTCACTGTTACTGTGATTGTGTTCAGTTTATCGTTTTAGCTCTTTCCAAAACCTCCTGCTCCATTTCCAGAGTGAAACTTCGTATCTTTGTTGTCCTCATTGAATTCTAACTAGATTTTCATTTCACCTCTACCATTTTTGCTTGTTTTTTATCTTCTTGCCTTTTATCTTATGGGTGGTGAAAAGCCTCAAGACAATGTAGAGCCTATTAACTGTGTACAGACAGTATCACAGATTCATCTATGTACAGTTTCACAGCTTAAGTTTGGAATTTCTTTTCCAGCTCACCTATTTTCAATATAACTGTCTCTAAATTAAACAACCAGTCAATCAATCACCTAGTGTTTATTAGTTAACACAAGACCCAGATTACACAGCCCAATAGAAATTATAAAGTACCCCCTAACCATCATAATCCCAACTCTACCTTGCACATCGGATGGACTGGAGAAGGTACACTAGTGGAGAGGGAGGCTGGAGATATGGGGAAATCAGGATGGATGAGCCCCCTCGGGCCGGTGGTTAGATTGGAACTACTGGATGAGTGGAGAGAAGGTGAGGTAGAGAGAAGGAACCAACTGCAAGGATCTACATATGGGAACTATCTTGAGGACGGGCATGGGGGAGTGGGCTGAGGGAGGTGTCGGGCGGGGTAACATACGACAGAATAATAATAATTTATAAAGTATTGAGGGTTGATGGGGGAGGTAGAAGAGGGGAACAGGGGAGGGTTTGGAGGAAACCGACACCAGGGGTTGGGGGAAAGGGCGGATGTTTGGACAATGATGACAGCAGCGGACGTGTGAGGGTTCTTGTCACAGTATGTTTATTTATGTATTGGAAAAAAAGATGTATGAGCCACTAATAAATTGATTTTTAATTAAAAAAAGAAATTATAAAGTACTTTTCTATCGGTTGCAATTGATGCTTTCTTAAAAGTCCAATGACTATGTTATATTACTGATTTTATTTCTTTTTTTATTAACTAATGGTATTGTCATTTTTACTGATGACAATACTTAGGTTCAGTGGTCCACGTAGCATGTTCTGAATTTGTACTCATGCAGCCTGCTGACACAAATGTTGGAGGTTCAGATCCACCCAAAGGCATCTGGTAGGAAAAGACTGGCAGTCTTCTTCTCAAAAGCCAGGCATTGAAACTCTGTGGACTGCAGTTGTCATCTAACCTTGAGTTGACTTATCTTGAGTTGGAATCAACTTCATGGAACCTGATCTCCGTAAATTTAGAATTGGACTTAGACTTAGCTTTATTTCTTTTCTTTTCTTTTTATTTCTTTTTATTATTTTTTTTATTTAAGGCATCACTGCCCTCTGGTGGTGGGAGTAGGAGGCTCAGCCCCACGGCTGGAATTGAACCTCCAGCCCAGTGGGCCGCAGTCCCGTGCACAACCTGTAGGCCACCGGGGCTCAGCTGACTTAGTTTTATTTCTAATGTTGCATTTCCTCTACATTTTCTCATGCTCCAAGTGCCAAAAATAGCACCCCAAAAAACCTCCAACTGTACTGTACTAAACATTGTGAGTATTATGATATATTGCTTGTGCTATGCTAGGTTGTCTGGATATTAAAAACCCAATGGCACTCATATATTCATAAGAAATAACTATATTAAGAAGCAACTTTATATTAAGAAGGCATCCCAGTCCATTCCCAGTCCATTACTCGATGCTACTCAGGCCCTCAGACTCAAATGAAAGGTAAAACAGGACATCGCAGTCTTGTGAATCCTAGGCTGGTAGAAATATGGGAGATCCTGAGAGCTCTCTGGATCAGGTGGCCAAAATGTAGCCAATCCTGGAGGCAGACAAAGAGTTCCAGTGAAGTCCCATCGAGGAGGAGGAGGAGGGGAAGTGGAGTGCCCAGAATACCTCACTGTCACAGAAGAGGCCACACCTGAAGAAGTGTTGTCAAGCTGCTACTTGATTGACAGTTTTACTCCACCCCTTGCCAGGAATGTCTGTTGACTTTAAGTCATCCAATTACCACAGTGACTATAGCTCTGAGATCTAAAGGTGATAAATATATTTCTAACCTGACACACACAAAGGGCATGTTAAAAACAATACTATTTCTTCATTCAAGGAAAATCAGAAAAGACAAGGTAGGATAGAAACTATCTCTTCAAGAATGGATAGACTATTTTCTGTGGTGGCAAGAACACTCAGGGATGAGCAGTAAAATAAAAGCAAAACTGAGATAATCATGTGCCAAACACACTATAATGGACAGAAAATATTTAGAAGGTGAGTTACTTGGTAATTTGTTTGGTTACTGTTCAATAATACAGACTTGGAAGAAATTAGACAAAGTCTACCACTATTACCATCAAGAGCACATTGTTTAAGCTTTCTATGATTTAATTTGCTTCTTTTACAAATGTTAGAATAAGAAATAACTACCAGGCTGTTGAGATTGATAAATGTCTCATATAGGAGGCACACCACCCTAGGACTGACAAGATGCATACCTTCAAGTGGCAGCAACTGCTAGTCCTAGCATGTCTAGAAAGCATCTCTTCAACACTGTAACAAGTTTCAGATTTCCCTTCTGACAAGATGTCCCTTTAAAGCTAAACGGGAAATTGCATAGTGCCATCTGACACTACGGAGCCAAGGGAACTACGGGTTCAAGGGAAGGGAAGGGATCAGACAAAAAACAAAGTCTTTCCCAGCAAAGAAAATATCTAGTAATTGGGTTGTTCCTGCTGCTATTTTTGCCTCTTTAGTATAACATCTATAAAGATTAAATTATCAAATAAATTGGAAGTATTTCAATGAAAAATGGAAAAAAATTAAAAAATTATAATTTGTCCACTTCCTTTAAAATGAACTGAATGCAGATTAATACACACAAAGAGGCTAAAAACATATGAAAAAAGTTCAGTGTGGCAAAACAAAACAAAACTAATTTCTAGCCTAAAAATATTAAAATCCTAGCCACAAACTAGAAATTGTACCCAAGCAGAGTGACAGGGTTAAATGATGACATTCACTCCTTAGACCATGGAACACTATTGGTGGAATCAGTTGTCAATGAATTGATTTCTCACTCACGACAAGTCCAAGTATGTCAGAGTAGATGTGTGTTGCATAGGCTTTTCAATGGCAGATTTTTAAGACACAAATCACCAATTCTTCTTCCAAAGCATTTGTGAATGCTCTAGAACTACCAACTTTTTTAATTATCTCCATCCTGCTTCACCAGGTGAAGATTTCTGGACAACTGCAAACATCTCTAAAAGCAAGCGACATGGTCCTGAAAGGACAAATCCAATGATTTGGGGAGGCAAGTGTTGGCCAGTGTGAGTGGCTGAGGTATAAAGGAAGAGTCACCTGTTAGAGACTCAAATCACCAAGGCAAAACAGGATAGGGCATCCTAATAGAGGTCCCTGCTGGTATGCCCTTTGTTTTTAATGCTGCTTCTAAGCAACCAGATAGTTGGAGGTAAGAGAATAGGAAGGAAGAAAAGAAGTAAATACCTGACTGTATCCCAGAAGGATTTCATTGAGTCAGTCTCATCCTACAAGCTAATCTCTTGTGATGATTGATTTTATGTCAATTCTATGAATCTGGGTGACCTTAGGGTGGAGCCCAGCGTGTCAATCAGCAGACAGCTTGGTGATGATCATGGCCTTTTGTGTAAGAGATACCCTGAGCAGAACTTAGCTCTTCTTTTGCCCCTGTACCTTCTGGTAAATTTGGGTCTGACATCTGGTGTGTTGGCTCCTGTTTCACCACCTACCAATTACAGGAGCCACCAGTGAACCTCCAATTCATTCAGCTTGACATTCAGTCTCCGCTGATAAAAAGGAAACGGAGAAACAGGTTTGGATGATGCACATTTTCAGCATTCTACTTTTGTGATGAGTACTCAAAACAGGAGCATGTGTCCACACTCACAGGTTATGCTAGACTTGCGAGGGATTTAACCCTTGCTTTTCACTAAGTGTATCATCAATTGTCCAATGGAATAGGAATAAGAAATTATTATAAAAGTCAATGAACAATTTTTAAAAATTAAATTAGATTGCTTATTACTTGTAGGAAAGTCATAAACTAGCACCCACTTTAGTTTTCTCAATGTAAAAATGTAATTGGGAAATCAAGGTTGAAGAGCCCTCTAAGTATTGCTTTGGAAGAGAACGTCTCAAAGTTCCCATCCCCATCACTAGTATTACCAAGGCACTTGTCAGAAATACAGAAATATTGTCAGGTTATATCCAAGACTTAAAGAACAAATTCTATGGTGGTGGAACCCAGTCATCTGTGGTTTATCTTGATTAAAGTAAAATTGCCACTGATGCTTGAGTCTGCAAAGATCATTGCTCCAAAATTATTTGTAATTCTTGTTTGAGTAATTATTTGTTGATACCAATAAAATATTAGTTTCTTACCAATTTCAACCTTTCCCTTGAAGGAAGCTACCACCACTGTAACTCATAATATAATGTAATATCTACAGAATTCAGCAAGTGTTTCAGTTTGTCAGATGTAGTTTGTCTTAATCTCTATGAATCAATATTCTTTACCATAAAATATGACAAATGTTAGCCAGACAAAGTACAATGATTTTCTTTGAAGCACACTTCAAAGAATATTCAATGTAGAATATACAAAGTATTTACTGGTTACTGATAATGTATGTATCATGGCATGTTAGTAAGAAAAATACATATGCATGCATTTGTTGTGTGTACATATACATATATAATGACAGGTAAACTATTTTAAACTTTTCTTACTATGGCATCTTGTGTATTGCTACAACACTTGAACCTGTGTAACCAGTACTTCATATGTCAGAAGAGTTCCTCAAGGTGGAGGGGTTTCAGTAGTTTCCTCGTTGAAGCAGCAGGAATGAATTGGTGCTCAACTTCTGAAAAGTTGCTAGTAAAACCCCATGAATCATAACAGAACAATATCTTATTTAACTGGGATATGAGCTCCCCCAGATTGAAAGGCACTATATAATGACTACAACAATGGACTCAAGCTTAAAAAAATGCTTTTAAAATATTTATATACATATAGAATTATAATGTACCAGAAATAACAAGACCGGGTTAAAAGAGATATATGTATGTTTTGAAGTAGCATTTATTCTTTGGTGAAGAATAGGATTTTGAGATGCCCTTACCCAACAGATTGTGGAAAAGGAACAGGCTGTACCCTCTGAAGAATCAGTCACTAAAAATCTTATTAAGAGCAGTGAAACATTGTCATATATACTAAACTAAAAACCTTATTAAAAGCAGTGGATCATTGTCAGACACACTAAACATTTTATGACTAGAAACGAAACATTTTCAGGTATAATATATAAACTTGAATCCCTCAAGTTTATAAGACACTCAAAATACAAAGTTGAGTCCCTCAAGTTTATAACACACCCAAAATACAATGAAGGAGGAGCTGCCTTTTCAAAGTAGAGTCTACCATAATGACTAGGATGGAATAAGGATTTCAGGAACTTTATTTGCTTATATGGCATAACTCAAAATGAGAGGAAACAGTAAGTATCTAATAATAAGTAGAACATAGAATGTACGAAGTATGAATCTCATAAAATTGGAAGACACCCAAAATAAAGTGGAACTCATGAAGATGGTTATCCTAGGCATTTAGTGAATCAGAGTAAACTGGTATTGGTCAATTTGAATCAAACAACACAGTTTCTAGACTAGGAATAAGAAATTTAAGAGGAATAGTGTTGCACCCAACATCAAAAAGAACATTCAATATCTGCCATAAAGTGATAAGATGATGTCCTTAGACATACAAGAAAATTCAATTAACACAACTACCATTCAAATGTATATATAAATCCATAAGTCAATGATAAAGAAATCGAACAATTCAATCAAATTTTGCAGTCTGAAATTGATCAAATATGCAATCAGGATGCATTGATAATTACTGGTGATTGAGATGTGAGAGTAGGAAACAAAGAGTAAGTAACAGTGGTTAGAAAATATGGAATTGTTGACAGAAATTAAGTTGGCGATCACTTGATTGAATATTGCAAATCTAATGACTTTGTCATTGTTTATACCCTTTCTAGCAATGTATAGAAGGATTATACACAGGCAGCCTGGTGGAGTAGTGGTTACCTGTTGGACTGTGATTCATACATTTGAAACCACCAGGTTTTTCTTGGGAGAAAGATGGTGCTTTCTACTCCCTTAAAGAGTTAATTTTGGAGTTTATCCCTTGTCCTATAGGGACACCATAAGTCAGAATTGGCTTGGTGGCAGAGTTTGTTGTTTTTTAAACACATGGATTCTGTAGATGGAATAAAAAGGAATCAAACTGACTATATCTGTGGAAAAAGATGTTAGAGAAGCTCCATAACATCAGACAAAAACAGACCAAGGACTGACTGTGGAGAAGGCCATCAGGTTGTGGATGAGGTTGAAGAAAAATGAAAATAAACCTTTGAAAGAAATGCTTCATGTGGTGAGGAAAGAGACCCACTATAAGTAATAAACTTATTAAGAGAAAGGACAAAGTACTACGCATCTCAATTCCCTTTATAAAAACGATATTGGTTAAAATACTCTGGTACTGGTACATCAGCCAATGCACAAGAATAGAGAACCCATTAATAAATTCATCCACCTGCAGCAATTGATCTTCTACAAAGGGACAAAAAAGATTAAGTAAGAAATAGATATCTCTTCAACAAATGATGCTGGTATAATTGGATTTCATCTGCAAGAGGTCTCATAACACCTCATATAAAAAAAACAAAGCAAATTCAATGTTGATCAAAATCATAAATGTAATTCACAGAGCTATCAAGATCACCAATGAAAAAAATAAGGACAAATTTAAAGGTTCTATTGCAGGGCAAAGAAGCACTATCAAAAATAAAGAAAGACACATATACATCAGAAGATGACTGAATGAGATCTATGAAAATAAGATACTAATGTGGGTCCAACTAGAGCCCAAAGAGTGAGAAAAATTCTTTGACTATAACACGGGTCAAAAGACTAATTTCTATAACATATAGAAAACTGCATCACCAGAATATTCAGCCTGAATTAAAAAGAGACTAATAAAAATATTAAAAAGACAAATTGAAAATTGGCAAAGGACATGAACAGATAGTTCACTAAAGTTTATGCCCAAATGGCTAACAAACATGTGAAGAAATGTTCATGATCACCAGCCATCCAGGAGATGTAAATCAAAGCAAGGATGAGACACCATCTTATATTAACAACTGCAGGCAGAACAAAACATGAAACAATGAATGCTGATGAGTGTGGAGTGATTGCAACCCTCCTACTTGGTTGATGGGACCATAAATATGCACCACCACCCTGGAAAGTGATATGAAATTTGTGCTTCAGGTTCAGGAAAAAAAAGCAAAACTGTGTTGACTGAAAGCATGCCGTGATTGGAAAGGTCAGCTCCAAAATGATCCAGACATTTTTCCCCAAGGTCATTATTGGTGATGAAATATGGTGCTATTCTTAACACCCCAAAAGCAAACATCAATCAAAACAGTGGAAAATGCTATTGTCACCTCACACCCAAAAAGCTGTCAAGCAAAATCTGCAGGGCAGTTTTCATAGTATGTATTTCTTTCCATACACCCGCATACACCCCCAGGCCTCCACCCCAGCTTGGTGAGTATCAAACAACTGGCTCTGAGCTAGTGCACTCAGTGGCATCATCTGACATTCTTTCTGATGACAGTGAATTTTTCATAAAAAATTTTTGCAGAAACCTTGGTTTTGCGATGGCCAATTAAAAAGAACATAATGTTGCTTTGAAATTTTGTTTCCTGTTAGGGAAAAATTCTGAAGGAACTGTTGTGATGTTGGACACATCTTACAAGGACAGTGGTATGGAAAAAACTCAAATATACAAGTGGTTTTCTCATTTCAAAAAAGGTGAAATGCTGATTGATGACAAACCTTATTCTGGATATATGTCAATTTCCTGAATTGATGAAAATGTTGACAAAACTCAATCTCTTGTACTCGAAGACCAATGACAGATCACTGAAGAGATGGGGAAAATATCAGGATGATCTTGTAGCTTGGTGCAGTGAATTTTAACAGAAGATTTGGGAAGCAGAAGACTCATTGAGATATTTGTGCCTCAGATTCTGACTGATCGGCAAAAGAATGTTACCTGGAAATATTCCATGCTTTAAAAAAACAGCTCCAAAGTGACCCAGGCATTTTGTTTTGTTTTGTTTTGGGGCATCACTGCCCTCTGATGGTCGTGGGTCCTACCCAGTGCTGCTCCTGAGAGCTGCCACTGGATTTGAACTGCCAAGCCCGCAGACCACAGTCCTTCACTCAACCACTTACGCCATCAGGGCTCAGCCCCGACCCAGATTTTTTTATGAAGTGACAATACCTGGTGCTATTCTTAGGACACTGTGCTAGTCTGGGTAGACTAGAGAAACAAATTCATAGAAACTCTTATGTTTTTAAGAAAGAGCTTTATATACATAGAGAAAGCATCTCAACCAATCCAATCCAAGCCTACAAGTCTGATATTAGCCCATATGTCTGATATCAGTCTGTAAAGTCTACAGATTAATGAGCCCCATGCAATGATGTCAAATGCAGGACAATCACAGGCCAGTGGGTAAGAAAGTCTTAGGACCCAGTGGCGTTGTAAGCATCTCAGCACTGGCAGAGTCCTCTCTGTGGCTTCTCAAGCATCTCGGCACTGGCAGGAGTCTCTACATGGCTTTTCAGACTTCAGAGGTCTGGTTCCATCAGGGTAAGCCCATTTGGCTTCTCCTCTGGGATGTCTCACAGGGAATTGACGTTGTGCCTTGTCAAGTACTGATATTGAGTCTCTCAACTTCAAGGGGAAGTAAGGCCGGATATGCCAGAATTCTCAGGAGAAAGACATGCCCACACAGAGGTGTGGCTATCTCCAAATTGACAGGCTAGACTCCACCTCCACACTCCCAATCATGAAATTGATACTGGATTCAGTGACTGCCATAGACCCCCAAAACAAACATCAATCAAGCCAGTGGATGCCACCATTGTCATCTCACCCCAAAGCTCCTCAAGTGAAATCCAAGATCAATATAATGCTCATTTGGTTTTTTGATGTGAGGCAGATAGTGCATTTGGAGTTTGTTCCACTAGGTCAAACTATTAATCAAGCTTTCTCTTTATAGGTTCTGGAAAGCTTGCACAAGTGTGTGCAACAAAAAAGGCCTGGTTTGTGGCAGACAGGGGACTGGTTTTGCCACCACCACAGTGAATCTGATCAAGAAGTCCTCTCCATGTGACAGTATGAGGCACAAAACAGCATGGCTCTCTTGCTCCATGACCTTACCTAACCTCATTCATGCTACTTCTTTTTGTTTCTGTGAGTACGTAAGGACATGAAAGGGCAGCAGTTTGATGACTTTGAAGAGGTGAAGAAAAAACCCAATGGAAGTGCTGTCAGCCATCTAAACAGATGAATTCGGAAAATGTTTTTAAAAATGGAATCACATATTTGACAAATGTATTAAGTGTAATGAGAATTTTTTGTAGGTGATAGGTTGTTTTGTAAAAAATAAAACAAAAGAACTTTAAGTACATATCTTTGAAAAAAATTCCATTTGAGGGGAGGTAGCCCCTCATAAAACCCTAAGGCCATATACATGCCCATGTAATTGCAGCACTTTGATAATACCAACAATGGGGGGAGGGCTGTCTAAATGGCCATCAGTAGGATAATGGAAAATAAATTTTGATATATACACATCAATAAAAACATTGATTTGTGGATTATTGACCAGGAAAATATCATGTTGAGTGACATTAAATTCAGACCTGACTGCCATTCTGTCAGAGTAATGCTGATTCAGAGTAACCCTCTGGGAATTTCTGAGACTATAACTGTTTACGGGGGCAGAGAGTCCAGTCTTTCTCCTATGGAGTTGCTGGTGGTTTTGAAGTGCTGAGCATGTGGATCACAGTCGAACTCCTAACAACTAGGGTTCAGAATGACATTAGCCGATTACAAAAAGGCATATACTATATGAGAGTATTGTTACAAGGGGGAAAATAACCCAAGACAAAGATCTTTATATTAAAGGGAGTAGATTTTGGAGCTTACCAAGGTAGGAAGAGATAGGGAGGGAAGGTGAAGCAATGGATTAAAGGAGCATTCTCAACCTGTGGATCACAACCTCTTTGGGGGTTAAATGATCCTTTCACAGGGGTCACCCAATTCATAACAGTAGCTAAATTACAGTTGTAAAGTAGCAATGAAAATAATTTTAGTGTTGGGGGGGGGGTCACCACAACATGAGGAAGTGTATGAAAGAGCCAGCTGCAGCACCAGAAATACTGAAAAAAACAGGTTTAAGGATTGATAGGGCGGTGGAGGGGGGGTAATAGCAACCCACAAGGAGGAGAAGAGAAATGAAAGTAGTAGGGGAAGGTATGCTATTGGGAGGGAGGTTGATAGGTGGTTTAAATCATTGAATAAAAAATTTATGATCTGAAAGGTAATTTCTGCACTCAATTCACAATTTTTAAAAACTTAGTTTTTAAAAAAAAAATTTTTTTTAAGGCATCACTGCCCTGGTGGTGGGAGTAGGAGAAAAACTTAGTTTTTAAAAAGAGAAAAAAGACAAGTTTAAAAATTAATATCAGAAGAAACTTACTCTTTATCATAGAAGATTTAAATCTAATAGAAGAAATGATGAAACAAAAGGACTAAATAGAAAATTTCAAAAAGGCAAAATAAAGTATTTTAAAGAAACGGGCAAGGACTTGGAGATAGGAAGTCAAAGTGAAAGCACACACTTAACTTATGTCAAGTTGAAAGAAATGAATAAAAAAGTCATGCCTTGAGTGGAAAGGTTCTATGGGCAAAATATTGAGCAATATAGGAAGCATCAAAAGAAAATAGAATAACACAATGTCACTGTACCAAAAAGAACGAATCTAAATTCAACCACTTAGAAAAGCAGCATTTGACCAAGACTGGTAGTACTAAAAGCAAAAGCCCAAATTGCACTGCATTGAAGCTTTTATCAGATACACACACACACACACACACACACACAAGCACAAGCACACACGCACATGCCACTTCAGAAATTGACAGAATGCCAAACTGAAATGTTTCAACAAGCTGGTGGAGAAATCACTCATCGATGGTTAAAAAAAAAAAAAGGAAGACAATTACATGGCCAATTGTCCGCAAGAGATTCATATTTTTCCCATTTCAAAGAAAGATATTAGGATGCAGAAATCACCAATATTTTTAGTATCACAAGCACGTAAAATTTTTGCTGAAGGTCATATAACAATGGTTGCACCAGCGCCTTAACTTGGAGCTGCCAGAAATACAAAGTGTATTAAGAAGAAGATGTGGGATGAGCGATATAATTTCTGACATTAGAAGAATCTTGGTTGAAAATAGAGCATTCCAGAAAGATTTCTACTTGTGCTTTATTTACCACTTTCTATCTAGTTTGTAAAACTTCTTTTTTTGAGAAGGGTGTGAGAGGCCTGGTAGGGATTGATCAAGAGTAATGTAACTGAGAGAAACTACTGAAACCCAAATTAAGGTTCAGCACAATAGACGGGAAAGTAAAGGAACTAGAGGAAAGAACTAGGAGGCAAATGGCATTTAAAGAGGTCTAAATACAGTAGTGTGTCTAGGTAAATATATTAATATATGATGAGAGGAAAATAAATCTATGTGCATATACTTATAGGGTTAGTATTAAGGGAGCAGATGGACATTGGGCTTCTGCTCAAGTACTTCCTCAATGGAAGAACACTTTATTCTATTAAATTGGCATTTCAAGCCTCACCTTGCCTCAAGCTCACCTTCCTCACCCAATAGCTGAAGACAAATGTGTGCATAAGCAAAAGTGGTAAAGAAAAGCTGATGGTGCCCATATATCAAAAGATATAGCATCTCAGGTCTTAAAGGCTTGAAAGTAAACCAGGAGCCATTTAGCTCTGAAGCCACAAAGCCTACAAAGAAGAAGCATATCAGCCTATGTGACCATGAAGTTTCAAAGGGATCAGGTATTAGAGATCAGAGAACTAAAAATTGTATCATTGTAAATGAGGGGGAGTACAGATTTAAGACCCAAAGTCCATCTGTAGATAATGGAACATCCGCTTACAGAAGGGTTGCAAGGAGGAGATGAGCCAGTCAGGGTGCAGTGTAGCAATGATGAAACAACTTTCCTCTCATCATTCCCTGCCCTCCGCCTGACTATCTTGATGCAAATTCTACCTTAAAAATCTGGCTAGACCAGAGGATGTACACGGGTACAGAGAGGAACCAGAAACATAGGGAATCTAGGACAGATGATCCCTTCTGGATCAGTGATAAGAGTGGTGATACTGGGGAGGTGAAGCGAACGTGGGAATCGATTATAAGGATCTACGTATGACCTCCTCCCAGGGAAATGGGTGAAGGGAGACATCGCACAGTGTAAGATATGATAAAATAATAATAATTTATAAATTATCAAGGGTTTATAAGGGAGGGGGGACCTAGGAGGGAGGGGAAAAATGAGGAGCTGATACCAAGGGCTTAAGTAGGAAAGAATGTTATGAGAATGATGATGGCAACAAATGTGCAAATGTGCTTGACTTACAATGGATGTAGGTTTAGAATGTTATAATAGTTGTATGAGCCCCCAATAAAATGATACAAAAAACAAAACAAAGCAAAAACATTTCCTTCTTTGAGACCACAGCATTAACCACTTACTAATATTACTTTTTTCTTAGTACTAGAAAAAAGTCTTTACTAGTACAAGCTTTACACACATATACATATATGCACACTGCTTGCAAGAGATATATTCAAAATGTGTTCAATTTATATCAGGTTGCTTGGTGGAGTAAATGCAATATAGTTTATGGCTTTCTTTATATATTCTTTGTGTGTATGTGAATACAGATTGTACACACATGTATGTTTGTGTGTGTGTGTGTGTGTATATATATATATATATATATATATATATATATATATAGTGAGGAGGGAAGAAAAGATGCAGTAATGAAAGGAGATAGAAGAACAGAGTAAGAGAAAACAGAAGAGAATAAAAGATACCTAGTGCTACTGTTTCTAATATTGTCTAAACAGATGAGGCAAATATTTCATAAAAAGCACATAAGGAGGAGAAGCCAATTAAGGTTTTTGTTTTTTAATTTCCTGGGTAAACTCTTTGCTGACTCAAACTTAACTTATTATTATGAAATAATCACTCACCAAGTGAACTACAGATTGATTCTCCCATGCTGTTATTCATTTCTGTGACCAAAGTACCATTGCAAACAAACTTCTATCTGTGATCAGCTAGGAGACATTTTGTATCTTATTTGTTGTTGCATTCAGTGCTGTGTGTTGGCCCCAGAGTAAATGTTGTTTCTTACAGATCATCAGGATGATGCAAAACCAGGATTATATCTGAGTATGCTAAATGAAACACTGTAATAAAAACAACAATACAAACTGACATTCAGTCTATTCTAATTCACAGAGACTCGGTCAAGCTTAGTTGACCTTTGGGTTCTAAAGGCTGTAAATCTTCATGGAAGCAGACAGCCTCCACATTGCTGCACAGAGTGGTGGGTGGGTTCTTTCAGCACTTAACCTACTGCACTGCTGGGCCCCTAGTGGCATGCAGGAGGAAGAAAAAGAAAAAGAAGAGGAAAGAACCCCAAACACTTATTCTCAAATGTGCTGTTCTCAACGTGCTAATCTGCTCTCCTAAAGACTGTTTTCTAAAGGGGTTCAGATAGATATTTTTTGAAACTATGAGCCCTCAGAGGGATTATCAGTCGGGTATAGCTTGAGGCAATGATTATGACAAGTAAAGCTGCTCTCTGGATTCAAAATGTGAACCACAAATTGGCAGAGAAGAGATAGCTACAGGGAAGGGCACCAATGCTCCTCTGTCTTTTCTTAAGCTGTTGGGAGATATTTCAGCATCTCAGCAGTTTCTGTTCCTGGCCAGAATTTCCTAAAATAAATCTGAGTGAGACCATATGTTTCAAGAAAACAAAAACAGCTTTTAAATTATTACAACATGGTATACTCTTGCCCAGGAGATTTAAGCCTCTTAAGCATTGAAGTAAAAAACCAGGCAGATTTTAAGAGAGCTGAACCTCATTCCCAAACCGCCTCTCACATAACACATGTCCTCCAAGAGAAGATCTCTTTGGGAATTTCCCTGAGCATACAGCCTTCAGTTATTTTGTTATCAGAATCTGCCATAGTGGCAAACTCTCAGATGATGTTAAGTCCATAAGTGTTATTTTCTACTTTTTAAAAATAACAATATTATATTGTGTTTTATGTGAAATTTTCTTGTAATAATTTTTATACAAATTATTCTATGCCGTTGCTCACAATTTTTATGTCTCAGCATTTTTATTACTTCTACTATGTTCTTTCTTTTTCCACTGACTGAGCTTCCTCCCCACTTCACATATTTTCATCTTATCTTTTGGATAAAGTTTGAATATTCTATCTCATGTAATAGGAGTGCTCACTACTCATGGGAGATACTACGTATTTTACAAACGGTATTAGTTAGTGATTATAGCCAGTAGACATTGCTGGCTAGGGGTAGAGTCACATCTGTCAATCAGGTGATAGCTTGGTTTCACTTCCTTGGCGATGTGGACCTTGGTATGAAAGTAAAGAACTCTGGAACTGCCTACTGGAACTCTGCCTGTCTTAAGAAGTGACTGTAGTAGTTACATAATCTGGTGTCAATTTGAGCATTAAGAGTGTGAGGGTGAAGGTAGCCTGTCAATCAGGATATAGCCAATGAGGCCTCTGTGTGGGCATGACCTTTTCCTGAGAATTCTGGGAACTTTTGTATTTCTTCCATGGAGGCTGGAGACACACTCTCTGCTCACTCCTTGTGAGACATCCCTGTGGAAAAGACACATAAAAAGAAGATAATGGAGCCAGATCTCTGGATCCGGAGGGCCACAAAACTTCCCATTCACCGGCATGTGATCTTTGATGACATTGCATGAGTTCCGTGAGTGAAGAGGACTTTATAGAATAGAATTGGACATATGGACTAATATCAGACTTATGGACTTGATCTGGACTGGGCTGGGATATTTTCTCAATATTCAATTGCTCTTGTACATAGACACATGAGTGCCTATGAATTTGTTTCTCTAATCTACCCAGACTAACACAATGATTCCTTGAGAGATACCAGTGCACTGCCATGTTTCCATCTCGAAAACATATGCCTCTATGTTCACCAGCATGTGACCTGTCTGTTTCTCAGTTCACTAATCTATGTCACTGGCATGCTGGGGGTTACAGGAGTCTGAAAAGGGACTTATGGAGTAGCATTGAATTTAGAGACTTGAGTTAACTGGGCTGGGATACCTTCTTGATAATTACTTCTTAATATAAAGCTCTGTCTTATACATAAATGAGTGTCACTAGATTTGTTTCTATAGGCTATCAGCCTAATACCAAAGTGCATCTATTTTTTAGTGGAAAGGTGACTCCAACAACAGTGTTGATTCCAACATCAGAGTACCTAAGGGTGATAGTCTTGGAGATCATCTTGCATCTATTCTCATTTGTATGGCTGATTTTGTTCTTTTTAGAGACTGGAGCCTTGTTCCATATTGTTTTTCCTGCTCTATCTGGAAAATCTCATTATGTCCCTGGTCAGAAAGGTCAATAGTGGCGGTCACACAGTATCTAATTCTTCTGGTCTTATGCTGGAAGAAGTTGGATTCACATGGTCTTCTGGAATATTTTCTTCTTTGAGTCTTTGGTTTTTCTTATTCTCTTTTGCTTCATCTGACATAGCAAGAGTATCTCAGAATACTATATACAGGCCTTTAAGATCCTAAATGAAAAAAAGATCCTATATGTTATTCTTGAAACTCAGATATCGGAAACTATTTTATGCTCCCTGAGATGAAGATTCTAATTCTCTTCCCTGAGGAAACCCATGCTGTGAAATGTTTGGCTATATCTAAGAAAAATCTATAACTTTGTCCCATTTGGTTTATTAAGTATATGAATGTATATACAGCACATTCAAATTTGTACAGAAAAATTTATAAAATTCATTTACAAGCATATGCCTTCTTATACATATATTGCCTCATAGCTACAAATGTTATCACATACTTATTTATAATTTATTGTTGTTATGATTATTATTATTGTTGTTACAAGTAGGTATCAAAAGTAAGCTTTACCAAATTGTTACCTTATATCATGAACTTTTTTTAAATATGCAAAATAGTTTTGATTCTGGATTGAAAACAATTTAAAGCCCAAAAAAAGTGCTGTCCATAAGATCCAAGGGCATTATCTTTTACAATTGTTGTTGCTTAATACTACAGGTAAGTCTAAGTGATCTTGACAGAATGTCAAAATGTTGAAAATGTAAGAACATTTGACATTTACTGATGATTATGAAGTTATAAGAACCAATGATCATGATGTTAATATTTGACAGACTTCTGACATCTGAAAACACCTAAATAAAATCTCTCTAATGAAAAGACCGGTATAGCTTTCTTTAGAAAAAGCAACTATTTGTCCATATTCTACCAAATCGAAGGAAGAGACACAGGGAAAAAGACATGGTCGTCAGTGGGTAGAAGCAGAAATCCACTCAGAGGTTCTCATTAAACACCTGCTCACCTCCACCCCCCCCCCCCCCCAAGCTCTGCTCAGGTTCGGTTTTTCAGAGTCTACTAGCCAAATCCTCTCTCACTGCCTGCTCCACTTTGGCTTTGTTTTTCCCCTTCTTTTTTTTTTTTCTCTCACTTTGCCTTCAGTTTTTTTCTCTGCCTCAGGTTCACCCATACTGGGTACTGTCCGTGATGGTCTAGAAGATTCTTTTTATTCCTCTTAATATCATTCTCCATTTTCATGCCATCTTCACCTTTTTCTTCATTCACCTCACACTGCATTTTCTCTTGGCAATGTCTGGGCATCACAACAGTTGCTATGTCTTGAATATCTTTCATTAAAGCCTCACTGTCTATCTTGAAAATATTTTTAAGTCTTTTGAGTTCCGGGAGGTGAGTGTGGGTGGGTGAGCTTTTTTTTCTCTCTTTTTAGCACACATCTTCCTTTTCCAAGTGCTCCATCAACTTTTAGCCATGCTGTTCCTGGGCGAGTGTTCTTATCCCACTTGCATCAAGTGGCTCATGCAGATGGGGAGGGTCTGCCTATCGTGAACTTCTTAATGTCTTTATTTACTTTTCCCCAAAGTTGGGATTGCCTTATCCATCACCAAAAGTAATAAATTTCTACTATTTATAAGTGATTGCCATACAATTTCTTTCCTATCCCTGGTAACCCAAAAGTCTTTGCTTTAACATATGTACCTCTTCTTGACAATTCATTTATACAATAATTGTCCTTTTGTGGCTGGTGAATTTCACTCAGCATAAGGTTCTTCTGATAAATCAATGCTTTAGGACTTTTCTATATGTTGTTGTTCCAACTCACAGTTACCCTATGTATAAGAAAATGGAACACTTCCCAGTCTTGAGTCATTCTCAACATCGCTGCCTGTATGAGGGCAGCTGCAGTGACTGTTCCCCTGTACCAATTCATCCCAGGGAACGTCTTTCTATTTCTCACTAACCCTCTACTTTACCCAGCATCACATCCATCCTCGAGCACCAAGAGTGTTGACAACAGATCCAGAATACGTAAAACAAAGTTTCACCCTGGTCCCTTCTAAGGAACACTCTGGTTGAGTTTCTTCCCAGGCAAATTTGTTCAGTCTTCTGGCAGTTTATGGTATAGCCCATATACTTCACCAACACCAAAATCTAGTCACGGCAATTTTTCCATATTTGTCATTTAGCTTTTACATAAATCTGAAATGACAGAAAATATCAGGACTTGGATAAGGCACGTTTGTTCTCAAAATGACATCCTTCCTCTTCAAGACATTAAAGAGGTCTTTTGCAGAAGATTATCCTAAAGCAACACATCATTTAATTTATTGACTGCTGTTTCCATAAGTGTTGACTATAAATTCAATAAAATTAAATCCTTAACAAGTTCAATCTTTGCTCTGTTTATCATTATATTATTTATTGTGTCAGATGTTCAGATTTATCTTTCTTTCCATTGATACACATCCACACTGAAGGCTGTCATTGTTTTATTTTCATCAATAAATATTTTAAGTATCCTTCCCATTTAATAAGAAAGGTTATATCATATACAAATCACAAATTGTTAATGTACCTTTCTCCAAACCTGATGTTTTTTCTTCTTTATGTAGTCAGACTAGAGGTTGAATAAATATTGCGAAAAGGTGGAGATATAGTCAATGAACTTTCTAGTCCTAATTCCTATATTATTTATTGCAATTCTGGATTTTATTGCAGTGACTGTGTTCCCATTTTGGAGGGAGTTCTCTGTTACAGGATTAAGGTGGGGTTAATTCCTGACTTTAGTAGAGGGTATAAGTTATGTCACACCATTTTTCCCTTGGAGATCACTTTAAGACTACTTCAGTGGAGAATGGGACTTAAAACATCCGCATATTCTTTTGTAAGAAAGTATATCGATAGGAATTAAATTTACAAGATCTAATCGCTGATGATGTTGATTAGTTAGCCCATGCATGTTACCTCCTAAAGATATATCTTAAAAGTGGTAGAGGGATAAATAAAGAGTAGGAAAATGGGTGCACATTCTTGAAAAAAATGAATGTCAGCGAGAGATTAAATAGAGATACTGAGCAAAATGAAACAGGACACACAAGGAGGGCATCTAGGTTGTGGTTGTTTTATTGCATAAATATGTTTAGCAAGGAAATGAAAAATAAGTCAGAAGATATGGATAGAGGACAACTACCGGGCAGTCTTTCATGCACTTACTACTCCATTCCTCAGGTGTTCAGTATTGTAGCTTCAAAAGGCTACTTATCATGTGACGCTTCTTTTTATCAAGAGATAGAATCACTCCCTTTTGGATCTGGGATTATCAAAGCACTCTCTTGATCAATACAATGTGGATATAGTGACTCCTTGGGGCTTCTCTGGTTAGGTCATGGGATCCTTGAAGCCTAGACCTTTGAGAATTCTTGCTCTTCGATTATGACGACTATGTTGTGAGAAAGTCCAAATAATCCTGTTGAGAAAATCACATAGAACACAATAGAACATTTCTGCCAACTACACCAACGCAGCATGTCATTCATGTGAAAGATCTGTCTTGGAAATGTCTCCTCCAGCTAATGAAGCAGAGATGAGCCTTCCCCTTGGAGTCCTGCCCAAATTATAATTTATGAATGAAATAAGTTATTGCTTTAAGCCATTGAGATTTGAGGTTATTTGCCATGTAACAATATAATTACCTTCAACAGCTAGTAGTAGTATGTATTGAGTATTTACCCACACATACAATCATATGTTATAGAGTTTAATCCAAAGACAAAGATAGCAAATAAAATTCAAGTAGAGCTATATCCTACCCAAATGTAATCTTGATCCATCCTAAGAAAATATAAGAATAATGCAGACATTAATTAGTGACGAAAGTCAGAGAACATAATTATTAGGGTTTTGTGGTATCACTGCCCTCTGGTGGTCATGGGAGCTACCCAGCCTTGCTGCTGCTAGATTTGAACCGCCAAGCTAGTGGGCAGCAGTCCTGCACTCAACAACTATGCCACCGGGGCTCAGCCAGAGAACATAATTATAGCATGCTGTTTTATTCTTTTCCAAATCTGCTGTAGGAATTGCTAAGTCTGTGAGATTTTAATGTTTTTGTTATTGTAAATCAACTTGTGTGAACATGATATATTCAGTTATGGATATGTGAAACAGAATCCAAACAAAAGTTGGGAGAGTCAACTAAAAAGCAACTACAGTGCTTCTGGAGGAGAAGAGAGTAGGCTACAGTAGGGCAGGGTGCTAGCATGATAGAGACCATTCAAATCCACAAAGAGATGCGGCCAAGGTCACATCTAGCTTCCTGTCTCAATTTTCTAAGTTGTGAAACTATGTAAAAGAGAGGAGCTGTTAGTTAGTCAGCAAATGGTGGAGAAGAACATGATGACATCACTTGGGATATGTTGAATAGGAAGGCCTGGTGACTTGCATCTATCATTTCATTGTCAGCATTGTCAAGTATATAGTGCAATAATGTCAGCCCAAACTCACTTCTATTGTCTTAACTCTGATTCATAGGACAGCATAGAACTAACTCCTTTTTAGATTTCCAGTGTTACAAATCTTTTTTCTAATCTTTTTTTGGGGGGCGGGGGGCATCACTGTCCTTTGGTGGTCGTGGGAGCTACCCAGCACTGTTCCTGAGAGCTGCCGCTGGATTTGAACAGCCAAGCCCGTGGGCCACAATCCCACACTCACCCACTTACACCACTAGGCCTCAGCCCGGTTACAAATCTTTACAGTGGCAGAAAACCTCTTCTTTCTCCCTCAGAGCAGCTGGTATGAAACAATAAAATTTATGATTAACCACCCAACATGTAAAACACTCCACCATGGGGGTCCTATAGTGCAATAAGATCATGATATATGTATTTATCATAAATATCTATGAGATAGCTAAGTGTTGACGAATTCACAGAGCAAAAAGGAACAAAATAAAGGACGTCCATTCAGGAGAGGTTGTGGATGGAAGAGGAGTGGAAAGAGTGAAAAGTGGTAAAATATATTAACACTTAAAGGAAAAATCAGAGAATCAAACCCTACAGGGAAAATGGTCCTGAAATTCCAGAAACCAAAAGTTGTGGGGTCATAGAAACCCAGGAGATAGATTTGTGAAGAGCGAGAACTCCAGCAACATAACCTCCTCTCATTTTTGCCTATTAAGAGGTCACCCATGACTTGTGGGGGTAAAGGTACACATGGTTCAGGAGCGAGTGATCACTTATGTCACATTGCTATAGTGCACAAGGTCAGATTCCAGTACATTGAACTTGATTCCAATTGGTGTAGTTGTTACACATAAGACTGGGTCCAAATGTTTGGAATCACCAGCAGCAACTCGGGAGAGAGACTGGGTGCTCTACTTGGGTAGACAGTTGCAGTCTTGGAAATCACAGGGAGTCACTCCAAGTCAGCATTGACTTGCTAGCAACATGTTTGGTTTGGTTTTGGAAGCTATAAAACAAAGTTGAATGTCTGCCGTAGGGTCTCAAAGTCTGTGTATTTTTACAGATGTAGAATTCTATCTCTTTTTCTCCTGTAGTGATGAGTGAGCTCAAACCACTGTGCTTTTGTTTAGCAGTCTAGAGCTTTCCCACTCCAGCACTAGCACATGTGACAGGGTCTGAAAGCAATATGTATATTGAAATACTTGGGTCTTAAGTTCTCTTTTGAGAGAATTTTACCTTTGTAATGCAAAAAAAACCCAGCATAGATAGCTATGAGAGGATAAGAGAATGGCTGTGTGACAACAAAATTTCATTTATAGAAACAAAAGATAGGTTGGTTTTGGCTTGGGGGGTCATCATCTGCAGACCCTTTATGAATTCTTGTGGTTCACCTCCTTGCTTAGAATAAAGGAACAAGGAGCTAGACGTATTCATTTTACTTTCTTTTTTTATTATAATTTACTGTATGTTGGGCCAATAGCCCCAGATTTAACACACATCTGACTTTTCCTTCACAGGAGAAGTCCTACGTTTTCAGTCACCGAGAACAACTCTATTTATGAACATTCGCCTCTTCTCCTTGTAGGAAAGATTCACTCATAATGAAGCAACTCTAAGCTTTCGAAAACACAATCTAATCATGCTGTTTTTCTATTTACATGTATAAGAGTTATTTGTGTTGTCATAAAGTCCAGATTGCACATAGTGATTTGTGACTCATCTTATGATTTGACCCTTGCCTTCTGTCTTGTACTTTTCTGCACACTCACTAAAGAGTATCCCACAACTTACAGCTCAGCAGCTTGGTCTTCTGAGGGCTCTGCAATGACTGCTCCTGCTACATAGCTTCAGAGGTTGATCTGTTTGTTTCCCTTCCCTCTCTTTCTAGTTGGAAAGGACCCGTCTTTCAATACTTCCCCCACCCATCTTGCAGTCGGTACTTCTGGAAAGTGATGGTGCTCAGATTCAGCAGGCATAGTTTCTCTTGGCACTGTAAGACTCCTCTAATATATACCATGTAGCAAGCTGCAGTTTGTCTTTCTTACACATTACATGGTTTTGTGAGGCACACTTGCTTCTGGGTCCCAGAATGGTGCCCGGTGGATATTAAATATTTGGCTGTGTTTTTGTGCAATTTTACTGGTTGAAACCAAAAAGAAAAGGGAAAAAAGATAGTAGGTAACATAAAATTTATAATAGAATCAAAATCGCACATTAGTCATATAATCCACAAATATCTATTGAGAATTATTAGAGAGGTTAAATCAATCAAAATATTATTATAGAATAACTATGATTTAAATGATTTAAATTTAAATGATTTCAGCAATTTAAATAATCACTTGAGTAATTTAAGCTATCTCTGATATTTTAGTATGTCTTTAATTTAAATGAAGGTGTAAAAATAATGGCAATGGGGGGAAAAGTAAAAATAAACAACACCAACTAAAAAAACATCAAGCTCTTAATTTGACACATGACCCAAAACATGTCCATATTGCAAATCCAGTTTAATATTTTTAAAAAACATTTTGGTTTAGGTAAAATTTGCAGCAAATTAGGTTTACCATTTAACAATTTTTATACAAAATTGCTCCATAACACTAATCATATTCTCATATTTTGCCAAGATTGTCATTATTTCTATACTATTTGTTCTGTTTGATTAATCTAATTTCCCTGATCCATTTTCTCTTGCAATCTCTGACATTTTGTTGTCATGTAGTTGATTATTTTAGCAAGCACAGAACTCACTGATAATATTTCTTATTTTATAAGCTAATTGGTTATATTGATGGGAGATGATCACTAGGGATGATTTCAGTTTCAAGTTCAAAGGAGATCTTTGATATTAAGCTAATTGACTGAGTTGAACTATGAGAGTATAGTCCTAAATATCCTTAGTTGTGCTCTCTGTGTACTTTATAAAATATATGCATAAAAGTGTACATGAAGTGCATACAAATTTGTATATACATAAGACCACAAATATACTCACATATGTGCCCATATACTCTCATGTACTAGCCTGTGCTCATGTTTGTGTACAAATTATATTAAGTAATGAGCAAAACATAAAACAAAGACAATGTTGATGAGTAGACTATCATTCACATCAAGAAAGAAAGCTCCAGAAGTTTTTGAAGGCTACAAATCTGTGCTGGAATTGTCTGTCTCATCTCATTCCTGTAGAGTGACTCATGAGTTGGAACATAACTTACCAGGTCACCAGTGCTCCTTCCTAGTTATGTAACTATAGACATACATTTTTAGAAATTATTACAATTTTGACAAAATTATATGGTATAATATTAAATTGGCACTTATTCTTATGTACTTGTTAACACCTCCATTTACAAGTTCAGGTGATTTTACCTATATTGAGTATTGTTTTTGCCATTAAAAAGTAAAGAAAAAAAGAAAGACCGCTATCTTGCAAGTGATTCCTTCTATTGCTCCCTTCCATCCTGATAACCATCAAATAATAAAGTTTGTTTGTTTGTTTTAATGGGTACCTATTGACTTTTTTTTTTTTTTTTAGAAATGAAAGTCTTCGTGGCATGGACTCAGAGTAACAGTACCAAGATCATATCATACCTTCTCTTGATCTGGCCTGAGAGTTTGGAACTATGGGACAGAGCAACATGGGGGTTGCCTTGCTGGTGTTAGCAAAAGGCCAGGGGACCATGTGACTGAGATACTCAGAACCAGAGAGACTTTGGCTGAGAAGTTGAGAACCAAAGAGTGAGACTTGGCTGCTGACTTAGCTGACCTTGACTGTGTGCTTACTGTTTGCTGTTCCTGGCTTGTCGACTTATTGACTTTTCTAATAAGACTCCTGAATCATGAGTATTGCCTGTGAGTTGTGTGGTCATTGCAGTGAATTATGGATCCCAGGAGAGATATAGTCTGGGATGGGAGAAAAGTTGGTGTCAGAAGAGTTAAGGAAGGATGTATCGTGGAGGCATGTCTGACACTCCCATTGTGACAATAGGGAAACCAGAGGAGGTCAGATATGTCTACCTCAATTGCTGTTCATCACAATGACAATCGTCACATATCCCACACTATATCAACAGTTTCAGTGATGGTGTTCTAGTTTTCACATTGCCAGTACCCTTGTTCCCCACTTCCTTTATATGTTCATCTTTGCTTTGCATTAAATGTTGAGCAGTGGACTCATGTAGGTGCACACGTGTGATGGGTAATATCCTGTATTTTGTGTTGATGGTCTGCTTTTCCCTTTTTTCCCCAATAATTTTATTGAGGGCTCTTACAGCTCTTAAAACATTCAATATATCATTTTTATCAAGTATATTTGTACCCATGTTGCCATATTACAAATTCCAAATATTTTCCATTTCCAAATATTTTCCATTTCCAAATATTTTCTTGAAGTCTTGGTATGACCTCCTCCTTCCCTCCTTTTTTAAATATAGATTTTATTGGCGGCTCTTACAGTTCTTATAACATTCACTATGATCTGCTTTTCTATAGAAGGTGATCTCACTAAGTAATTTTGTTTCTAGATTTAAAGAGCATCTCTTTTAGTATCAGGTATTCCAGTTAGTCTGGAGATTTTAAGAATTTATCTTTTGTTCTGCATATTCCATATTGTGCTCTCATTCAGATTAGTCAGTGGTTGAAACCAAACCCCATCTACTCTGGTTACAGCATGGCTATGGATACAGCCTTGTATATCTTTTTCTCTGTGATGTTTGCTTACCTTCTTGCTCTTTTGATGCTGACAAATAGAGACGAATAGTTGTAAATAGCAGGCTGTATGATTCTGCTGCTGTTCGGTAAGTATTGAGATTCACAAGAGCAGCTTTCTTATCCTGCTTCAAGAACACTTTGGCTATGTGAGGCCTCTTTCTTTCCATATAAAGTTGGTGAATAGTTTTTCCATTTCACTAAAGGATTTGGATGGGATTTGGATCAGGATTGCATCTTCTCTATATATCAATTTGGAGTGTTGTCAGGTAATGACAGGTCAGCTCCAACCTTTAGGGACTCTATTTATAAACTGAAAAAAAAATTGTCTGGCCCTGCACCATCCTAACGATTTTTATTGTCAATGCATAAAATGTATTGACAATACATCAGGTAATGAGTTCTTTGCATTTTGAGTCATGCTACCACAGCAAGTGAAGGTCTGGAGCAGGGGTCCTGAAACTAGGATCCACGGGTCACATGTGGCCCACTGAGGACATTTATCTGACCTGCCAGGTGTTTTTGCCATCACTGCTATTGCCTGAGGACCAAGGTAAAAATAAGTTATGTTTTATTTATTTTTTTGAAGTTAGGAGATCTATTTTTTTACAGTTAGTAGGGCCTTTTTTCATTGGGGTTAAAGGGACCTTTTTCTGAAATTAGGACAGCCTTTTTTGTTGTTGTTAGGAAAGTCTTTTTTTTTTAAGGTTGGTTAGTTGGGTGGGGGTGGTTTTTAGGGGGGTTGCATCACAGTGCTAATACAAATGTTCAGAGCTCACAGGTAATGCAAATGGTCAGTGTTCAGTGGTAATGATAATTCTAAGTGCCTAGTGTTAATGCAAAATGGTCAGTGGTCAGTATTAATGCAAATGTTCAGTGCTCAGTGTTATTTCATGGGAGCTCCAAACTGGTAATCTCCCTAGGGCCCCATGAGAACTTAATCTGGTTCTGCAGACAGTCAAGGAGTAGGAAATCCAATTTAGTTGACAGTTACGTGCATTGATAATCTGATTGCTATTCAGTTGTGTATGAGTTGTATGGTGGGTGCTGTGTAAGCCCTGGTTCACATTGTTGTGGTTTCTGAACAGTGTGATTTCAGCCGTATGCTTATATGGCTGAACTCATATTAGATTCAGAAGAAAAAAGGCAAATGTGCCTTCTTTTTTCCTTCAGTGGAATCAGATGGCATGGGTCTTCTCACCCATGTGATCAGATTCCTGTGCGAGTTGACAGATCGCAATGCAGTTTACACAGGGTAGTGTGAACTGGAAAGGTGGTGGAGGAACCGGCTCTGTAATCATGCCAGTTTCCACACTGCACCAGTGTGACTTTGAGATAAAAGTGGAGTTCCACTAATATGGGCACTAGTGGGGTTGAAATGATGTGGACCGGCAAGGCTGCCTTGATGGGCACTGATCAGACTGCATTGATGGGCAGTGCAGGCTATATGTCTCTGTGTGGGAAAAGTTATTGCTGGTATATTGTTTTTGTAGTGCTGAATATATCTATATCTATATTTCTATTGGTATTTTACTAATAGCAATTTGGAATCTCTAGAAAACAATGATATCAAGAAACAGAAAATCGAAGTGTGGGATATTCAAAGAACAGTGGCCTTATGATTACTATTTCATGCAGTACAAGGAGAGAGCTATGTGCTTGATATGCCAGAATATAGTGTCTGTGTTCAATGAATACAATTTGCATCAATACTATCAAACTCAACATAAAGATAAATGTGATTATTTGGTCAGAGACGTGAGAAAAGATAAAATATTAAAACTGAAAAATACATTGACAACTAAGCAAAATACTTTTGTGAAGCAGAAGCAGCTAAATATTTCATCACTGCAAGCAAGTTTCAAGTTGCCAGGCTAATAGCATGCACTGGCAGACCTTTTGTGGGGGAGAATTTGTTAAAGAATGCCTTCTTTCTGTGGACAAAGAGATGTGTCTAAAGAAGGCCAATTTATTTACTATAGTAAGTCTTTCAGAACCTACAATCACATGAAGGATTAAAGAAATGGAAGACAATTTGCATGAGCATTTGCAAAACTCCGCAAACAAACTTTGCTATTTTTTCTCAGCACTTGACAAAGGAAATAATGTTCGTGATGCTGCACAACATTTAATTTTTATTCATGGGACAAATGACTATTTCAAAGTCACAGAAGAGCTCACTGCACTACAAAACATCAAAGGAACAACTACAGGAGAGGATATCTATGAAAAGTTCTGTCAAACTGTGACTGGTTTGGAAATGGGCTAGGCTAATCCAGCCAGTGTGAAAACTGGTGGTGCTTGTAGCATGGTGGGGTCTAAGAAAGGAGAAATTGCTCGAATTAACCAAGAGATGGACAAACAGAACCTTTCTCATCCAATTGTCATCCACTGCCTCATCCACCAACAAGTGCTGTGTAGTAAATCATTGAAGTGGGACTCTGTTATGAAAATTGTGGTGTTAACTTCATTAGAGCTAATGCAGAAATCTCAGGAATTTCAGTCTTAGCTAAATGTTGCCTATAAGATGTTTTGTATCACACAGAAGTCCTTTGACTGAATCAACGGAGAGTTTTGAAACATTTCTATGATTTCTTTCCACAGATTACAGCTTTTCTGCTTTCAAAAAACAAAGAAGTACCAGAGCTCAGTGATGCAGAATGGAAATGGCACCTTGCCTTTCTGACAGATGTCACAGAGCTACTCAACAGTTTCAATGAGCAACTTCAAAGGAAAGGGGAAGCTCATCTGTGATATGCAATCACATGTGAAAGCATTCGAAGTAAAATTAGGCCTCCTCATCAAGCAAGTGAAGAAAGAAAATTTCTGCCATCTCCCCACAACTCAAAATCTGTGAGTGGAAAACCCATTCCCAAACAAAACACGTGGATTCCCTGGAAAAATTTCACAAGGAGTTTCAATTTAGATTTAAAGAGCATCATCTATGTGCCATGTGCATAGGAATTTGTTCATAGTATATTTTAAAACTATGGTCCAGCCCTCCAATTATCTGATGGACAGTGAATTGGCCCCCTGTTTAAAAAGTTTGAGGACCCCTGGTCTGGAGACTTGGCTCTCTTGGTTTCATTAAGGTCACCTCTACTTCAAGGAGGCACCTCTTCCTCACTTGGATTTTTAGTGTCTTCCAACCTGAAGCATTTATCTTCTGACATTATATCAGACAAGGTTTTACCTTTATTAGGTTTTCAATGGTCAGTCCCTTAGAAATGGGATGCTCATTCTTTCTTCCCTATCTGATTTTTGTGTAGAAGTCCTACAGAAACGTGTTCACCATGGGTGACCCTGCTGGTTTTTATTCTAGTATCAACAGCACACAATCCACCACAATTTGACAAACTAACAGAAGAATGGGAATTGCTTTGGGTAGAATTGCAGTTTTATAATATTGAGTCAACTGATCCAGAAGCATGGAGTATTCTTCCACTTATGTAGATGTCTTTTAGTTTCCTGTGATTTTTTTCCTTTCAGTTAAAGATTTCAACATTAATATGTAAGCATAAATCTAAAAATTAATATTGTAGACTCTGTGTGTTGTGGAGATTTCTGAGTTAGTCCGGGTAGAGTAGAGGAACAAATATCACAGACATGCATATAGGTATAAGGAAAGGGTTTAGATACAAAAGAAATGTGACACTAAGAAGGCATCACAATCCAGTCCAGTACAAAGTCATAAGTCCAATATTAACCCATATGCCCGAAGTCAGTCCATAAAGTCTGCTTCCGACTCAGGAAGTCACAGGTGAGTGGGTGCAGAATTCTGGCTCTGGCAGGGGTCTCCCCATGGATCCTCGCTTCCAGGGCTCAGGTCCATCAACAGCATGCCACTCCAGCTTCAGAGGTCTGTCTTCATCAGGGCAAAGCCGAGTGGTCTCTCCACTGGCTCCTCCAGTTTCTTGGAAGCTGCATCTTGTGTTGCCTGTGGTTAATCATCTCTGAAACTAACTCCCAACAACTGGGGAAGATAGCTTCTCATCTTCACAAGGGAAATACCACGAGATTTCCCAGGAGTCTCAGGTGAAAGCCAAGCCCACACAGAGGCCTCATCAGCTACTCAATGGCTTTCTCCTGATTAACAGGCCAGACTCCACCCCTACATTTCAGTTATAAAATTAACATAAGCAGATGACTGCCACAATTTCCATTTATTCAATAATATTTAATAATAATTGTGTTGTACATATTGCAATTTGTTTATGCCTGCCACATTTTTAGTGAAATACATTTATTCACTGATTTAAAGCACCTGAAATGAAACTACTGGTATGAGGATTGTTGTTCTTAATTCTTTAAAAAATAATTGACTTTTAAACAGTTTTAAAATATTTGCCCTAATCATTTTTAAACAATTAACTTTTTAGGGGCGGGACATCATTCCCCTCTGGTGGTTGTGGGAGCTACCCAGCCTTGCTTCCTGGAGAGTTGCTGCTGGATTTGAACTGCCAACCCATTTGACCGCAGTCCCGCACTCAACCCCTGCGCCACCGGGGCTCAGCCCCAAACAATTAGGTTTTTATTTTTTGGGGGGGGCATCACTGCCCTCTGGTGGTTTGGGGAGCTACCCAGCGCTGCTCCTGAGAGCCACCGCTGGATTTGAACTGCCCAGCCCGCAGGCCGCAGTCCCACACTCAACCACTTACGCCACGGGGGCCCAGCCTCAAACAATTAGTTTCTAACCATGATGCTTTTTATAGGTTACTGTATAATTTTGTTTTATTAATAATTTCAGTAATGTTTAATATTTCATGTAATATTTAGTTAATTTAATATTGATTTGTGTGAAACGAAAACACATGGTATTCATATCAATGTCACATATATTTTCTTAAATGGTTCATTATAATTTAACAATGTTTACAAGTCATTAAAAGCAAACTAGTACCTTATATCTGCTTTTGTTCTATTTGCATGTTGTATTTATGTATACTGATTTAAATAGTGAGTTTAAAAACTTAGGTCTACATGGAGTTGAGGAAGGTGGGTAAGTTTCCTAAAGGGCATATTAAAATAAAATGACCTAAAATTCCTCACCCCTACCTTTAAGAGGATGAAATTGATTCCTATATTGTAATATTTTGAAAGATTTCAAGAAATAAATGAAAAATTCCCCTGTTGGACATATACATATTCAACGATGAATGATAATAGGATCACTACTTGGATTTATTCACTTACTAGATCTTATAATAAGGATATTTGTCCTGAAACAATTGGTAATAAGTAGATCATGAGTTAGAGTGAATAAATGGAACGGGAAATTCTTTTTTTTCCCCAGAGATTCCACACAAAATAACTCTCTGTTAATCAAAAGGTCAAATAAAGATGTTTACGATTATTTAAACAAACAAGCAGTTAACAAAGATAAAACACCTCATTCAAAGGGAATCAACTTTGGACATTGCCAAGTGAAACAGGGTAGGGAAGACTGGAAGAAGTGATGGGTATTGACTCGGGTATAAGGAGGATGGAGGTCTAGGGTGGGAGGTCGGAGAGGGGAGTGTTGAATTTTGGGGGTAAGTGGAGGGCTTTATGATCTGAAATGTAAACTCCCACTTAACTTACAATAAAAAGATTGTGTGTTTTTTAAAAGACCGAATAACTAAATTATGTGATTCTATCAAGACATTACAACTCTCTGGGCCTCAACAAATCTTTTAATTTTTTTACTGTTAATTGAGTGATTGCTTACCAGATGAGCTTCAGTTTTATATTCAACAAGTCATACACATTTTGTTTCAACTCATCATAGCAATCCTTCCATGGTGCCACTTCCCCCCTGTTTACTGTTTACTGCTGCTATCCTTTCTTTCCTAACCCTCAGACCTGTGTACTTGGGTAAATATAGTCTTTTGACCTTAAATGGTTAGTTATTAGAACAGCAATGCTATTGTTCCCCTTTCAGATCTGCCTATTGTCTCCTGAAAACTTATAAGGGGACGAATTCTGTTTCAGACTGGGGATTCCAGCAGTAACTATCTGATGGCTAAGCCTGCTAAACTTCAAAGATATTTTAAAAATCACATACAATGTTTAATTGAGGAGCTTGGGCAATAGAGTTAATAAATTATTTTATTCTAAAATAAATAAAATTTAGGCAAAAAGAAGATATAGGGGGCTAAAAAGTAGCCTCATGTTTTTCCCATGGAGCCACTGGTGGGTTTGGAATCCTTGACTTTGTCATTAGAGCTCAATAGCCCACCAGAGCTCGTTGAAATGTCTTTAAAATTTTATGATATCTAGAGATTAAAGAAAGATTCAGAACCCTCACTGAAGTGGCAGACTACAGACCACAGACTACAGCAGATAAACAGGGAGGAAGCGGGGGTGGGGGGGGGTTGTGAATAAGAGACTATGTTGGCAAAAATTCTATGAGAAAATTTTCTTTAGGAAGTAATTAGAAAAAGAACACACACAGAGAATTTTTTGACTGGCTGCCAAGCTGAAATGGCAAACAAGCTTCAAAATTCTCAATCTGGGACGCCCACTAATTTATTCTGCACACTGACATTATCTTTAAAGAGGGGCCATTTGGAAGTTCTGTCCTCTCTTGTTAACACTGCTAAGAATATGCAAGAGACATTTCCTGAAGAGCATCGTTCCCTTCACTTCTAGGCAACAGCTGAGAAAGACAACCTGTGAGTAACATAATTCTATTTCATGCGACCTCTGGCATTAGTGACCAACATGAATACCACATTGTTGCTATTAGCTCCTTTGAAGTCAGCTACCTCTCTTAGTGACTCCATTTATAAGAGAAGTGGACCATTTTGATTCAAAGACTCTTCCCTGACTGTTTTGACTGCAGATCACTGTCCTTCTTAGTCTGGGACCTGGCTGAAATTTCTTCAGCATCCTAACAGCTCCTAAGTCTCTATTGACAGGCAGAAGACAGCTGTACATTGATGCACTAGCCAGGGAGAAAACCAGTTGCCCACCCGGTGGTGAGAATTTTACCAACAAATTAACATAGGACTCAGTAAGAACATAGTGGTCTTCTCACCCTGTGCTTTCACCTCAGATAATTTCCCACCCACTGGGCATGGTGGTGCACGCCTGAGGTCCCAGCTACTCGGGAGCCCGAGGCTGGAGGATCGCTTGAGTCTGGACTGTAGTGCGCTATGCTGATAGGGTGTCCACATTAAGTTCGGCATCAATATGGTGATCTCCTGGGAGCGGGGAAGCACCAGGTTGCCTGAGGGGCGAATCGGCCCAGGTCGGATAATCTCCCACTCTCAGAGTTTCACTTGCCACCTTCTCTTTCATAGTCAGTTAACTACTCTTCTTCGATTGCTAACCTCACAGAGATCTCTCCTCTATGAAATCAAGACATCTTTTATCTGATAGCCTGACATATCATCATCGATTACCCAAAGGTAGCTCAAACCCAAACTCAAAAAAATCCACTGCCATCAAGTCTATTCTGATGCTTTGTAATCCTATATAGAATTTTTAGGCTGTAAACCTTTAAAAATTTACCAGTTTTCTTTTTTTAAAAATAATTTTATTGGAAATTCTTATAGATATAACATTCGATAGTTCAATTACATCAAGCAGTATTGTACAAAAGCTACCACAATGTTTCAAACATTTTCTTTCTTCTTGAATTCCTTGATAGCAGCTCCCTTTTATGCCCTCCCTTCCTTACCTACCCCTCAGGAACATATATTTGTTTGTTTGCTTGTTTATTTTCAGCAGTATCTTACATCATTCAATATATCCATTCACATACACTTCTGTATCATTTACACATCAATAGGTTAATAGTTTAGAAGTATTAAAAAGAATTGTATGATCATCCCCACAATCAAATTTAGAGTATTTTCTTTATTCTTATACTCATTATTATTAACTCTCCATCCCCCCCCCAACATCCCTTATCATAACCCTAATTAACACAGCAATTGCCTCTGTTGATTTACCTATTGTGTTAGTGTGGCAGTCATGTGCTTATGTTAATTTTATAATTGAAATGTAGGGGTGGAGTCTGGCCTGTTAATCAGGAGAAAGTCATTGAGTAGCAGCTGATGAGGCCTCTGTGTGGGCATAGCTTTCACCTGAGACTCCTGGGAAATCTCGCGGTATTTTCCTTGTAAAGATGAGAAGCTATCTTCCCCAGTTGTTGGGAGTTAGTTTCAGAGATGATTAACCACAGGCAACACAAGATGCAGCCTCCAAGAAGCTGGAGGAGCCAGTGGAGAGACCACTCAGCTTTGCCCTGATGAAGACAGACCTCTGAAGCTGGAGTGGCATGCTGTTGATGGGCCTGAGCCCTGGAAGCGAGGATCCATGGGGAGAACCCTACCAGAGCCAGAATTCTGCACCCACTCACTTGTGACTTCCTGAGTCGGAAGCAGACTTTATAGACTGATTTCGCGCATATGGCTTATTATTGGACTTATGACTTTGCACTGGACTGGATTGTGATGCCTTCTTAGGATTACATTTCTTTTGTATATAAACCCTTTCCTTATATCCATATGCATGTCCTTGAATTTGTTCCTCTACTGGACTAACCTGGACTAACACAGTCAGGGTAGACTAGAGATACAAATTCATAGACACGCATATGTGTATAAAAAAGAGCTTTATATACAAGAGCAATTAGATATTGAGAAAACATCCTAGCCCAGAACAAACCAAATCCAAAAGACTGATATTAACACATACAACTGATATTAACCTATAAATTCCTCTTCAGACTCAGGAAACACATGCATTGATGCTGAATGCAGGAAGATCACAGGCCAGTGGATGGCAAGTTTTGTAAGTCAGTGGTGGTAGAAGCATCTCAGCACTAGAATTTCTCAGAGGGAGTGGGCATGTGTCCCACCTCCAGTGAGTTATTTATATCCTTCCTGCTTCCAAATGAAGTCATCAAGCTGTGACCTTATTGACAGGCTAAACTACACTCCATTGTCTTATTGTCTCAAATTGACAACAGACTAAGTAACTACTATATCTATCGTGGATGCCATATAAAGAAAAATATACAATGCTTCTCTCCAAAACAAATAACAAAATTAAGCATCACACCAAATGAAGGAGAAAAATAATAAAAACTAGGATATACTTTAAAATTTCAAAGGGGAGAAAAATGATAAGGTGTCACATTTTAACCCAATTACATTTTATCCCAATTACATCAGCATTCATCCACTTTCCAATGTGCTTCATCTGATAGCAAGGCTATTCATATCACTGGTCAATGGTAGAGGAGCTTCTCCAAAGACTTAATTCACATGAGGGTGCTACAAACAGATTTGGGGTCTTCACTGTGCTTTTTACCAGCATAGGAAACCTTATCTTTCTGCCATAAGGCAGCTGTGGCATTTGAAGCTCACAGGATAGCATCATTCAAATTGTGGTTTCCCATTCCAAATATAAGAATGAACATTCCCAATTCACTGAATAGTAACATTGTTCATCTAGTTACTTAATCTAGAAGTTTGCTTTTAGGAACTCAGGACCTCTGCTTGTTTTCACTCAGGGTTGTAGCCATAGTATCCTGAACTCATACTATATTGTCATCTTGAGTTGCATGTCCTAAGTCCGGGAAAATAATTTCAGTATGCAAATCTTTCAACAGCAAGACATTCTGCAAGTGAGTTGACTAAAAAAAACCCTTAATACTTGTAAATGCTAACCTCCTTCTCTGTCTTTACTGAGATAGTGTCAAATTTACAAGTTCTTGACTTAATTTTAATTACTTTTCCTTGGCCTTGGGGTCCCTGGGAGATGTAATTTTCATGAGACCGACAGTTACCTTAAAGGTCAGAAGCTAAAGTTCCCTAAACTAGCCTTGGATAAAAGGCATGGAAATCTAATTCTGAATAACAAGCCATTCAACTCTGAGGGTATGTTTCTGACATCATTGTGGTTGCCAAGAGTCAAAGTGGACACAGAAATGGCCTGTTTTTCCTTTAATTTCACCTATTGTATACCAATGGATCCCCAGGAAGTGAGGACAAAGTGAAAAGCAGTAAAGGGGTGGGTGGTGGAGGGGATGACTACTTGTAGAGTACTTCATGAGTACAGAATCCCATCTACTTTTTATTTATTATAGCAACCGCTAGATGGTTGAATCAGAACCCTGGTGGCTAGTGCTTATGTATTGGGATGCTATCAAGGCCAGCAGTTCAAAATCACCAGTCATTCTGGGAGATAGCTGGGGCATTCTATAATCACACACACACAAAGGCAGTTCTTCCCTGTCCTATATGCTTGCTGTGAGGCAATATCGACACAAAGGCAGTGAGCTTGAGTTGCTTGAAGTTGTTTAATATATATTCTTAATCATTTCTATTTTATGGATGAGGACACAATAGTTACCAGAGCCCAAATTCAACTTGAAGTGTCTGGTTCCCAATTCCCTTGCCCTTAGTAGGCTATGCTCTTTCAAAGATGAAATCATTTCCAAGGCTATTTCTCAAAGGGAGTCATGTTAATGCCATTCCCCAATATCCTAGTTTATTGTAAAGAGGTTTGAAGGAGAATTTTTATCAGGTACAAGCCCTGGTAATTCACTATCTGTGTAGCATCACCTAAACTATTAACTGATAGGTTTGTGGTTCAGGCCCGCTCAGAGGTGCCTCATAAGATGGACATGAAAACCTGTTTAAAGCAGTCACGTCCTAAAAACCTGCTATATTACTACTCTGTAAATGACAGGGCAGTCATAAATTGGATTTGACTCCAAGACAACGGGTTCTGGTTTATCTTGGATATGTGTGTGTTTGTGTGTGTGTGTGTGTGTGTATATATATATATATATATATATATATATATATATATATGAATGCCCAAGGAAATATTTAAATCTGAATTTCAGAAGGTGAAATTCAGTTTCAGTATTTTAAAAGATCTCTTGAAAATTATAATGTTTAGCTAAAGTCAGGAGGAATGGTTCAAATTTATCTTAGAAATCATCTTCATCTTCTATTTAGTGGATGAGTGGACATCTTAGTTTGGATTACACACACACACACACCTCACTCACTGCCTTTGAGTCATACTGACTCATATTGACCCACTGTGAATTTTTGAGACTGTAATTCTTTATGGGACTAGCAAGTGCAGTCTATCTGCTGGTTTCAAATCACCGACCATCAGATTGCAGCTCAACACATAATAGCTACACCCCTTGGGCTCCTTTGGACAGTCCATAATTGCTCCTTAATGTGGAAGAAAGAGTGTGCCTACTATATCCTCATGAAAACTATCCTATCATTTTACTAGCTACTTAATATATATCACGCTCATTCATTATAATAAATCCCTGTACCTCTACTACCAGGATACATTATAAATTTTAGATACATTAAATGCTCTTCAAAAATGATTTCATCTTTTTTTTGACTACGAATTATTTACTCTTCCCTCTGAGTTGTGTTTATGTATATATTTAAGTAAAACACTAATTAAATTATAGTGCCAGAGTACACCAATTTCTTTAAAGATGAGATTCATAAGCATCTACCAAAGAAGGCAGAGAAAGCAGGACACAGAATAAGTGTAATAATGTTAAATGTATCTACAGGCTGCTATTTCAAGGGCACAGGTGAATTTAAAGCTGCTATACTCACTTCTACACACAGCTAAAATCACTCAAGGCAACAGAGTAAGGAATGGTTTCTATGAATAAAATATAAGCTAAGATTGTTTCTTTTAAGATAAAGGGCACATCTATGCTAAATCCTAAAGCCTGTTTCCAGGACTGTTTCTTATTGTGATGTCACTTTTCTGAGTGCCTTAGATTGATTTTCATCCTCTTCCATTGGGCTTGTGTTAGGGTAACCATCTAGTGGTACATATCCTAAAGTATAATCTGAGAAAGAAATCATTTCATTTCAAATCTGTGACTTGTTTCTGTCCTTTATTCAACCTATGGCTGAATTCTACCTTTTTCTCTCTTCTTAATCTTCCCTCCATCTTCTCTTTCTCAAATCCACTATAATTACCCTAACTTTATGCTGAACTTCTGACCTTTGCACAATGTCTCTAAGCCTTCATAGTCTATTGTACCACTTAATTTATCGGTCCTGCCTCAGTGTCACTAATAATTTGATTACCAGTGACACAGAACAGAGTCAGTGAACATTTGAGAAAATCTGAATGGAAATTTTGAGACCATACCTAAACTATGGCCCTAGAGACTGGACCAGGAGTCTCAGGGTGTGTAAATATTCAATGTGCTCAGAGGCTAACTGAACGGTTGCATGTTTAAGCCCATCAGAGACACCTAAGAAGGATGACATGGGAACCTACTCACCCACAAAAAATTGAAAACCCAATAGAAAGCTCAAACTGTGGGTCGCAACCCCTTTGGGGATCAAATGAACCTTTCACCAGTGATTGCCTGATTCATAAAAGTAGCAAAATTAGAGTTATGAAGTAGCAACAAAAATAATTTTATTGTTGGGGGGTCACCACAACATGAGGAGCTGTATTAAAGGGTTATGGCATAAGGAAGGTTGAGAATCACTATAATAGAGTGTTGTTTTATGCCAAAGTACATGAAGTCAAGTTTGAATGAAGCTAACAATATATATCTATATGTTTTTAATTTTAGAATTTATATTTCTTAATTTTATCATATTTCATTAAAAATATTGAATCATTATCAGCGTAACACAATTAAATTGTTCAATCATATCAGGAAAGTTTGTGCAGTCAACTTTGGGACCTGTTCTTCCATTAGTCCTTTGGTGTATAATGCATTCCCTCTAGCCTCCCCTTCCCTGACCCTAGACAACCATTAATTCAGCTACTGTCTTCACACTTCCACCTATTCTGATTTCCCTATACAAATCAGCATACAAAACTATGGTAAAGAAACAACTATGATCTAGCACCAATGACCATATAAAACAGATAAAGACTCTGATCTAGAGAAAGCAGAGAGTAGGAAAATTTAGAATACATTCACCTGAGGTGCAGAGGGAAAGCAAATGCTACTGTGCTACATGCAGCCTAAGTGACTGTTAACATCCACTTTACAGAGTACTCTGTGTGTTATTTCCTAGTCTATGTCCAGCTGCTGTTTTTTTCATGTTTTGCATTAAGAAACCTCATTCTTCTCAGCTTCTAGGTGTTTGACCTCAGTTGATCAAGTCTAATTGTTTCCCCTCATGTGCGTCAGGCCACATCTCACCTGCTCCTCTCTTCATTGCTTTATGTTAGCACATCAGTAGAGACTCATGCCATGGAAAGTTAAGAAGATGAAAAAGAAACAAGTAATGTAGGAAAAAGTATAAAAGTAATTAATAATGAAGGTTAAGGAAACAATAGGCTAAGGAAAAAGAAGGGCTTCATTTTTGCTGAGTCTTCAGAGAGCAAAGTCCTTTATGGAATCCTAAACAAAGTGTTTAATTGACTGGCACATGAGCATATGTGTTGATTCATTTGTTTCTATTTATGAAAACGAAATAGTCATTTAATTTCAAAGTAGAAAAACAATCTTTCATCCTTTATAAATATTACTTTTCAAATTACCAAATAATTTTAAAAATCATTTTATTGGTGTCTCTTATAGCTCTTATCTGAATCTATCCATCCATCCATTGTGTCAAGCACATTTGTGCTCCTCCTCAGTCTCAAAACTTTTGCATTCCACTTGAGTCCTTGGTATCAGATCATTTCCCCCCTCCCTTCCCACTGCTCCCTCCTTCATGAACCTTTGATAATTTATAAATTATTATTTTGCCATATCTTACAATGTCCAACATCTCCCGTAACTAGTAACTCACTTTTCTGTTGTTGATCTCCAAGGGAGGAAGCTATATGTAGATCCTTGTAATCAGTTTCCCCTTTCTACCCCACCTTCCCTCCACCCTCCCTGTATCGCCACTCTCACCAATGGTCCTGAGGGGATCATCTGTTCTGTTTTCCCTGTGTTTCCAATTCCTTTCTGTATTGGTGTACATCCTCTGGTCTAGCCAGATTTGTGAGATAGAATTAGAATCAGGATAGTGGGGCGGGGTGGGGTGGGGTGGGGAAGAAAGCATTTAGAAACTAGAGGAAAGTTGTATGTTTCATCATTGTTACACTGTACCCTGACTAGCTCATCTCCTCCCTGGAACCTTTCTGTAAAGGCATGTTCAGTTACCTACAGATGGGCTTTAGGTATCCATTCTGCACTCCCCCTAATTCACAATGGTATGATTTTTTTTTTGTTCTTAGATGCCTGGCACCTAATTATATCAATATTTTGTCATCAAAATAGATAATTATTGACATTAAATTACAGGAAGTAAGTCTCCAGTTTAAGGATGTTCAACTTTTGGGACAATTTGTTCTTAAGAATGTATTGTTATAAAGTCTATTATATGAAGAAGAAAAGAAAGGAAATCTAAATAAAATGGTTCATAAACACACACACAAATCATCGTGTACTTTTAAGAAAGGACACTGCCTTTTATTTTTGTCACATCTTATTTTTCTTAACACTATGTTGAGTGTGCAGATTAGAATTTGGCATATGGTTTGCTCTTCCTTACCCCATAAATAAGCTCCCCAGATGTAAATGCAAGTGCTGGTAGAGCATCCACAAAAATAAAAATGATCATGATAGAAAATAAATTAGAAATAACACAGGATTTGGAGATGCTTGGAAAGTCAGTCCAAAGTTGATACAATTAGATAAAGTGAAAATAATAAAGAATCTTAAAGACTCTGCCCTAATGCAAACTACAACTATAACTAAGCTAAGAAGGGAAAAGGTTAAGATGAAAGGTTACTGATAACTTTGAAGAACTGCATTTGGTGTTTCTAATCCTTAGTTGGCTATTGCTAGGTTCCATGCATTCAGTTCTGACTCAATAAAAAAGCACAGACTTTTCATTGATTCAAATGCTGCACAAATAGCAAGTGAAGGTAGTTGCAACAAAACTTTTTTTTGTTTTTGTTTTTGTTTTTGGGTATCACTGCCCTCTGGTGGTGGGAATAGGAGGCCCAGCCCCACTGCTGGAATTGAACCTCCAACCCAGTGGGCCACAGTCTCGCGCACAACCACTATGCTACCGGGGCTCAGCCTGCAACAAAACTTTTTAAAATTGAAAATGAAATTATGTAATATTAAAGTGCAAGGTGAAACAACGAATGTCCTTATAGGTACTACAAGTCATTTTTCCTGAATTAGTTGGAAAATAATTTGAGGAAGATTATTTTTCTTAGCAAATTTTTAATAAAGGTAAGACTGTCTTACTTTAGCTATGTTGGAGTTAGGGGTTGGATGACACTGTCTGAAAGGTCCTACATTTAGATAAATGAAAATAACCTGAGTATTAAAGAATAGGCTATTGTTATTGCTTGATGATAAGGAATCCAGGGATTTTAAGATGGAGTCTTTCTTGTACATCGTACTTTAAATCCAAGGGCATTCATCTTAGAATGAAGACATGCCTTTCCAGTTACTGGGAAAATAACTGCAAACACTTGCTTTTGAACCATTTTATTCCTATTTTTGAAGTTCACTTAGCCAAAAAATTTCTTTCGATTATTTTTTTGCTTGACAGCGCACCTGTACATCCAAGCACTTTAGATGATTTTCACCTTAGGGCAAGGTTATATTTTTACCCCCAATATCACATCACTATGTGCCAATGGATCAGGGAGACACAGATTGATTCAAGCGCTGGTGCTATTGGCAGACCTTTCCATGAGCTCTCAGGGATACCCAAAAAGATTTGATGATTAGGAACTGCTAGAGAAATTTTGGCATTTGTGATACCATAAGTAATATTGTTGCTTTGTTGGCTGAAGTGAAACAGCCAAATAGGAAAGGTGAATGGGACAAATTGTGTCTCCAATTCACACAGAGTCAGGGTTTGCCTCTGACAGCAGCAACAAAGCCAGACAAATTGTGGTTGTTTTGGTAATCTGTTGGAGTTAAATATCAATGTAAACATGCCTGAGTTATTTGATTCCCATATCAAAGAACTACCCAATGAAAATCTTCCAAGCCTCCCATGGCAGATGATAGCATTTCAGGCTGAAGATTGAGATATAAAATCTCCAGAACCTACAAAAGGTTTTTAATGAAAGAGGAAACCTTTAGTCTCATTAAAGTAGGATTAGAGAAATTAGAGGAGGAAGATTGAATACAGAGAAGTTTGATAAAGTTTACTGTGCAGATATCAAGAGCATCAGATGCTCTAAGGCCATTTATGATGAGAGAAAGAAAAGCAGTACAAGCCTCCACCGGTGCCTGCTTCAATAAATTAACTCTATTTGTCAGAGTACCCCAGTAGCAGAAACAAACCTTGACTCCCTATTACCAGGTCCCACTTTTTCAACACCAGGCCCATCATTGTCAATGGTAACCATCTCCCCCGTGGTCTTCTCTTGGATCATCAACTATCAGTGTTGACATAATTTATCATGAAAGCCAACACAAAACATTTCTGGATTGAGAGTAAGTGTAACAATTAATTATACTTTTAATTTTTCTCTTTTCAAGGAAAACTTATTTCATCCCCCAAGTTCATTATTTGTACACACATGGACTCTACATACAATGTCATGCATAATTATTTTATCATTACCAAATTGGTATTATTTTATACAGTATTACTGTCTCTAAGATGCTTCACTTTGTTTCATTAATTTACCTGTATAGGAAGATCAAATATTTACTGTATACTAATAACAAATTTGATGAAATGACCTTAAATAAGGACCATATGTTCCTGTTCTTGACTTTCTTACAAATTCACTTTAAGGAGAGAGGAGAAAGCAGATCTCATTCGTAATCTGGGAACTTCTTGAAATAGATTTGTTTCTGATTATCTAGCAAATTTCGTATAAAGGCAAATAAATATTTTTGCTAGGTAAAAGATAAGTGTATTGATGTTTACTATAATACGATTCCAATTTATGTAGTCTCTTTAAAATTTAAAACTAAAGATGCAGAAGAGTAGCAGAACATATCAAGAGCAATAAATTTCCAAATTTATCTTTCTTCCTCCCTGTTTTATCTATGATAAAGGGACCCATATTTTGTGGTAAGTAAAGCCTATAATGTTATTATGATGGTACTCTTGAAATGCTACTTGTTTGATAGCAAATACAATGGTAATTAGGTGGTTGGCATGGGTGTATGTGTACAATTGATGGTAGTTAATGCTATTTTACACCCATTTTTAGAATTCAAGAACAAAACTATTATAATTTCTATTATCTGAATCAGCATATCTAATTAGACACTGGAATGCATAGGTGTGTATTTATGGTTCTCCTTAATAGTCATCAACCAGATATTTGCTCTCAACATTGGTCAAGAACATAACATAATGTAATCTATTCTTATTAGCATATTTTAAAATTACGATACAAAAATAATTTTATGAGTGAAATATAGAATTTCTGTTGTCTTTTGTTTAAAGACTATAGCACATTCAGAAAAATTACAAGCGCTGGCATTACTGACCAGCACAAATGTAAACACAAAGGGTGTGTAATGTCACATTTGCATGAAGTATCTCTTATTACAGAATTTATTTCTCATTATACTTTTATGTAACTATGGATATTGTTGTATTTGCTTTACAACACTCACATTGTAATCTAATAAATTATGATGAAAAAAATTCTAATTCCCAGGGTATAAAATTCAAATCCATTTTACTTAAATCTGAACACTGTATAAACTCTAGGATCAGCTTGTTAATAGATATTATGTTGAACACTGAGAAGAAAAAGAACTAAAATTATTGACTATTTCTTCTTATGCCAAGCATTTTATGTATCTTAGTTATTTTAATTTTATATTATTATTATTTTGTTCACTTGCAATATCAGTGAAACTAAGAAATTTGGTTAAATTCTCCGCCATATAATTTCTGAGGCCATAAGTTAAATTTGGAGTTCCTAAGTGGCACCAATAATGGATATACTCTAGGTTCTTGCATTTAAGAGGTTGGAGTTTCCAGTCCATTTGGAAGACATCTCAGAAGAAATTGTTCATGACCTACTGCTGAAATCAGGCAATGAAAGTTTGATGGAGCACAGTTCTACTCTGACATGCACAGGGTCACTGTGTAACTCTCCAGTGAGAGACTCCCCAGTAACTGATGGTGTCAACGTTTTGGTTGTTAATCACCATGTGGATCTGAGTAAATAGCTAGAAATTTAACAATTTGGAAGCAGAAAGCCTCATTTTTTCACTAGAGCAGATTGTGGCATTGAACTGCTGACTTTTTGCAACAAACGGAACATTCCAGGGCCCCTAATATTTTAATTAAATATTTCTCTAATTCAGAAAGTGCACTTATGCAATTTGGTATTTCATATTGAAACAGAGCTTACCATGATTTTAGAATTAAAAAGCTTATCTAAAAAATGCACTCAGATATGCACTCAGATACTAATTCAATAAGTATGTTGGGTCTTTTAATTAATATTTTAGAAATATAATTTTTGTTCCCTATCAACTCCAGTGATTGGTGTGGTTAGGTTTTTTTTTTTTTTGCTCCCAATGATTTTATTGGGGGCTCTTACAGCTCTTAATAACATTCAATAAATCATTTATATCAAACATATTTGTACATTTATTGCCAATTCATTTTCAAATATTTTCCACGTGAGCCCTTGGTATAAGCTCCTCTTTCCCCTCGCCTCCCTTTTTGAAAAGAATCATTTCATTGGGAGCTTATACAATTCCCTTCACAATCCATACATACATCAATTGTCTGCTGGCCGTATTTGCATACCTGTAGCCATCATCGATTTCAAAACATCCGCTCTCCACATTTGCATACTTGTAGCCATCATCATTCTCAAAACATCCTTAGGCCCCTAAGTACCAACTCCCCATATTTCCCTACTCTTCCTCTCCCCTCCCCCCACAAACCCTTAATAATTTATAAATTGTTATTACTTTTTCATATTTTACACTATTCAATGTGTCCCTTCATCCAATTCCCTTTCTATTCCACCATCCCTCCACCATCCCAGTATCACCACTCCCACCATTAGACCTGAGGGATCATCTATCCTAAATTCCCCATGTTTCCAACTCCAGTATACATCCCCTGGTCTAGCTGGATTTGTCTGGTAGAATTGGAATCATGATAGTGGATAAGAGGAAGCATTTGAAAACTAGAGGAAAGTTGCATATTTCATTGCTACTACACTGTGCCTTAACCGGCTCATCTTCGGGTCTTTTTTTCCCCTTTTACCTTTTGGTAAATATGCTTTACATAAAACTGTATATAAGGGGCCTTGGTGGCATATTAATTATGCCTTGGTCTACAATACCCAAGCTTAGAAGTTTGAAACCTCAGTGACTCAATGAGAGAAAGGCAGTCCTTTTCACTCTTCTAAACAGTTACAGTCTGAGAAACCCACAGGAATTAGTTCGAACCTGCCCTATATAGTCAATGTGAGCTGTTGTAGACCCCATAGTAGTGATTTTGGCTAGGTATATGTAACAAGACCTACCCAAAGTTTGGAAGAGCAAACATTATCACTTTGAGGACTATGGTAAACCTAAACCTAGCCAAATTATTTTCAATTGTTTCATAAGAACAGGCAAGTTCTGGTCTAACTTGATTTGTAAGGTAGAACTGAAGTTATGATAGTGGGGTGAAGGAAGCACCAAAGAACTAGAGGAAAGTTTGTGTTTCATCAGTGCTCTACTGTACCCTGACTGACTCATCTCTTCCCCATGACACCTCTGTGAGGGGATGTCCAATTGTCTACAGATCAACCTTGGGTCTCCACTGCTTGCTGCCCAACATTCACCTTGGGTATGGTTTTATTCTGAGTCTTAGATGCCTGATATCTGATGCCATCAACACCTGTTGATCTCACAGGCTGGAGTGTTTTTTCCATGTGGGCTTTGTTGCTTCTCAGCTAGATGGCCTCTTATCTTCAAGGCTCTAAGACACCAGACACTATATCTTTTGATAGCTGGCACCATCAGCTATCATGATGGTGCTTCATGATATTTGCTTAGGCACCAATTTTGACTTCAGCAATCCTGATGGGAAGGTAAGCAACTCAGAATGCTGGATTGTTAGAACAAATTGTTCTTGTGTTAAGGTAGTACTTGAATCAAGGCCCAATGTTAAGGTAACCAAATATCCTGCTTTTTAATAATTCAACAACATCCCACAGCAGTTTTAAAATTAAAATAAATACATTGCAATACTATTTTTGCATTTTAAGAACTATTTTGTTGCTCCATATTGACCAAATTTTTCATCAAGAACCCCACTCTTACACTCCCTGTCAATGGTGCCCCACTTAAAATCTGGTCACTTTACGCAATGTCCATCTGCAACCTTAATTCTTAACATATAACTATGAGTACATCGTTCTATTTCCCTCTCATATATTTACATATGTACATGCTTCTATTTTTGGATTCTATAACTGTCCTTTGCCCCGTGGTTCTTTCCTGTATTTCCTTTTTACTTCCCTGCTACAAAGAAAAGCCTGCAACACAGGTAATCTAGGATTACTAGATAGATAAACCCCTCAGGACCAACAAGGAGAGTGAAGATACCTGAAGGATTAGGGGAGGGTGGGGGAGGGGGGGGAGAAATGGAGAACCAATCACAAGAATCAACCTAGAACGGGGAGACAAATAATGGAAAACTGGATGATGGGCAGTGGAGAATGATGTAAGATATGGAAAAATAGTCTATAACTTATCAATAGAGAGAGAGTGAGCCAGGGGTCAAAGGGGAATGAAATAAGGAGAAGACATCAGGGGCTCAAGTGGAAAGAGAATGCTTTGAAAATGATGATGGTGGCATATATGCAAATGTGCTTGACACACTGGAGGAATGTGTGGATTGTGTTAAGAGATGTTAAGAACCTACAATAAAGGTATTTTTCAAAAAAAAGATTTTTAAAAGATCTTCTCATCTTTAGAACATTTTGATAGTCTAATTGAAATGGTACCATGATTTGGAAACCTTATATTGAATAATCTTCATTCAATTTCTATGAAAAAAAAAATCTGAAAGTTGGACAATGTATAAGGAAGACTGAAAACTAATTGCATTTGACTTACGGTAGTGGTGAAAAACACTGAAAGGCTAAGGACTTCCCAAGGCAAACAAATGAGCTTTGGTAAAAGTGACAAAAATGGTTTAGAAACAAGGATGACAAAATTCCATCCCACATACCTGGGACATGTTTCCAGGAGAGACCAGACCTGTTTGGCTAATGGGAGAGGCAGTAAAAAATAATATTTTAAACAAGATGGATAGATACAGTGGAGACAACAGCGGGCTCAAACAGAATGATTGAAAGCATAGGAATTCTTGGACTCAGAACTGATTCAAAAGCATTGAACATCACCACCAAGTTTAATATAAGTGTGCCATTAATTAGAATGTACAAGAGATGGTAAATGAAAGGTGTAAAATCCCACGAAATGAGAGGTAGAGAGAGAGAGAGAGAAGTTTCCATTTCATGTTACATTTTTTTAAATGGTAAAATTGAAAAGGAGTAGCCAACATATTGCCAAAAAGAACAATTATAGTTCTGTTTGGAGATATTAACAATACATTTATAAATAATTCTTGTAGTTAAAGATAAATAAAAGTTATAAATATTATTATGTGAAATACATAATTGTCAAAATTTTATTGTTTAATAAAACTAAATTTCCTTAACATGCTGTTTATATATGCACTCACCCTAAGTTCTTGACACTGATTATTTACTAACAGATCTGTACTAGATTTTTCTCAATTTTCAGCTGGGATAATTGTAGTGTTACCTTCAATTGGTCATGTTGTTGTTAGTTTCAAGTCATAGCGACCACACAGTGGAATGGAGCAGTGCCGACCTGCACCATCCTCACATTGATTCTTTCGTTTGAGCCCACTGTAGCTGCTGCTGTGTCAATCCTCATTATTTTCTCTGCCTCTCTACTTTACCAAGGATGATACACTTCTCTAGGGACTGATGTCTCCTGATAACAAATTCAATGTACATGAGACAAAGTCTTGCCATCCAAGATGGCTTTCCTTCTTCCAAGGTGGTTTGTTTGTTTTGTTTTTTGGCAATCCATGGTACTTTCACTACTCTTCCCCAGCCTCATAGTTCAAATACATTGATTCTTCTTGTGTACTCCTTATTCAATGTAAACTGTCACATGGATAGGACACAAACAAAAATACCATAGCTTGTTTCAGATGCACCTTAGTCCTCAAAGGGCGGATTCAGTGAATCAATGTATGTGCTCATCTACTAGCTGACAGGTTGATAGTACAAACCTATCCATAGGTGCCATGGGAGATAAGCCTGACATTTGCCTTCTGTAAGGTAACAGTGGAAGTGAAGCTACCAATTGGCTTCTGAAAAGGTCATCCTTATGACGGCCCAGTGAAGCAACTGTACCCCATACTCCTGTGGATGCTCTGAGGTGAACTCAACTCTGTGGCATATCGAAACAATTAAGCACTAACAGAAGTCCTTGGAACACTTTTCTTTGAATGTTTTCCCTTTCATTTTTATAACTATTTTTATTATAAATTAAGTGCAGGTTTCTCAGATCACTAACCTTGCATTCAGCAGCCTGAATTACTACATGTGTCATCTGACTGGCACCAACCTCACTGCCATGTTTTTTCTTGATTATAGATACTGTGTATTTTATTTTAATTGGCTTGATTTTTGTGCTTTCAGTTTAAACTTTAGTGCAAGTTGAGACTAACAGATTGCAAGTGGCTTAACTTTTGCAAGGAAGAGAATAAATGTCTGCATGTAAAATACATTTAAATTACATTGATGGGCACTGATATAACCTATCCCTTCAACAATTTGGAAGCAGTTTGTCTTTGCAAAAAAGAACTAGAAACTATATTTTGAAAAAATAAATCATTTGGCTAATTTTTTCATTATTGGGAAAAATAGTCATTTTAACTTATATTTATTGATGAATTTTCATAAAAACTAAATTAAACATAAAAGTCTCACCCCCACTCCAAACCTCTCATAGAGAGTATCTACTCCTTAATAGTTTCTTTTTTTTGTTTGTTTGTTTTTGGGGGGCATCACTGCCTCTGGTGGTCATCGGCGCTATGGAGTGCTGCTCCTGAGAGTTGCCGCTGGATTTGAACTGCCAAGCCCGCGGGCCACAGTCCCGCACTCAAACACTTACACCACCAGGGCTCAGCCCTTAACAGTTTCTTAATAGGTGGGGGAAAGGTTTGCATTTCTTTTACTTTTCTCTGATGTGAATGATTATTTCTGACATCTGCCAATATTATGAATTGATATAATCCATAGCCTTTTGACTGGATTGGTTACCGAGAAGACAAATAGCATTGTAAGATTCTTTTAAAAGTCCCTAGAGTAGTTTATAGCATTGATGATTGCATAGTCCTACCTGAAATGATTGAGCAATAGATCTGTATGGGAAGGAAAGGGATATATTGGAATGAGTAAGATATATCAATACAAATATAAGTCGGGGGAACATGTGTCTCGAAGGTAACCAAAATATCCCTGTGTTACTCAGGGTATACTAGAGAAACAAATCTATGGAGATCCGTATGTGAATAAGAATGAGTTCATATATAAAAGCAGTTAAATATTGAGAAAACATCCCAAGCCAGTTTAGATCAAGTCCACAAATCCAATACTATTCCATATGTCTGATACCATAGGGGAATCTATAAGTCCTCTTTAGACTCATAAAACACCTGCAATGATACCGAAAGCAGGAAGATCATAGGACAGTGAGTGCAAAGTCAGTGGCATTAGAAGCATTTCAGTGCTGGCAGGGGTCTCCAGGTGACTTCTCTATTTCCCAGGGATGTATAATGTTAGGTCCACGTGGCTGCTTCTCAGGGATGTCTTCTAGAAAGGGAGCGGAGGGTCTATCTTGCCTCCAAGGAGGAAAATACAGGAGTTCCCAGAATTCCCAGGAGAAGATCAGGCCCACACAGAGGGCTCATTGCATATCACCCAATTGACAGACTAGACTCTGCCCCTTCACTCTTAATCTTCTCAAGTCCCAGAGCCCCACTACGAGACTCCTGTGCTCTCTAGAGGACAGTTAATCACCTCGGTGTAACTCAGAAGCGTAGGTGGGAGGAGGGGGTGGATTTCAGAAGAGCATAGGAGCAGAAGATGAAATCTGTTATAATTCATAAAGGTAAGAATTAATTTCTAGAGCAAATGCTGTTAAATTCTGAGGTATCATAGGGAACAAAAGTTTCCAGAATTTCATCTGGAAGTGACACCATATTATGTATCTACTACAATTCCCTTGTTAATTATTTGTTTAGAGAGGAGTAAGGTGTCCCAAGGAATTTCCCTGATTCTGAGATGGACTCTAATGGAGACAAACAAATATATGACTGTGGATGTACTGTGTCTCTTTCCACAAGTCATGTGGGCAGCAAATCTGTCCCCAAGTGAGTTAAGTTCCTCTCTTTACTGACATCTCTCTGCCTGCCTATCTTCATACAATTTTTCATCTAACAAGCTAATATTTATAATATGTTAACTAACTAACTAACTAGGTAGCCCAAGTGGCACACTGGTTGACCACTCCACTACTAACCAAAAGCCATTGAAAGTGGCAACTGCAGGGGCCACAAGTCAACCAAGTACTTCAGCAAGCTGAGGTACAGTGGCTGCCTTGGATGTCTCACCAAGCACACTAAGTCGGTGCGGGCCATGATGCAGGAGGTGTGTGGCTTTGTGTCATATTGGTGCCATGGAGCTGCTCTCAAGGTGTCTAAGAACAAGTGAGTTTTCAAGTTCATCAAGAAGCAGGTGGGAACACATCTGGGCCAGGAGCAAGAGCAATTTGCTGAGCGACCTGCTGGCTGACATCTTTGCTAGCTTTTGAACTACCGTGCAAGACGTTGAGCTGCATTACAAAAAGCCACACAAGAAACGTCATTTTTAAGAAGAAATAAAAGAGACACACAGGTCTGACCCAAAGTTGAGCCACTCGCAAGGGGGGGCCTAGAAACCGAGCCACTCTCAACGGGAACCTAGAAACTGTCGACAGATGGTCAGAAGAATCACTCCCAGAAATTCTGGAGGACCCTGATAAGGACATCAAGAAACCAGTCAAGCTGCCTATTTAAACCTGGGTCAAGACACTGACTTTTCAGAGAGCTAGGAACCAATAAGACACCAACTCCTGCTCTCTCCCACTCCACCTGGGAGAGTACTCCGATGCAGGCAATGCTTACTGGGACTTTGCTGCTGGAATAATGGTGTATAGTGAGCTGCTCTTCTACTCTTATATTTGCACTTATATTCATATACTTAAGAGACTGAGTTAATTTTAAGATTATTAGATTGTTAAATATGAGTTTATGGTGAATAAATCGAGCATTCAAGAATGTCAAAAAGCATTAAATAATTATTGAACTTGCCATTCATGACAATGAGGAAGGTGGCTGCCAAGAAGGACTGAATGCCATGTGCCCCACCTCCCTGCCCAAATCCCTGTGCCCTCCCCATATTAATGAAGCCTTTCCAGGAACGGGGGTAGGGGGGTGGATGTTGGCGATTCCAACCCATTCATTAGCTCTGGGGGAGGAAGAATATGGCATGATACAACCTACTTCTATAAAGATTGCAATTTGGGAAGCCCAGTGGATTTCTACCCCAGCACCTGGGACTGCTATGAAATGAAATTGACACAGTGGGTCCCATACAACAATTAAGAGCTTGGTATTGTACTAAGCATAAACATAAACAAGCAAGCCAACAATCCATCCTAAGGTACAGTCTGCGTGCCTGTCAGAGAGACCTCTGCTCTATAAGGCATTCAAAGGTAGGATTTTCAGAAGTCCACTGTTGGGCTTTTCATCCACAGGATGTCTGGGTAGACGCAAACCTCCCACCTTTTGGTGACAGTTAGTGCTTTAAGCGTCTGCATCATTCATAATATGGATTTCTCACATGGATTAAGATTCCAGAAATGCTAGCACGTTCAAATAAAACTTAGAAAAGAGAGCATCAGAACTCACGGCCCCTAAGTCTATTCAGACTTGTAGTGACCTCATAGACAGAGTAGAATTTGCCTGTTTGGTGCCAAAGGCTATAAATATTTATGCAAGAAGTAAGCCTCATCTTTCTCCCATGAAATGGCTGGTGGATTTTAATTACTGAGCTTACAGTTACCCTTTCAATGAGTAACTCACTGGGCTTCTAAGGCTCCAAGATATCAGTTAGAGAGGAAGAATTTGATTGCAAAGCAAATAGAAAGATACTGAAAAAATCTGAAAATGAATCAGAAGATGAAAAGCAGCCCCTCTCACTGACATAAAACCGAGGGCAGCAAATTTTAAAGACTCCTTGAACTGCAAGTGGCAATATACATTGATATGGATACTGTGCACAGCTATTTATTCAGCAAATATTTATTGAACTAGTAGATTACCACAAATGCTGCTTTCAATACAGACATCCATCAAAACCCAAGATGATAACTTGAATAAAGGTGACCTTTGTGAATATGGATAAGGTGATAGTACTGTTGGGTTGATTTATTCTTATTTTATAAATTTTGTTGCTACTAGAAAGTCTATACATTTTTAAAATGGTAAATGAAAGAATAAATAAAGTCTTGGCTAATCATGGTTTTAAATGATTAAAAGTTCAACATGAACCAACAAGATAACCTGGCTACTTCTCAAGAGGTCTCCACAGACTCAGGTAACATCTGAGGGGAAGGTTGTCCCATTATTCTCTGTACTTCAAGAGAACTGGGGCCTGACTGTAAACCCACATCTTGAAACTGGCAGTGATTCATCAGAGTATGTTCTCATTTGAGCACAGAATAATAAACAAATGTGTTATGGAGGTGTGTGTGTGTGTGTGTGTGTGTGTGTGTGTGTGTGTGTGTGTATTTTATCAGGTGGGAAGTATCAGGATAAATACATAAGCTAGAAAAACAAATTGAATACCAGGCCTGGGAGTGGTTGTAGAGGGAAGGGGATCCACTCAAAGACTTGAGAAGCAGTCTTGTTGACTCTTTTGTGTTATTCCAGACTGCAAAAGCAGAGCAGGAACACAGGGTAGTAAAACTAAGAAAGATTATTGGGGTTTTTGTTTTTGCTTCTGTGGACGCCATTGCAAGATGGCGC
>PVJH01000190.1:372053-412317 GCA_004026705.1 Nesogale talazaci
CTAAGAACGCCATCAGAAGGATCCTGACTATTTTGTCTCGTCGTGTGTCGCGTACTCTCCACACCATTCCGTCGTGGGGTGGGCTGCGCGCGACATGCTTCCTTACTAGAAAGAGCTACCAATAAGACAGAAAACTATAGATGTTTAAGTAGTTGGATTTGGGGGCTGTGGCAGTCATGTGCTTATATTACTTTTATGATCGAAATGCAGGGGTAGAGTCTAGCCTGTTAATCTGGAGATAGCCATTGAGTAGCCAATGAGGCCTCTATGTGGGCATGGGAAATCTCACGATATTTCTCTCGTGAAGATGAGAAGCTATCTCCCCCAGTTGTTGGGAGTTAGTTTCAGAGATGATTAACCACAGGCAACACAGAATGGCGGTGTCTGGGAGGTTGGAGTAGCCAGTGGAGAGACCACATGGCTTTGCCCTGATGGAGCCGGACCTCTGAGGCTGGGGCAGCCACATGGAGGCCTCTGCCAGCAATGAATTGCTTCTGCCAGCACAGGATGCTATTGATGGACGCTGAACCCTGGAAGTGAAGAGCCATGGGGAGACCCCTGTCGGTGCCAGGACTCTGTACCCACTGACCTGTGACTTCATGAGTCAGAAGGAGACTTTATGGGCTGATTTTGGGCATATGGGTTAATATTGAATTTGTGACTTTGAGCTGGACTGGTCTGGGATGTTTTCTCAATGTCCTGTTCTTCTTGAATATAAACCCATTCCTTATATCCATATGCATGTCCTTGAATTTGTTCCTCTAATCTACCCAGTCTAACACAGGGGCCAACAAAAAATCCAAATGTGCACTCAAATTCAGCATATAAACTATAGATGGAAATTTAAAGAAGTGGTATATATGATCATGTTTATCTTTCAAGAGATGCTCAAGTCAGGGGAAAGTGGATTTGTGCTTTGGTATTGTTATTCATAAAGCAGATAAGACTATTCACTGTGTTGTTTATAACTTCTATCAGATAAGACTATTCGCTGTGCTGTTCTTTATAACTTCTATGTGTCTTACTTGTACCAGGATGCATTTTTTAAAAATCATTTTATTGGGGGCTCATACAACTCACATCACCATCAACACATCCATCAATTGTATGCATACCACATTTGCAAACTTGTTGCTATAATCACCCCCAAAACATACTCCCTCTACTTAAGCCCCAGTACCACCTCCCCACATTTCCTCTCCCTCTCTACACCCCTCCCTCGGGAACACTTAATAATTTACATATTGTTATTACTTTTTCATATCATACTCGGTCTGATGTATCCCTTTACCCACATATAAGATGACATATTATAATATTACAGGGATAAAACACTATTACATGTCTACAGAACATGAAAGATCAAATGGTAAAATTACCACTGCTGTCATAACAAAAGATACCACCCACAATTGTATGTCTTTAAAGAACCTAAGTGTATTGTTCTAATTTGAAGATAGAGTTTCACATAAGAGCATCTACTTTGAGGGATAGATCTCCCTCTTCAATATTCCTATGAATTCTTTGGTATTTTTTTTGTGTCTCCGCATCTCTGCTGTTCCTATAATAACACAGAAAAGATTATGTTTAGAACTCATGCTACTAGTTCAAACTCATTACAAGGATCACATTCACCTCACCAGTAAAGCTAAAAAGACTTCAATATATATAATCTTTTTATTGGGGCCTAATATAATTTCTATCTCAATTCATACATAAGTTCATTGTGTGTCAAACACATCTGTACATCCGCTGCCCTCATCATTCTTATTACATTTGCTTTCTATGTCAACCCTAAGCATTAGCTCCTCATTCCTCCCCCATCCATCCTCACTACCTCATGAACCTTTGATAATTTATACATTAATATTATTTTGTCATATCATGCACTGTCTGATGTCTCCCTTTACTCACTTCCCCATTGTCTGTACTACAGGAAGGAGGTTACATGTATATCCTTATAATTGGTTCCCCCTTTCTACCCCAACTTCCCTCCACCCTCTGGGTATCACCACTTTCTTCATTGGTCCTGAAGGGATCATCTGTCCTGGATCCCTATGCTTCTGTTTGGTCTACCCAGATTTGTAAGGTAGAATTAGGGTCATGGGAAGGGGGAAGCATTGAAGAACTAGAGGAAAGTTGTATATTTCATCAGTGTTACCCTATTTTGTCTTCTCCCTTTGACCCCTCTGTAAGGAGAAGTCCGTAACCTACAGAGGGACTTTGGGTCCCCAACCTGTACTCCTTGCCATTTACACTAAAAAAATTTTAGTTCCTTAATGACTGATACATTTGACACCTTGTGGTCACTCAGACTGGCGTGCTTCTTCCATGTGGGCATTGTTGCTTCTGAGCTAGATGACTGCTTGTTTATCTTCAAACCTTTAAGGCCCCAAATGCTATATCTTTTGATAGCCAGGCACCATCAGCTTTCCTCACTACATTTGCTTATGCATACATTTGTCTTCAGCAATCCCAAAGGAAAGGCGGACCACAATGATATGATTACATGCTTTTTGATGCCTGATTCCTGATCCCTTTGACACCGCATCGTCACAAAGGCTGGTGTGCTTCTCCTATGTGGGCTTTGTTGCTTCAGAACTAGATGGCAGCTTGTTTACCTTCAAGCCATTAATGGCTTGACTCACCACCATTAATGACTCACCACCATTTCATATGTACACTTTTGTGTTCAGTGATTGTGCTAGTCTGGGTAGACTAGAGGAACAACTTTATAGACATGCATACTTATGTAAGGGAATGGTTTATATACAAAAGAAGTGCAGCACTGAGAAAGCATCTCAACCCAGTCCAGTTCAAAGTCAAAAGTCCAATATTAGCTTATATGTCTGATACCAATCTATAAAGTCTCCTTCCAACTCACGAAGTCTCAGGCCAGTGGGTGCAGAGTCCAGCACTGGAAGGGGACCCCTTCATGGCTCCATGCTTCCAGTGCTCAGGGTCCATCAACAGCATCCAGTGGTGACAGAAGCAACTCATCTCTGGCAGGGGACTCTACATGGCCTCTTCAGCTTCAGAGGTCTAGCTCCATCACGACAAAGCTGTGGGGCTTCTCCTCTGGCTCCTCAGATGCTACCATTTTATCTTGTTTGTGATTAATCGTCTCTGAGACTAACTTGCAACAACTGGGGAGATAGATTCTCATCTTCACGAGGGAAATATTGCAAAACTTCCCACACGTATCAGGAGAAAGCCTTGCCCACACAGAGGCCTCACTGACTACTCAATGGCTATCTCCAGATTAACAGGCTAGGCACCACCCCTACATCTCAATCATGAAATTAACATAGGTACATGGCCACCACAGTGATCATGTTGGGAAGTTGAGCATCATGGAATGCCAATTTAATAGAGCAAAGTGTTATTGCATTTGGGAAGTACTTGAGTGGAAGCCCAATGTCCATCAGCTGCCTTAATACTGCGTCTATAAATATGTACCTATAAATATATTTCCCCTCATCATTTTTATTATTATAACAACAAACAATAGCACATATTTTTGAAAATAAGGACTATAAAATATAAAATCATGAGCACCTTCTTCCTGTTAGGATTTTGTGTGTAAGAACATGCAGTTAACCCTTAATTCTACAAGTGTATCAATGAAAACTTATAAAAACTCTATAGATATCTATAAAGAGATATCATCTATCCCATATTTTCAGTTTTCTAATAAAATATTGTCTTGATCTTTGAGGATTTGCTATCAAATTGTGCACTTGAGAGAAGAATAAATTTTCAAGTTTGAAGATCAACTTAAAAGTTACTTATTCAAGTGGTTCTTGGCTGGTTGTTTATCTTCTACCAGACACTTTGTCAAAGAAATTGAGTTCCAGCATCAATGGAAAAGAAAGGCATTTTTTCCAGACATGACACTGATAAGTTGTTTGGAATTCTGGTATATATATCATTTGCAGTAACTTTCAGAACAACAAAAATTTTGCTTTGGTACTCCTTGGAGTAAATTTTATTTGTATTACTTCCTGTGTTGAGTAGCCCAGCTCTACAGCATATGAAAAATAGATTAAACCCAGTAAAAACCACAAGAAAACTCAAAAGAATAGTGGAAAACACAGTTTTCAAAGTCTGAAGTAATCAATACTTTAGCAGTTTGTGTCATCTTTTTGTTGTAATAAAAGCTAGACTCACCAACATAAAACTCCTGGATGAATAATGACAAAAAAAGCAAACCAATAGCATGATTGTCCTGCAAGCATTACCAAAATATATAGCAGTATTATTGTAAAATGAGAGTGGACAAGTCAGAAAGAATGCAGACATAAAAAGAATACATGAGCATAGAAATGTAGTAAATAATTAAAGAAAAACATCCCTTTTGAAAAGAAATTATGTATAGAATATTTTAAGACATATAAGACATGAAGATATCATAGAGCAAAAGATAAACTAAGAAAGTTAAATTCATATTAGTTGCTTTGTTTAATCTATAACTTACTTGGATGGCTATTTGACACCACAATAATGAACCCAAACATGTTTAAGGGAATTTTGCTTTTAGAAGCAAGACTCAAGTATGAAGTTCATTAGTGGCTGCTAAACATGTAGGCTTCAAATTCTCATTTACTAGAAACTGAACCTATTTGCTGTTCTCCTTTACTGCTGTAAGACATCCCCGAACATAAAACTTCAAAACACTGGCACTGCCATCAAGTCTAATCTAACTCATTTTCTTTACTGTTGTGTTTCTCATTATTAATTTCCATCCCCCTCCACCTCTCCTGCAATACCCTAAAGGAACCAGTAATTCAGCTACTGTCTCTATAGAAGTTAATAATTTCTTTTTTTGAAAGTAATATTTCTTCTTGACTAAAATAAAATGATTGAATTTAAGTTTTTGCTGAACCAAATAGTTCTTTGCCCTTTTGTCTGCCTAGAATGTTTGCATTTCAGCTGCAGGTTCTTCTTCATAAACCCTTGTTATCTGGATATGTTCATTACTATAAGCCATAAAGATTAAAAATAATTTCATACTGGTAGGGCTATAAGATAAGCATTGGAAAATAAAAGATAAGCATTGGTCAGTGGTTCAAAACTACCATTTGCTTAACTAGAGAAAGTTCAGGCTATCTGATTCTGTAAAGATTTATAGTTTTGGAAACTGGATACATGGTCGATATAAGTCAGAACACATACAATATGTGGGCAAAGTAGATGGGAAAGAGACACATTCTAAGGAAATTAATCTTGGTACATTTGGCTTTTGTATAAAATGAGCCAAAGAATACTTTCTCCTTGCAAAGATGTAGTAAAGGTAATTGCTTGAGAGGGTCCTGGAGCTGACCTTATCTAAAGTTTCCCAGAATAATGGGAAACCACCACTGTTTAGCAAATTGTTCAGGAAAATGTGATTCTGGTACCAAGATTAGTCTTCATACATTCCTGAGTCATCTAGCTAAAGACATGTAAATATCCATTAGTAATGTTTTATGATTCTGATTGAGAACTATGTGAGTATGTTTGAAATTTTCTGTAATTACTTCCTGGAATCAAGCGCAGTAATTATTTGTATCCAATTATCCAATAATAGTTGATTCTCTACCTCTGAATCCATTATCCTTGTGATCTCAGCCAAAGAGTAACCAAACAACAGTGTATATTGATATTGTTTGATATTGTTCCTGCACTATATTAACTTTTATGAAGAGTTTTGCATGGAGTCATCTACTGGTACTTTGTAGATTTTGGATACTGTCTTTTCTGTTTGCCACCCTCTGAAATCTTAACCTTATTTTAAGGGTGGATTTTGTTTGTTACCAGACCCATAAAGGTATCCATGAATAAGAATAGACTCAATGGCAAGAAACAACGTGAACAAGAAACCAAGTGCAACCACCATGAACATTTTTGTGCTGCTTCTTTAACAAAAGTGGATGAATTATGTCATGTCACACAGTATTCCCTCTATTTGTTATATATCCTAGATAGAAAAGACCGTGACAAAGTATGTATTCACCTATGTTCAGTGCATCACTATTTCCAATAGCAAAAGAAGGAAACAATCCAAATGCAATCAATGGAAGAATAGATCAACCATTGTATGTGCACACAATACAATACTAAACAGGGTTAAAGAATAGCGATGAAACTGAACCACTTTGAAATGTGGTTGAATCTGAAGGACATTATGTTGAGTGAAATCAGTCAATCACAAAAGGACCAATATTGTGTGGCATAACTATCTTTAAATGTCGAGAAAAGTTTTATAGACTAAAATAATCATCCTTTAACAGTTGCAGGGGTAACAGGAGAAAAACTGGTCGATTGATAGCTAGACAGGGTAGATACATATTAACTTGGGTATAAGAGGGACACCAGCAAAAATTGGTGGCAGAAAGGAAAGACATGAGTGAGTTCAAGTGTACACAGAAGTAAATGCTACATGCACAGTCCTGCAATAAGATGGCCTATAAGTGGATGTGAGGTTAGACATGCAGGTTGATTGGGTTAGGAGGCAGAATGGGAGTACACCCACCAATATATATTTGATAGAGTGTATTTTTACATAAAAATCACATTTTCTGCCACTGTATCTATGACTATGGTAGATCATTCATAGGGTAAAATTAAGAAGACTTCTAGATACAGCCAAATACTTTAGAGAATGAGTCGTTAGATCTGGGGTCTTAGGATCCTATATAGTTTGAAGGGATATCAAGGTCAATTGGCAGAACATAGTCCATAGACACAGTGATCTATATCTGAGTTTGGTGAGTAGGGACTGTAGTCTTAAAATGTGTGCCCAGCCATCTAAATTGCAATTATTAGTCTCTCTCTGTCTAGAGAATGCTAGGGTAAAACAAAACAAAACAAAACAAAAAACTGAGCATGTATTGAAACAAGTATTCCAATTGACTAATGGACCATTAAATGTAGCTTCCAGAACACCCAGTGCTAGATACTGCCCTGCTACACCGTCAAGAGTTCAGAATTAAAAGAGTATTGGATAAGTGGGAGATGGATATAGATAAAAACTCAAAACCATAAAGTAGGCAATGCTTACAGGTCAAGTAGGACAAAATTCAGAGGTTTAGGAAGGAGAGAAGAATGGAAACAAGCAATAGAATAAGTAATATTGTTTTACTGTGGGAATTGTATGCATGACATAAAGAAAATGTTCTTCATTATTGAAAGAAAACTTAATTCTTTATAAATCTTCTTGATAAAAAGGAATGAAATCACAAAGCTTTTACCGCTAAAACTTCAGATAATAATAACTGATCCAACATAAGGTAAAATGGTTAGGTTTCTCAAAAAGTTTAGCAATATGTCTACTAATTAAGAAATCTCTCAAAATAAAACATATATTACTTGTTACATCTTGATTAAGAAAAGAAATGATAAAATCTGTATTCAAAAAAAGCAAGAATTGAACAAGGTATTATCAATGATATTATTTTCCTTTCCTGAGCCATAATATTAATTAATTATCTGAGTAAATAATTTGATAATTATTTATATCCATCATCTGTAGGCTGCTAAAACTAGTCCCTGGAAAAGGAATTATTTTGTGCCACATATGTAGATAGTCTCCTAACAAGAGATATACCACAATGAGATGGATTCTTAGAGTGGCTGCAACAATGGGCTCAAAGGTAACAATCAAAAGGAAGGTCAGGGCCTGGCAAGGTTGTGTTCTGTTGTACCTGAAGTTATTATGAGGTAACTGAATGGTGCCTAACAATAACAAGAACATGCTATTTACAAACATTAAATTGAATGAAGCAATGATTTCCACCTTTAAGATGGGTATAGTAGAATAGAAAGAATATTTTATGTTCAATCATTTTCTACAAAGCATTGGAGACAGTTTAGGAAGCTAGAAATAAAAGAATAAAAGTCTAAAACAATGAAGATTTAATTTAGACAAACCTGACAGTGAATGCACAAGAATCAATGAGATCGTTTCATACTATATATGAATATTTCGATCTTTTGAAATTTTCTACTTGAAAAAAACAAAAACAATTTATTTCCTTTTTTTGAAGTACACAATTTGAGGTTGTTTAGGATATTTAAAATGTTTTATAGTCATTACTAGTATGGAACTTTTTGTGTGTGAATATGTTTTCAAGGGTCCTAAATGTTTACCTCTGAGTAGAATTGCTGCATTTCCTGGGTAGTGTGGTACATTATATGTTGGTCTGCACCAGTTGCAACTTGAGTGAAGTAGTAGAATCTAGTCTGTCAATCAGGTCATAGCCAATGGTGTCTCTGTGTGGGCATGACCTGAGGATTCTGGAAACTCCTTTCTTCCTCTGTCTGCTTGGTCTTCTGTAGACGAGCCACAAGCCACAAGACTTTCCCCCACTTCTGTAATCTTCCTGCATTCTGTGTGATTGCATGTGTTGTATGTGTCTGAAGAGGAATTTATAGACTGGTATAGAACATATGGACTACTGTCAGACTTACGGACTTTCTCTGGGTGGGGGTGGAATGTTTTCTCCATATACAAATGCTTTTTCATATAGAGCTCTTCATTTACATGAGAGTATCTCTGGATTTGTTCCTCTATTCTATCCTGACTACCACCCCAGCTGTTCAAACCCACCAGTTGCTGTGTGAGGAAAATATGAGGTTTTCTGCTCCAATAAAGATTTATATCCTTGGTTATCCAAAGAGGCAGTTCTAGTCAGTGCCATTAGATTGCTGTGAATTGGAATGAACTAAATAATGTGAGTGGTAATTGTTTTCTTTCATTTTTTGAAAAGCTGCCAAAATCCTCCAAAGTAAATGCACCATTTCACATTCCCATTAGCATTATAGGAGAGTTCCAATTTCTCTACTTTGCCTACAATTATTTTATACTTTTTGGTTGCTTTTCTTTAACTATGTCTTTGCTTGTGGGTGGGAATTAGTATGTGATTATGGTTTTTCTATGTACCCTCCAAGTGACTAAGTGTTGTTGGACATTTCTTCAGGTGCTTATTACTCATGAGTAGAGAGAAAGATTAGGCTTTTCTACTGCCATAAAACATTACAATCTCTGAAACTCACAGGGGGAGTTCCTTCTTGTTCTATGCAGTTACTCTGAGTTGGCATTGACCCAATAGCATTGAATTTGTGTGTGTGAGTGTTTGATTGCTCATAAGTGTATTTTCTTTGAAGAAATGGCTATTTACCTTAATTCTTCGGTTTTCAATAGAGTTATTTGTGTTTTTACTGTTGATTCTGAAAGTCCTCCCATTGTGTGAGGTATTATTTCCCCTTCTTGACAGTGTCCTTTGATGCATAAAAGTGTTTACTTTTGTGATATTTAATATATCTATTGTTTCTGTTGTTGCTTCCATTTTTGGTGTTTTTTGCTACAAAAATGGTGACTAACAATATCACACTGAGTTTTACCTATCTATTCGGTGTACTTATATGGGAAACTGAGAACCACAGTGCTTGGAAAGCCAGATCTAGGGAGAGGCCTACCTCAGTAGTCTGAGAACCTCAAGACACTTATTCCATGCTCCATAGCACAGCACATCTACCTGTTCCCCCATTAAAATGCTAATGTACACTTGACTTCTAACATATACAATTAAAGGATGCTTATGCCCCAGAGCATCAGCTTCCTTTGTCCCCTATATTTAAGGAGTGATTTACACCTTTTGTTTCTCTTGCATACCTTACACTCCCTTTGAGGTATGCCCCTCCAGGATTTAGGATATTCAAGATTGTGTTAGACAGGGTTCTCTAGAGAAATAAAATCAAGGACACTACTGATTCTCTTTATATAATTATATAGATAGAAAGATATCTAACATAAAGAATAAACAGTTAACTAATCTATAAAGCATTACAAATGGCTTGGTGTAACTGACTTTTGTGATACTGATAGTATACTGGCAGTCCTTTTGAGGACCGCCAAGTAGTCCTCTAAAGAGCAATTCAGGCTATCTGGCCACAAGCAGCAAACAGCAAGGCAGGTCACCAACAGTCAGCCAGATGACAGAATCTGACAATCCCCAGTTTGAGAGATGTATATTCCAGGAGCTTGGTGAAGCAGGGCTTGAAGGAAACTCAACTCACAGCCACACAGTCCACAGATTAGGTGTTCCATGATTAATGTAATTTGTAGATTGAGGCACAGGACAAACAAGGCAGCCAGCTGGTCTGAAGATCCAAGAGCAAGAGAGAGAAAGGCGAGGCTTGTTGAATCATTTATATCTCCGCCCTTCAATCGATCTCACATGTGCTCACTGGCCATGATGTCACAACAAACCTACCTATCAAAAAGATTAACACATTGTCCATTTTAACATGTATATATAACATAAGGCTTGCAGGCCTCAGATACTATAAAACCCTACTGTGGAATAAACTCTGGACTTGTTAGTTTTCTCCATTAGAAACACCTCAGTCCTTGATTTTTCACAAGAAAGAATTCACATTGAAGCCTGGTTTGTGATCCAAGTGGGTTTTTATAAAGCATAGATGGACTTTCAGGTCTTAAACAGACACCCTCAGGGCACTTCACACCCACATGTGGAAAGTGTGAGACCAGAGACACCTGCAGCAATGAGGAGCAGCTGGAAAAGAGAGAGGTATGTTTCTGAGTTTTCAGGGTCCTCCACTTGGAGGGGTGGGAAATGGATGGTGATGGGTGACCCCATAGCTGAATTAAGCCCACCTGGCCTAGATGGGGCCAATCCAGGTGCACCATCCACGTAGGTGTATTGCTCCTTCCTGGCTCAGAGCCTGAATTGGGAGCATGCTCAGTAGACCACCAGGTCCTTGTTCTGGCTAGCTAACAGAGAATGAGAATGAAAATAAGTCCCATGTGCTCTGCTTTCTTTTTTTCCATGTTTGCATTTGTTGCTCCTCAGAACCATTGGCAATAGGAAATTGCAGGGCTCTACACCACACACTGTCATCTTTAAAAGTAACTCTTCTGTTCATTGAACATGAACATAAGTTTCTTTCCTTTTATTAGATTTTTTTGACCTCTTTCAAAAGTTTTGTATATTTATGTCTCCATACCTTGCATTTCTTTCAGTAAATTTATCCCTAAGCATGGTGAGGTTTTATCTTATGTACTTTGGACACTTTAGTGGGAGAGATTACTGGAAAATGACATCATGTGTGTTAAAGAAACAGGATCAGCAGCAGCAGGAAAAGGAGCAGAAGAAAGGGTAGAAGAAGACAAAGAAGAAAGGCTTTCAGTAAGATTGATTTTCACAGTAGCTACAACAGTAGGCCCAAACCAAACTGTGGTGAGGGTGGTCAAAATAGGGCATTTTCTGTTCTGCTGAATACAGAAGTTCTGTGAGTCAGAGCCAAAACATTTTTAGATAGCTAGAAACAGTTGGGGAGATGGGTGGGAGGGTTGTGTCCCTCTCTGTGGCAGTCACGGATCTGAGTCAATTTCAGCACTGGGAGTGTAGGGGGCGTGCCTATGCTGTCAATCTGGTGGTAGCCAATGAGGCCTCTGTGCGGGCACAACTTTCTCCTGAAAATCCTGGTAAGTCTTGTGGTATTTCCTAATTGGAGAAGAGAGACTTGACTCGGTTCCTTGGAGACATTCTACTGACAAGACAAGATGTCAGCATAGACCCTGAGACCTCACAACTGGAGAGCCAGAGGAGAAGCCACATGGGCTTACCCTGGTGGAACCAGAGCTCTGAAGCCAGGAAAGCCACAGAGAGACCCCTGCTAGTGCTGAGATGCTTCTATTGCCAATGGGTATTGCTGAAGAACTGTGAGCCCTGGAAGCACAGCCATGGGGAGACCCCTTCCAGTGAAGGAATGCTTCTACTTCAGCTGGATACACGAGACTCTGCACCCACTGGCTTGTGACTGTCCTGGTGTCATTGCACATACTTTGTGAGTCAGAAGGAGACTTTATAGACTAATATCAGACATATGAACGAATATTGGACTTATATCCTTGGACTGGACTGGATTGGGATGCTTTCTCAATGCTCCATTCCTCTTACATATAAACCTCTCCTTATGTACATATGCATGTTTATGAATTTGTTTCTCTAGTCTACCTTGACTAACACGCTTTCTCCGCTTGCAGGAGGTTGGAAGCCATAAAGGTGAAGAGGCATGCACCAATTCAAGGCTGAGAAAAGTGAGCACTTGGGTGGGCCCAAACTAGGCCAGGTAGGCTTAATTCAGCCAATGTGGTCAACCAATACCGGAAGGCAAAGCCCACAAATTCCAGGACCTGGAGACACACTTTCCTCCTTTTGTCTCTTCTCTGCCTTCTGCTCGTTGGTGCTGAGTTCTCTCTGGGCTCAGGCTACCACATGTGGGCTTGTATGGTGAACAGTGGCATTAGGTAGGTGTGTACTATTTAGAATCATTAACCATTTGAGATTGAATGGGCAGCATTTCCTAAACAATGTTTATAAGAGAGGAGGGCTAGGACAGAAGAAGAAATGGAAATGGGATACAAAGGGGAAGTGTGAGATAAATGACGCTCACTACATTATGGGTATTGCAATTAAGGATATGAAAGAAGATATGTATGACTTGTTGCATGGAGAAGAGAGTTGTTCTGAAAACACCTTATTCACAATAAAAAGGAAAAAACCAACAATGTAGGAGGAATACATCATCCATTTTAGTATGTGCACATGAGCTGAACTGAATGTTTAATATTCATGAGGCAGTTTTTTTCCCAAGAAAGCACAAAGATAACTTATAATGTAATAATATATACTAAAACTAACATACTAAATATGATAAGGTATGTTATTCTTCATCAATATTAAGGGAAAGAATATGATTTTTAGAATCTCGTGATAAGAATACAAAGGCTAAACTGAACAATCAAAATGCATAAATGATACATTTATGCAAAATATGATAATAAGAAAAACATCTTCAATAATTACAATTCCATTCACATATTTAAGTTAATTCTTTTGGGACATGCTCTTTTTTTTCTTTTTTTTTGATATACCCTTTTCAATAGTATTTTCAGATGATTGAATGAAGATTTGGTCACCAGCTTTTATAATGTAGTTGCAAGTTTTGTCCTATATTAGACTAAGTTGTTTCTTAGAAGCTTTCTGTTTTCAAGTTACAATGAAGGTGGATTATACAGTTGAAATTGCAAACTGTTCCTCCCCACTCTGATTTAGGATGACTTCATAGAGCCAGCACAGGCCTAATTGGATGTAATATGCATAAGGGTCCTCAAGAGAGAGATTCACATTTTATTTCCTCACCCAAGCTGAGAATCATACTATGTGGCTTATTAAAAATTCTCATGGGATATGAAGGGTAAGAAACTCTTTCAGTGTTAAAGCTTCTAAGAATTCAAATTTTGTGGTTTTACAAGTTACTTTATTTCATCTTATAAGAATTTGTATATATTGGGAACTAGATTCTGTCATTGCTTTACAATGGTATCATTTGTAGAAAATGAAAGTGTTCCATATGGAAACTACTTTAAGTTACTGACAGAGTAATAAAGGAGTCCGGACATAACAGTTATGCGTGGCGGCTGAGTCTGGCATTTCAAACTCAGTAGCTGCTTCTGCAAGGGAGAAAGAGGTTTGCTGCCCTAGTTTACATCTTTGGAAACCTTATGGGGTGGCTACACTTTGTCTTGTAGAGTTTCTGAGTTGGAAATGAGGACACACAACAACAAAAATAATAACACAATGAGTAATTATTTAATTTCTGAATTACTTTTCTTTCACCAAAACAGCTTCTATGTGCAAACACCTGGTCAATTCAAAACTACCAGTGATATGAATTTATTCAAATGTAAGAAACAGGGCTGAGCTCTGGTGACATAGTGGTTGTGCACGGAACTGTGGCCCACTGGATCGGAGGTTCAATTCCAGCAGTGGGGCTGGGCCTCCTACTCCCACCACCAGAGAGCCGTGATGCACCCCCCCCCCATAAAAAGTAAGAAACACCACAAAAAAGTGTCTCCCAATAGTGACCAAATGGCTATTCTAGGAAAACACAAAAATGGGACAATTATTCATGAAATTAGTAAAAACAGACAAATGCCTTATGAACAAAGGGATAGATCAATCAAAACTATCACTTGTCCCTTTCTTAACCTGTCCCTAATGTTCTATTTCTAAGTGGTTAATGTTCATTGTTGCATACAACGAATCAACTATTTTTACATGGGTGACTCAGTGATATTGATTACATCTGAATTATACAATTAATGTCACTTCCCTTTGCCTAGCTGTTCCCATTATCAGAAACTCACTTGCCCCCAATTTTCCTACCTAATCTTTGAGTTGGTTTTGTTCCTTGATCCCATATACATAAATTTTAAAAGAGTACAGTGTCTAAGGCATATATTCTTAGCTAGGTAAACTAAATTAATATTTGGTTTAAATTAAATCTAAGGAGGTATTTTTATTTTATTTTATTTTTATTTTATTTTATTTTTATTTTAAGGTAAAGATGATCTTGATTCAAACATTTCAGGAGTTTTCCCACCTCCATAGCTCCAGAAAATCTGGAATTCATGAGAATTTTTAATTCTATCATTGAGTTTTTCCCTTCTCATAAGGATTCTTCTTGAAGTAGTGCTAGCCAGACACCATCCAGTTCTTCTGGTCTCCTGCCAAAAAGGGTAATTTTTCATGGACACTAGTACCTAAATGTCTCATTTCCTTCCTCCTGCCCTTCCTCCCTTCCTCCCTTCCTTCCTTTTATTACTCCAAGTGAATAGAAACCAATTGTTATAATTTAGATGGCCACCTGCAAGCTTTTAAGATTTCAAGATCTACTTCAACATGAGCATAATATTAGGTGGATTAACAAGGATTTAACATGAAACATGACCCTAATTATCGAAATCAAATTCCAAAAGACGTCTCTTTTAGATAAGTAACCTTAGAAACTACTCTCATTGTTTACTTTGATATTTGTCATTGTTTTAAGAAAATAAGTCAAATTGAAATAGACAAAATCACAAGAAAACTTTTCCAGGAGGCCTTTCCCAGCCCCCTCCCAAGGGGTCTCTGCCTGGTCTGACATCATGTGTTTTAACTTCACAATGGAATGCTCTTAGCCCAATCCTTATTTAAACTACCCTCTCCCTTGGAAGTCTATCTCTTGGGGCAGGCATGTACATTTCCCTCCCTTGTAAGGACAAACAAGAGATGAATGCCAGGGATGCCATCATAACCAAGGCACCTGAAACTTTACCTACATACACTTTTTTTTTACTTCTGTCAATACAAGTTAGTGATATATGTATTTTAACTTGCCTTTTTCTTCTGCTTTCTGTGTTCTACCCTTCCTAAATGATAATAATAATTTTAAAATATTGGCCAAGGTAAATGGGGCTGCAGCCTGAGACAGGTTCCCTTTCAATATTTCTGCAGCCCAGGTGAGCCTGATGTTCAAAATAGGCTTCAATAATTCTAATTGGACATATTTTATCTTAACCCATAACAAAACAACTTCTGCCATGTAAACTTTTTATAGGTGTGTAACTAATTTACAGCAATTACAGTAATTGTCTGTATGACCATGCCCCCCAAACAACAACAACAAGCCCCAAGTGTCATGAGGCCATGCCGCCTCACAGCAACCCGTGTGTGGGATGCTGAGACAGTAACTGCTTAGGGGAGTAGAAAGCCCAATTTGTCTCCTGTGGAGCTGGGGCCATGCAGATCACAGCCCAACGTGTAAGCACCACACTACCACCCCACCCTTAATTCATACGATTTTCTCAATTCTTTTAATTTTTTCTGGTTATTCACGTTCTGATATAAATGTCAGGCAGAAGCAGGAGTTAACAGGGCAGTTCAGCTAGGAAATACAGCAGGTGGAAACACTCCAAGACTGAGAGAGGCCAGACTTCCTCCCTTTGGGTGGCCTTCAGGCCCAGGTGCAGAAGACTAACCATTACAGATAACTTTGAAGGATGTTGCTTAGCTCTGGATCTGCAGACAACAAGGGTACAGTGGAAAATTCCCCAGCTCCTCCATCCCGGCAGACTTGGGCAGCAAAACTCCATCTCTCACCTGAGCAGTGTGACTTCGTTGGCCCCTACAGGAAATTGACCAGATTTTAAGCCATTGACAGGGGCGGGGGTGCATTGGGGTTCTTGATTAAAATTTTGGTCTATGTGGAGCAACAAAAATTTTCATATAACACAAAAATAGTATTGTGATATACTTAATTTTAAAATGCAGCAGGACATTGTTAAATCATTAAAAAGCGGGACATGTGGTCACTTTACCTGCTGGGGACCCATGAACCTCACCTGGGAACTCAGGATACTTTAGTCCCTTTCTCTGCTCTCCCTTCCCTACCCAGAAGCTCTGAAATAAACCCTCAAAACAGTTTTCTACCTTTTCCTTCTCTTTCTCTCTCTCTCTCCTTTCTTTCTTTCCATTGCCAAATCAACCTCAAAATAATCAGAAGACATGCAGCATAGAGAGAAGAAAAATCAAGAATCCAGTTAACTCACCAGCTAATCTATGATGCATGAAGGGTTCACTGCATTTACTCTTGGTAGTCACATATATGAGAGGTGCTAGTCACCAAATGCTTGGTATACATTCCATTGCAGGTGGCTTTTTAAATGAATGCTTTTGCTATACGCTGTGGTAAATAAATACAAGTTTTACCAAGCAGAACCAAGTCATTGTTTTCTTGGCTAAACCTTTGATAAACCTTTCTTTGATAAACTTTGATAAATCTTTCTTCCTTAGGGCCATCTAATGATATTTGAACTTCTCACCTTCTAAACTAGCAGGAGTTTGTAAAACTGGTTACATCACTATGATCACTTTTAAAATAATAAATATCCAAGTTTTAAATATTTGTAATCTACATAGTAGCCCTGGTTGGGTAGTGTTTACACTTTAGGCAGAGTTCTACAGTTGGCAGTTCAAAACCCAGAGCAGCACTTTGGAAGACTGACTGGGCCTTTTACTCCTGTCAACAGGTCAGAAACCTACAGCAAGTAACTACAAGTCAGCATAGACTCAATGGCAGTGAGTTTGGTTTGGTTTATATCTGCATGTTGTACAGAAAACTCACTGCTATCTACGACCCATTTCCATAATATATTTTTCTGAAGCACACCATTACTCAAAGCCATGCCAAATTCTCACACCAACATGATAAAGAATAAGTTCAAGAGAGATTTGGACCCTGTAGATTTATGGCTCCTTTTAAAATTCTTGAAGCAGCAAAGGTGTAAGGTTGTGGAAGAAAAAAGAATGAAGGTGCCCCACTGTGAGATGAGATGAACATAATGTACAGGAATACTCCCTGAATGGTACTGTGACTATGAAATATGGATAAAGAACCTATCGTGCCAATGCATAAGGGCAAGCGTGCCTTAGTTCACATTTCAACTTGGGTCATTAAACAAGCACTATGCTAGATAATTTTCCCTCCTGTTTTATCCTATCACTTAAGGGTTAAGTGATGGTTAAGAAGAATGATGAACAATCCTTATCTCCTGGACTAATGTCAGGCCACACGCAAAGTAAGAAACTAGTAGCTACTTGTTTTACTGAGTGTGGCAGTCTAATCTGATGTCAATTTGATTCAGAGTGTAGGGGTGGTGTCTAGCCTGTCAATTGGTAGATAGCCAATTAGACCTCTGTGTGGAGCTTTCAACTGAAAATTCTGGCAAATCATGTTCTATTTCTCCCTTGGAGGTGAGAGACTCAGTCAGTCAGTCCCCTAAAGATGCTCTACTGACAAGACACAAGGCTGACTCCCTGTGAGACATCCTGAGGAGAAGCCACAAGAATTTACCATTATGTAAATAGACTTCTGAACCCAGATAAACCATGGAGAGACTCCATCCAGCATGACTAAGATGCTTGAGAAGTCACAGAGACGCCCCTGACAGTGCTGAGATGCTTACAACACTGCTGGATACACAAGACTTTGCACCCACTGACCTGTGATTGTCATGAGCTTCGTGTATCAGACATATGAGCTAATATCGGACTTATAACCTTGAACTGGACTGGGCTGGCATGTTTTCTTATTGTACAATTGCTTTTGTATATAAACCTCTTTCTTATACACATGTGTATTTATGTATTTTTTTATCTAGTCTACCTAGACTAACACACTGCAATATAAGAGATAATGTTTTTAAACCATGTACTTGAGGTAGAGTGAGTAGTAGTTGTTGAAATGTCCTTACTGAAAAAGATCAGGTGATATCAATTGTTTAAGTGTATTCTATTAGCCAGGTAATCACATCATATCAACAAAAAGAATGATTACTTGTTACAAAGAAGACCATTTGTTGGTAAGGTCTTTTCTACTGAAATCCTAACTATATTTACCTGATATTTTTATTCAATTATTAGTTAATTTATTTAAAATTGAGGTAAAAGTGGCTTGAATAGACCCAAAAAAGAATTAAATAAGTAGAATTCTGATATCATCTATGCTTATAGGCTTTGTTTCTTTATATGGTCTCTGAGTGGTTAGTTGGAAGAGTTTCATCAGAATAAAGAAAGAAATATGCCTCTGAGAACTTAATGTTATTGTTATTAATTTCTTATATTTGTAAGCAATTTCTCCATACAACATGAAGACTATAGCTACTACCACTGAACAATATTTACTAGTTTATTACATAGAATTATATTTTAGCATATAAATTTTGATAACATATTTTAATTGCTCCCAAGTGATATTTCAATAAGTACATTCATTTGTGTCAAGTACATTCATTTGTGTAGCATTTACTTCTTATGCTCAAACCATAGTCTCTAAAATCCTAAAGTATAATAGATAATGCAAAAACTATGGCTTAAAATTAGCAAAGCGGGCTGAGCCCTGGTGGCGTAGTGGTTGTGCGCAGGACTGCGGCCCACTGGGATGGAGGTTCAATTCCAGCAGTGGGGCTGGGCCTCCTACTCCCACCACCGGAGAGCCATGATGCCCAAAAAACTAAAAAAAAAAAAAAAAAAAAAAACTAAAAAAATTAGCAAAGCTTATCAGTGTAAAAACAATAAAAATATTTTACATATGTACCTGACCTACAAGAATAAGAACTCAATTCATTGGCTCATGATAAAATGTATGCACACAAAATGTCTAGGTCAAAAAATTACTGGTAAGATTTTGACCAGTGGTATTAGAAATATTATGTTTATCCTTTGCTCAGGCTAGCCTGCCTGTAAGCTCTATGGTACATAGCTAATTAATTTAGCATCCCCCAGGAGACTGAACTTTAAGGTAACAAACTTTTTGGAGACTTTACACTATATATTTCCAATATTTGAAAAATAATTCTTCTGAAGAGAAATCTAATTATTTACAAGTTCAAAATTAACCAATGTGTTTGTATCACCTACAAGCTAAATCTAGAACTCTTGACACAGCACATTATACTCTTCAAGATTTGGTTCCTTAATTCCAGGCCTCACCTCCCCTTTCTTCTGTTATATCTTTTGAGTGCTAGGCATCATCAGCTTTCTTCACCACATTTGCTTATGCACCCATTTTGACTTCAATGGTTGTGTCAGGAAGGTGAGCATCACAGAATGCCAGGTTATTAGGACAAAGTGTCCTTGCTTTGAGGGAGTACTTGAGTAAAGGCCCAATGTCCATCTGCTACCCTAATACTTATCATTTAAATATATATGTATATATATACATAGATCTATTTTCCTATCCTTATATATGAATAAATTTACCTATATACTTGACTGTATTTAGGCCTGTATAAATATCTTTTGCCTCCTAGGAAAAAAATGTCCTTCTTTCCTATATTTCCTTTTACTTTCCTCTTGTCCTACTACCATGTTTGACCTTCATTCAGGTTTCAGTAATTCCTCTCAGATTCATTGCCTCTCAGATTCAAGCCCTACCAGGCCTCCTACCCCCTCCTCGATATCCATTGTAGATCACTTGTTTTGCTGTTGTCCCTGAGTTTTGTTAACATCACTTCCTTTTCCCCACCTCTCCCCCTCTTCTCCCCACTGAAACCTTTGATCCCTTTTTTTTCCCTCCAGGTTGTTTATCCTGTTTGTCTTATCCAGATAGACATGTAAAGACAATAATAAGCACAAAAACAAGTCAGAACAAAATAATACAAAAGCAGCAACAACACAAAAACCATCAACAAAGAAAAGGTATAAGTAGTCCCAGGTCTGTTTGTTGATCTTTAGGCATGTTTTCAAATGGAGTCTGATGAGGTATCATACCTTGAACCCAAGGTCTGTTTTTAGTACTCCCCAGGGATTTTATTGCTTTGCTCCCCTTGCAGCTCTGTTGCACACCCTTAGCATTTTACCCCAATGTGGTGGGGTCAGATCAAGCACAATTCTAGCACTGTGCCGCAAGTGTTGTCACACATAGTGCTCTGGGTCATAATTATTTGTGTGTTTGAGTGCACTGTTGTAGCCAGAGATTCATCTTCCAGCACTACCTGGGGCAATATTCTGGTAAGACCCATAGGATTTTCATTGGCTGGTATTTAGAAGTAGAAGGGGAAGTAGGTAAATTTCTTCTAATTTGTTTTAGTTTGGAAATTCACTGAGAAATATCTACATGTCCACCATGATGGTATATAGAAATACTGGTTATTACACAGCTTCCACCATCATAGCAACACATAAGTCACCATGATATGACAAGCTGACAGTAGGCTGTGGTATAGCAAAAAAGTTAAAAGGAAAGATGTGAGTTCAAATTCCTCATAGGTTTCATTCTACTTGCATTCTTTTTAGTAAGTTCTGATACTTCCCTGGACCCCAGTTTCCTCACTTAGAAGACCAACTGTGGATAATGTAGAAAATAATGGGAATTCCAGAACCCTTGGTTGTGCTCATGCGGTAACTAAAAGTGGACAAAAAGGTAGTCATTCAAATAGAACAAGGGCATTTGGTTTAAAACTAGGGTTGTATGTGTCAGGGTTATATCTTCTCACTGCACTTATTCAATTTTATGTTGATAAGATAATTTGCGAAAATTTCAGTCTAAGAATTGAAGGAAAGCTTATTAAAAACGTGAGATACATTGATGACACATACTACTTACTGAAAGCCAAGAGGAATTGAACTATATGCTGATGATGACCAAGGATTATGGCTTTCAACATGAATTGCAACTCAATAGAAATAAAATAAAAATCCAAATAAAGCAAAATCATGATAAATGAAGAAAAGATTGAAATTATCAAAGATTTTATCTTGTTTTGATCCACAATCAATGCTCACAGAAGTAGAAGTCACGAGCTCACACAGTGTAATGCATCGAAGAAGCTGCTGCACAAGACCTCATTAAATTGTTGACAAGCAGGCATGCTATTCTGAGAATGAAAGTCTGACCTAAGCCAGGTTATTTTCAATCTCCTCATGAGTGTATGACAGTTGAACATTGAATATGGAAGACCCAAGAAGATTTGATGCATTTGAATTATAGTACTGGTGAAAAATACTGAAATTACCATGGACTGCCCAAAGAACAAGCAAATCTGTCTTGGAAGAAGTATAGCCGGAATGCTCCTTATAAACACAGATGGCAAGATGTTGACTTCTAAACTTAGGATGTGTGATCAGAAGAGACCAATCCCTAGAAAAGAACATGATGCTTGGTAGAGAGGCAGTGAAAAAGAGAATGACGCATAAAGTGGATGGACAGTGGTAGGTTGCAACAATGGGCTTAAACATAATAACTGTGAAAAAGGCATAGGAATGAAAGTGTTTGGTTCTGCTGTACATAGGGTCACTATGAATCAGAACTGAATCTATAGCACTTAACTACAAACTAGCAGTTCTTCTTGATATGAGTTAAGGCTACAAGATGATGTAGGAAATGTAAAAACTAGTGAGAGCCACTGACCTCAGTAAAGTAGACAATTCTCTGTTTTTATTAATCCTTTAAGTTATTAAATCTTTGGATCATTAAGAAGCTTAGTAAATATTTGCTGAATAATGAATGGATGGAGACTTCTTGAGCTATGGCTTCTGCTGTTCCTCTTATTTTTGTAATAGCAATTTCTGTCTATATCAATTTTCCCAAATGCCCTTTCATCCACCAGGATTAGAATTGGTATCCAGATAGAAACCGACCCTGTCAAAACATAGCATTACTACTCTTAGAATTTATAGTGCCCTTAAGGGCTTAAATAATCAATAAATTATAGTACTTTTAAAAGACTAAATTTTGATATGTTAAAACCATGTGCTATTGAAACCTTTCAGGGGCTGTCTCAAAAATGGGAGATAGTGGCTGTCTCTGCATGATACAAAATGTCACCACTTTTCAGAGAAACCATATACAGACATACCCCAGAGAAGATACAGGTCTGCTCCAGACAAATGAGTTGGGAATAAATGAATCAGAAATGCAATAAAGGGAGCCACACATTAGAAATTAATGTTTCCCTTCCCCAATGCACACAAAAGGTATATTTATACTACACTGTGGTTTATTAAGTGTACCATAGTGTTATCCAATTATTTGAAATATCATGAGCTTTATTGAAATATAACAGACATGAAATGAACATATGTTGTTTGGAAAAATTGGTGTCACCAGAATTTCTTGATGCAGACTTGCCACAAACCTTCAATATATTAAAAAATAAAGTGCACCATTCACAAAGCATGAGGAAATGAAGCATAGCAAATTGAGATGTGTCTGTTCACTACTGTACCCTGGAAGCCTTTAAGAGACACACTGAGCTAGAGAGGTCCCAGTTTGCATAGGAAGGGTGTAGGTCAGTGTGACAATTTTAAGGATAAAAAGATCCTTATTTCAGATGCATTTGGCATAGATTTTCTAAGGACTTTGATTGAAAATTAACTGTACATATAATAGATACTTCTTGAAAACAATTTTATTTGCCTTTGTTTTCTCCTCCTCCCCTAGTGATGTATTTGCTCAAGATGTATTTCTTTTATGGAAGGAAAGTAAATAAATTAATGATTAAGCAGGATCTCATGTGGACATTTACAGTGAGTATGCCTGAAAGCAAATAATTACATGCACACCTGTGTGTAATATATATATGTAATCTCTGTAGGTGTGCAAAAATTTCCCATAATAGCTTTGCTATATCAGGTAATTGTTAAACTCCTTTCTTTCATAATCCTCTTCATAGATAAATTATAATATTCACGAAGTACAAACTAAATGATAATACATGGCTATTAAATCTGTAATCAAACAAGACTACTTTGATGTTTATCAACACAAACCTTCATATGTTTCCCTCTGCTTTTCCAATGACCTGTGTTTAGCTAATGAGTTCTGGTTTGTGATTGGTAAACAAATGATTCTTAGAGCTCTTAAATCACTTTGAAAATGAGAAGAATAACAAGGGATCCGATTTTTCTCTTCTTCAGAAAAGATTGCATTATCTTGTTTCAAACCTTTGTTTCATCCCAAGGCCAGGAAAATGAATTACGGGAGTGTTTTATACTTTACATGTTTTATACCACCCACAGAAGTATATTCCCCCTCCTCAATTTTAATGCATTTTTATTGTAAAAGGGTTCACATTTCTTTAATCCTTTCAACAGAAATTTATAAGAGCAACAAAAATATTGTGTTCAGATTTTAATTGGGTTGTATTCATTCAGTTGATGATAGATTAATGAGCATGAAGCACTTTGAGAAAAAGTGATATAAAATCAAAAAAGGCACACATTGTGCTCATATCTATCTCTGGAGAAACTGGAAAGAGAAAGTAATTGATACACTTCGATGTTGAGGTGGACATCCAATCCATCAACATACTGCTTCCTTTGTTATGCCCCAACAGTCACTTGATAGTTAAAATATAGTTTTTTATATTTTAAAATATAATAATAACTTGAAACTTTAGTGATTTGAGTAAAACTTCCCTGCACTAATCATAAGATAAAAATAATTTTAATCCTTTTTTTTGCTCAGGAAAAACTTTTTATTTCCATCACATGCTTGATAGCAGGGCGGTGTGAAGAGAGCCTGGGAGAGATGGTAGGAAGGGTCAGAAGAGGCAGCGGGTGGGTAAGGGCCAGGGATGAGGACAGGGAGGGGGCTGGCCCCACACTCCATTCCCAGGGTAGGCTGGGAATTTTAGTTCTTACTATGATAGCTATTGCTCTCATCATTTTCTCATAAAGAACATTTTTAGTACTATTTGCATTTATCTCCACCAAATAGAATGATATTGATATTCTGCTGTTAGGTTTAGAAAACTGGCATAACTTATGCCCATGTAGAGTATGCATTGTAAACAAAGGTTGCAGAAGAAAAAAGAAAATGGTAATAAATAAATAGCAATAGTTTCATTAAATGCTGTCTGCCCAATTAAACATTCTTAACATAGAAGTTGATTTGAACAAGTTGATTTGAATCATAGCGACTCCAAGTCGTCACTATAGGACTACTCCATAGGATGCTCAGAGTCACAAGGCCAGACCTCTGCTGAGGTACCAACACTTCAGCTTTCAGTTGAGTACTGCTTAACTTGTCACAAGCTCAAGGGTCTAAACTTATTGAAATCTCATGACAGCCTTGTGAACTTGTTTTATCTTTGAGGAAAACTACATAGAGTAGGGGTCAAGGACTTCATGGCAATTCACATTTTACAATGCATGCATTTGATTTTTAAATATCAGGAAGAAAATATTAACTATAGCCCCATATCTAGTTGACTGGGGAGTTAAAATGTAAAATGTCTTTCATTTCATTCGCTTTGTGCGTGCACGTGCGTGCGCGTGCACACACATACACACACACACACACACACTGTTTTATAAGGTTAAGTAAAAAAAGATTGAGTCCCAATTCCTAAATGCACATTGATTTCTAGTGAACTATATTTATACATATATTTGTGATCAGTAGATGACAGCAGATAAGTTCTCTCCGGAATAGACTTGGCTTCCTTTGAGTGTTATATTTAAAAAAAAGTAGGTCCAATCAGAGGGTTCTGCTGAGCCTGATAAATTCAAGGCAGAGCGACCCATGGGCCACCGGACAAAGTATTCAAGGGTTCACCTCTTCTTTGGGGCCCAGAACCAGAGTGAGGGGCAAAGGCATCCTCTCACAGGCTTATTTATATCATCTCTGGCATACAAGCCATGTCATACAGATTTGATACAGGAAGGGCTTGTGTTAGGGGCATAACAGGAATTAAATGAGCTAAGAGAATACACACACATGGAAGAGGGGGTATTAGAGACATATATGTGACAGGAAGGTACATAGATAGCAAGATGAATTCTAGAGTTAAGATGGGGCCTAACCTTGGTAATCTCTGAGCTATCTTGATCCTAAATATCCCTGAGCTCTTCTCCAGGGGAGCATTCTATGGTTGTTAACCGAAGGGTATGGGCAATATTTAGGATTAAATGGTCTGATTGTTTTTGATGGTAGATAACCTGCCAAGCACTTAAATGTCAAGAGTATGGTAGCAACCATGTTCTTGTAAGTAGAACCTTAAAAATGGCATTATTCTTGGGGGACATAGTAGGGAATGACTTACTTGGAGAATGTGACTAGGATTTTTCTCCAACTCATGGAATGTCAAGGGCTCCCTCCACCAGCATCTGTCTCCCAGACTCTTAATCAGGAGTGCAGAGGATTTTTCTGCAGACCCTCTCACCCCAGTTCTCAGTTTCCCACGGTCAGGTCTGATTCCTGGAGACCCTCTTCTGAACAGAGTGAAATACGGCCCAGCCCTGAGCTACACTCAAATATTTCAGCCTATTGTTGAAGCTGGACAGTGTCAATCTATTTCATTAACATTGAAAATCTTAAGAGTAAGAAAAAAAAATCAAGGTAGAGAAATCAACTCAGAAGTCCATGGTCACTGTTTTGGGGGGGGATTCCTCAGTAGTAATTGTGATCACTTTCTTGAAGGACAGAGGATGATTACAGGAACTTCTTATGAAGAACTTTTAAGAAAATTGAGAAGCCCATTTGTAAGAAAAGGACCAGGAAAGCTATACTGAGGAATTTTTTCCATAATTACCATGTTCCTACTCATTCTTTGAGAACAGTGAGGGCTGACCAACAAGAATTTTATTGGGTAACTTTAACTCATTGACTATTTAGTCCTCACCTTGCCCCAGTAAGCTACACACACACACACACACACACACACACACAATTCAATTAAGGATCATAAGATTCTGGTGAGGATGGTTAGATTCTAACCATTGGAGATTGTGTCAGTCTGGAGAGACTAGGGAAACAAATTCATAAACATGCATATGTATAAAAGGGAGAAGTTTATATACAAGAGCACTGGAACCTTGAGAAAGCATCCCAACCTGTCCAGTCTAAGTCCATAAGTCCAATATTAGACCCCAAATCTGATATTAGCCCATATGTCTGATACCAATCCATTAGTCCTCTTCAGGCTCATGAAGCACATACAATGATGCCAGGACAATCACAGGCCAGTGTGTGTCCATTGTGTGTCCAATGGTGGTAGAAGCATCTACGTGGTTTCCTCAGCCCCAGAGGTCTGGTTCCATCAGGGTTAGCCCCTGTGGTTTCTCCTCTGGTTCCTCCAGGACGCAGGGTCTATGCTGCCATCTTGTCTTGTCAGTCAAGCATCTCCACGAGACTGAGTCTAGTGCCTCTCCTCCAATTGGGAAATACCTTGAGACTTTCCAGAATTCTCAGGAGAACGCCATGCCCACACAAAGGCCTAATTGGCTATCTCCAAATTGACAGGCTAGACTCCCAATGCTGAAATTGACCAGATTGATGACTGCCACAGAGATATAGAAATAATGCCTTAGGAGGTATGTCATGAAACAACAGCTTTATAATTTGGTTCTTTTGTTTTATAAAGGTTTCTATGATTTTGTAGAGATATATCTATCTTTATCTCTCTATATCTAAATATAGAGAGATTTACAGGCATATGTAATATTTATGAATGGTTCTGAAAATACAAAAATGCACAAGACTGGATTCTTCCTTTCAAATTTTGTGGTAACTGCAGCTAAAGGGCAGAGCACACAGAATAACAATGTAAAATACAATAAATAAATAATTATAGAGAAATTTAGATATCATAAGTCTGTAAAAAGTGAGCATAAACATCATGAGAAAATAATATTCTATTCTGCCTGATTGCAGTAAGGATGGGTGTAGTTAAGAATTGATTTTTAAACTTGTTTCAAGATTAATTATGGATTTTTCAAGCAAAAAGAAAGTATAAGGACTAAAGATATTTATATAAGCAGGACAGGTTCAGCAATGAAGAGGTCACTTCTGTGAGCACATCATAGAACATGTCTAGGGATAAGAGGTCACTTCTGTGAGCACATCATAGAACATGTCTAGGGATAAATCATGACTAAAAAGATTGGTCCAGCAGCTTACTTTAGATTGGCAAAGGTCTTCATATGGCATGATTACGCTGACTTGTCAAATACAATGCCTGATCCCACTTATGTGTGAGCAAGTACTCTCTAGGCAGTGGGAAAAGACTGAGAGACTAGCTCTGGTGTTTTAAAAGAGGAAATGTAGGAGAACTCAAACAGTGATTGAGATAAAGTAAGGCAGCAAGGAGGTTCCTGGAACCAACTAGAAGTAGAATTATTATGCTTGGAGATCAGCAGGAAATGAGAAATGAGCAAGAATAAGAAGTCGTGAAAATATTGCTCAAAACTAACCATTAGTGAAATTCTGTTATATATAGGCACCCTTTGAATTTTTTGACTCATTTTTAAAGGCCTTTAATTTTCAGCTTGGATAAATGAGTGATAATATCTTCTGCAAACATAGATATTTAACCAAAAATGTGGGGGTGCACATTTTGAGGCCAATGTTAGAAAATTTCACATAGCATGCAGTTGGCAATATCTGTATCACTGTAGGAAACATGAATCTCAGACTGAAGTGAGAGATCAGAGCTGGTGGTTTCCATTTAAGGCTTTTCAGGATTGAGCATGTTCTCGGCAACAAAGCAGGTGTGTGTGGGGATTGAAATTCTTCGAACAAAGATACTTAAGAGAACGGCCAGAAAAAAATAAAAATAAACAAGTTGAGATGGAAGAAAACTCAGGAGCAAAAAAGATAAGGAAGGGAGGTAGTTTAAAGAGACATTGTGACACAATAGTGCTAAACAGTTCACAGAATTTCAATTATGGAAAAAAAAGCTAAGAATAAAGTAGAAAAGTAGAATAGCTATTGGTAAATTTTGAGCATCGTAAAGAGAATGAAAAAGAAGGTAGTGGTGGCAAAGTGACATGTTGATGATTTAGGAAAAGAGAAAAGGGCGTGGGCTGGCTGGCAAAAGGCAGGCTATTGTGAATGCTTCTAAGGAAAAAATCAAGGAAAGCTTCAAATGGATCCATTGAACATGGAGAAACTCTAAGTGTATATATAAGGATGAAAGGTCAAGAGGGCATTCATGGAACAAAGTCTCAAGGGAGGCCACAAATGGAGAGGTCACAACACGAGTGGAACCAATTCATGCGCACCTAATAGCAACAACATGTGAATTTGCCCTTATTATTTTGTATTTTTCTTTAAATGCTCATTTTTATCTTAATCAATCCATAAATCATATTACTCTTTAAGGAATATGAATGTCCTGAGTTATATGGTGCTAGGGGAAATAAAAGTCTTTCACTATTCTGAATTACCTTGCCAGCAAATATTCAATATCAAAGATTTCTCCATTTCTCTATATCATGGTTAAATGTACAGGCTTAAATAATGACTCACTCTTTCCAGTGGCAACATAGAAATGTTAACAACTTGGGTTTCATCTTCTTCAAATGTTGCTGCAAACTGCCAGCTGTAGCAACCTGCTCTGGGCACGAGTTCTCAACTCTGCACTTGCAGTAGAAAGAAAGTGACTTCAGGATATCTTGGGGGAAAAAATCTCCCTCTAGTGCTAAACAAAATTGATTTCAAGTTCTCTCCAGCCATCATTTGCAGATACTCTTTGCTTGATGCTACTTTGTCACTTAATAGCTTAGTTGTTTATTCTCAAAATATTGAAGTCAAAAGGAAGGTTTCTGTTTAGCTTCTTAGAGAATCTTATAAGAAAAGTACACACAAAAGTTGAAGTATTGCTTTCCAACAACAGTATTTCAAATGGGATAATTTAACTACAACATTTATTATGATGGTGGTATTTTGAATATGTCTTATGTTGCTAACAGTTAAGTGGCTAACCGCTATCTGAAACGTTGGCAGCCTGAAAACTCCATATTGGAAAAATATCTCACAGTTTGCTCCTGTAAAGGTTATAGCTCAGAAATCCCCACAGGACAGTTCTATTCTTTTACATGGAGTCACTAGGGTCAAAAAATAAAATTTATGGTACCTATCAAAAATAAGAGCAAATGTGTACTAAAAGAATATTGGCAGTTTAACCCACCCAGAAGTCCCTTAGAAGAAAGATCTAGCAGTCTGTACCCAAAAGGGTATGGGGATGACCTTGGACTATACCATGAAGGACAGTTCTCCTCTGCACATAACATGCTGTCATGAGTTGAAATAGATTCAGCTACCATGTGTAATATGTGTTTCAAAGTATTTTTCCAACTATATTATTTGTAGTCCATACAAGCTAAAAAACAAAGCAATTAAGTAAACAAACAAACAAACAAAACATAATAAACACCACTGCCATTTTTGTCTGTTTTTCAGGTGAGAACCTAAAATAAAGAAACTAAAGTGATTTTTTTTCCTTTCTATTTTTGGCATCACTGCTCTCTGGTGATGGGAGTAGGAGGCCCAGCCCCACTGCTGGAATTGAACCTCCGTCCCAGTGGGCCGCAGTCCCACGCACAACCACCGCACCACCGGGGCTCTGCCCCAACTAAAGTGATTTTCATGAGTCTGGTAACAAGTTTAGAAATACTAAAGTACTAAAATTCACATTGTTCACATTGTAACACACCAGCTTAAGAAATCCTGGTGAACTTTTGTAGAGATTGACCCTTTCATGAAATCACTTAAAGGAAAATAATTGAGTGGAAAAATTCTCAATTGTACTGTTTCTTTCATCACTGCCACCTATAGACACAAATGAGATTTTTCACATATACTATATATTTTCCATGCATAAAAATGACTCAATTTTAGGGAAAAGTAGCAAATCCATGATCTAGGAAATTTCCTAGGTTCATTTCCTTGAAAGTAACTGTCGTAGAATGAGGAAGTGGACACAGGCACACCTTGCGCTTCGCTTATCTCCTCTGAGAAGCTAGTGAGTCATCTTTGAAGAGTCACCAGATGTCAGCATAGGAAAAAAAACAGTTCAATGATATGTTGCAGAAGTTGTCCATAATGTGTACCTCATTATGACATTTCAGATCATTTTTCCATATCTCCAAATGCACTTAAATTTATATAGAGAAATAATTCCACCTAGTTCATTCTTCTAATATAGGACTAAAGCAATTATCCTTCAGTAGAGAAATAAATTAGGACACATTTGAATACAAAATAAGCCTATTTCATGTTGATTTCTAGTGGTGCTACCTTTCATTTGAAAATTATTTATTCCATGGAGGCCTCCAGCCCAGGAACTATGTGCCAAACTTTTCTATGGCATTAGAAATTCAAAACAGTGAGGCTTCATTCCCAATACAAAAACCTAAATTAAATTTCAAAAAATATTTCTTATATAGTGCATTAAATTTTTGTACCATGACTTTCTTAACTCTGCTTCAGAGATAAATTGTAGAATAAGGCTAATATGCAACTATAATAAATTTAAAAATATGCTTCAGGACCAAATTGAGTAATAGCATTAAGATGTACCCTAAAACCTAAAGTAATCTTAAGACAAAGCAGCAGTAATTCAAAATAAGCATAGAAAAAGATAGTATCTACAATCCATCATTGAGCTGCGGGAAAATTTCAAGTACCTGGGATTCGTGTTATCTGAAAAAAACTACATGAGTGTCAAAGGAAGAAGCAACGGCTCCAATCTTTCCAAATTCAAAGGGAAATATAAACTCACAGATCCAAGAAGTTCAAAGTACTTCAATAACAAAAAAACATGGTGGAAACTCTAACAGGAAGCATTATAATTACATTTCTTAAGTCATTGGTAAAAAAATAATCATATGTGATAGAGGAAAATCATATAGTATATAACAAGGAACAAGGGGGAAAATGATGATCGACCTCTTGGCAGAAACAATCTAAGTCAGAAATCAATAGACTAATATCTAATAACAGGCAAGTACTGAATGAAAAACCTGAGGACCTAGATCTAAAGACCCAATGAAAATATTGCTCAAAGACGGTGAAATCAAGATCTTTGAATACTTTTAAAGACTAAGTTTCACAACCAGGTAGTTTTACTACTAGCAATATTAAAAACCTACTGTTAGAATGAAAATCCTACCAGAAGAAGATCTGGATGTGCATAAAGGAAAAAAGTATAACAGATATTGGGCTGAGCCCCGGTGACGTAGTGGTTGTCCGCGGGACTGCGGCCCTCTGGGATGGAGGTTCAATTCCAGCAGTGGGGCTGGGCGTCCTACTCCCACCACCGGAGAGCAGTGATGCCCCCCACCCCCCGCAAAAAAAAGTATAACAGAAATTGTAATCTTGTGGACAAAATGAACACATTTTCTTTACATTAGTCTTTCTGTTAAAAAAACAATTAATTATTTAAAGAAGATTGTGTACCAAGTGGCCAAATGTTGAGTTCAATACAGCATAATCCAGATTGCAATGGTCTCTGCGTGGTAGGAAGGCTGTTTGAAACTTTTGCCTTTGGATAAAGCGGATCTGCAGGGGCTCAGTCTGAGTAGATAATCTGCAGATGGGGTTTGGGCTCTACTGTCCCCTATATCCCTCCACAAATTGTGTGCTCATAATTTTAGCTTTGAGTCTTTCCTCCTCACCATATTCATACTTTGTAATTGTCATCTTTGAATCACACAAACTGGTGTGTTCTTCCATGTGGACGTAGTTGACTCTTCCCTTAGATGGCTGCTTGTTTAGGTACCAGCTTTTAAGAACCCAGACACTATTCGGATTGATAGCTGGGCACCATCTGCTTTCTTCACCACGCTTTGCTGTAGCATTCTTACCATCAGTGATCATTTTATGAAGGTGAACATCCAGCAGGGCCATAGTGTAAGAATTGATTATTCTTAAATTGGAACTAGGATTTAGTGGGAGCCCAAAACCTATTTCTGGATCTGTGCTATTTTTTTAAATTTGTTGCAACTTGGGAGTTATTACATAGGTTGTATCATTCCATAGTTAAGACATGTCAAAGAAAATTGTAAAATTGCTTCCATATTCATATTCCAAACATACTTTTCCTTTCTGGATGTCTTGACATCCTCACCCTGCAATGTTCAGTAAGTGCTTGAAGCCTTCTTCGTCCCTCATTTTGAATTGCCTCTCTTGTCAATGTTGTTTATACTTGTTACCGCACAGTGGAATGCCTTTGCAAAGTCGAAAAAACACAGACAGAAAATGTCTTTCCGGTGCTCTTTGCTTTTAGGCAAGAACCTTCTGCCATTAGTCATGATGCCCTTCATTCCACATCCTCTTCTGATTCTGACTTTAAATACTGGGTCTTCCATGCTAATATACTGTTGTACCTGTTTTTGAATTATCTTCAGCAAAATTTTACTTGAGTAAAGAGAAGTAACAACAATATTGTAGGCTTTATAATATACATAAAAATATATAGAAATAAACCTGTGTAACAAAAATAGCACAAAGATTATTATTTTTTTTTTTTTTGCAATTAGTGTTGCCCAGTCTAGCCTCATAGCAAGGTCATGTGCACTAGAAACACTGCTCAGGGGCTGAGCCCTGGTGGCGTAGTGGTTGTGCGCGGGACTGCAGCCCACTGGGATGGAGGTTCGATTCCAGCTCCAGGGAGCAAAGGCTGGACCTCCTATTCCCACCACCAGAGGGCAGTGATGCCCCCCCCAAAAAAAGAACAACAACAGAAGAAACACTGCTCAGTCCTGTGACATTGTAAAGATTGTTGCTATATTTCAGCCCATTGATGCAGTCACTGTATCATTCTACCTCATAGAGACTCTTCTTTCTCTCCGACCTTCTTTACCAAGCATGGTGTCCCTTTTCAGGGACCAATTCCTACTTCTAACTTTCTCTAGTGTGATGAAGCATTGCTGTTCTCTCCACTAAGGAATGTTATTTCTTCTAAGACAGATTTGTTTTTTTTTTCTGGCAATCCATGATAGATATTTTTTAAAAGCTAGGAGAATATAAAAAAAAAACATGTAAACATATTTAGAACATTATTTTATTTGCAAATTATTATATTACTTGTATTAAATTAATCCACATTGATCATAGTGGATTATGAATTGGGATGCTATCCACAAGGCCAGTTTTGCAGCGGCTTTCTGATTCCACTAATATTTGTGGGCTACAAAACCCACAGGAGCAGTTCTATTCTGTCCTATCAGGTTGCTGTGAGTCAGAACTAACTTGATACTAGGGAGTTGGGGCTTTTGGTATGAATTTTACTATGAATATTAAAATACCCTAAAGAGAAGCCCTTGGTAGCACAGTGATTATACATTTTGCTGTGATCTGCTAGGTCAGCAGTTTGAAACCACCAGCAAAAGATGAGGCATATACTCCTATAAAGAATTATATTCTTGGGGTTGAACCCTGGTGGCATAGTGGTGTGTACAGGACTGTGGCCCACAGGGGGGTTGGCAGTTGAAATTCAGCAGCAGCTCTCCAGGAGCAAGGCTGGGCCTCCTACTTCCACCAAGGGGCAGTAATGCCCACACACAAAAAAAGAATTATATTCTTGGAAATCCACAGGGGCAGTTTTACCCTGTACTAAAGAGTTGGAATTGACTCGATGCTAGTGAAAGAAGAGACACTGAAAATCAAACATGTTATGGTTTGTATGTAAAAAAAAAAAAAGAGAGAGATATGGCAGTATGTACTCTTCTGTCAATTTCAGGATTGAGAGTGTAAGGCTGGAGTCTAGCCTGTCAATCTAGAGATAGCCAATGAAACCTCTGTGTGGGCCTGATTTTCTTTGAGAATTAAGGGAAATCCAGTGGTATTTCCTCTTGGAGGTGAGAGACTCACAATTCAGTCCCTTGGAAACACTCTGCTGACACAAGACACAAGGCAGTAAGCTGATAGACCTGAGTCCTGTCATTTGGAGGAGGCAGGAGGAGACCCCTGCCAGCGCTGAGATGGTTCTATCACCACTAGATACACAAGACTATACCCACTGGCCGGTGATTGTCCTGAAGTCATTGTATGTGGTTTGTGAGTCTGAAGGACTAATGGATTGGTATAGTACATATGGGCTAATATTGGACTTACAGAGTTGGACTGCATTGGGTTGGTATGCTTTCTCAATGTTCCATTCCTCTTGAATATAAACTTCTCCCTCATATGCATCTTTATGAATTTATTTCTTTAGTCTACCCGGAATAACACAGGAGATAAACAAGAATCATTAAAATATTGTTTAAAATTCTCCATCATAAAGAACATAGAAAATATAAATATGCATTAATTAAAAACTGGGACAAATAAAAAACTAGTAACAAGCAAATCAATATTCACATTGCATGTATATGGACTGAAGAGTCTTGATTATGGAGAAGATTTTGTAAGATTGGATTAAAAGTAATGTTTGCATTATATACTCTTCTCAGAATACAGTTCACTTGTAATATAAACAAGTAAACAGCTTAAATGCAAGGAAATGGAAGCCATACCAGGCAAATACTAAACAAAGAAAGTTGGAAAGACTATCTTGATATCAGACAAAGAGCAAAGAATATTGCCAAGGATAAAGAGGGTTAATTCAGTCGAGGGGTCAAACAAACATAAATGATTATGCAACCAATATCAGAACGTCAAGATGTACAAAAAATATATAATAGAATTGCAATGAGATATAAACAAATTAATGATGGCAGTTGGAGTTTTCAAGACACTTCTCTCAATAATTGACAGAACAGTGGGAAAAACATCAGTAAAGATATAAAAGATGTGAATAATACTATCAATCAACTTGACCTAATTGACCTTTAGAGAAAAATTTGCTGTGCCACAGCAAAATGTACATTCATTTTAAGTGTTCCTAAGACATTTACTGAGAGTATATTCTGAGGCACAAAATGAATTTTAGGGCTTAGCCCCTGTGGCATAGTGGTTGAGTGGGGGACTGCAACCCACAGGTTTGGCAGTTCAAATCCAGCAGCAGCTCTTCAGGAGCAAGGTTGGGCCTCCCACTCCCACCAGAAGGCAGTGATGCCCCCAAAAAAACCCAAAAATGAATTTTAATAAAATTATAAATATGAGAGCATTCAATTAATGGTCCCTGACACTGTAGTTAATTTAGAAATGAGTAGCATGAGGACATCTAAAAAATTCTCAAATAATTAGAACTAAATAAAATATTTCTAAATAATACATGGAACAAACCAAAAATCAAAAGGGAAATTTGAAAGAACTCTGAATTGAGTGAAATGAAACTTCACATATACAAATGTGGTCCTATGTTTGCTCCCAGAGAAACCACATCAAATATTAGCCTCATGATGCCATTTCTAGTTCTCCTCTAATCATTTTGCTCCCTGTGGCAGTCATGAAGTGTGGTGCCAATTTGATTAAGAATGCAGGGGTGAAGGCTAGTCTGTCAATCTGGAGATAGCAAATGAGGCCTCTTTGTGGGCATGGCTTTATCCTGAGAATTCTGGGAAACCTCGTGGTATTTTCTCCTCTTGGAGATGCTCAACTGTCAAGACAATCAGCATGCTGATAGACCCTGAGTCCTGAGAACTGGAGGAGCCAGAGGAGAAGTCACATGGGCTTTCCTTGATGAAACCAGACCATTGAAGCTGGAAAAACCACAGAGAGACCCCAACTAATGGTGAGATGCTTCTACCACTACTGTATATTGCTGATGGACCCTGAGCCCTGGAAACAAGGAGCCATGCAAAGACCCCTGCCAGTGGCAGGATGCTACTGCTGCAGGGTACACAAGACTGCACCCACTGACCTGTGATTGTCCTGGTGTCATTGCACATGCTTTGTGAGTCTGAAGGAAACTTTATAGACTGGTATCGGATATATGGGCTAATATTGGACTTATGGCCTTGGACTGGACTGGGTTGGGGTACTTTCTCAATGTTTCATTCTTCTTATATATAACCTTCTCCCTTATATCCATATGTGTGTCTATGGATTTGTTTCTCTAGTCTACCCGAACTCACAAACTCCCCATCAACTTTTCAGATTTTGCTTTCCTGCCTGGTTAATTTCTTGTAATAGCAAAAGACATATGGCTCATTGAGGGGCTGGAGACAATCAGCCATGTCAAGTGTATTGCCCATGAACTGACTAAGCATGTATTAATATATTTTTCATTGACTAAATGAAGAAAATGTGAAGCTTCTTTTTCCACCATCTCTCAATGCAATTTATAAAACTGATATGCATTTCATTTTCAATTCATATCACAGCATTTGAGCCCTCTGGACTTACTTTAATTATGCAGAAAGATTTGTAGTGGTGATCATGTTTTACAGATAGCAGCATATATCATTTTGGCTTTTTAATTTCTTATTCATTCAGATTAGATACCAAAGAATAAAAATGTTTTTGACTCACACCTGGGCATTGTCACATCTCTTTTTATTCTCAGCAATGAAAAATGCATCATTTGTGTTTAAACTATCTCCATATTTTCTGAAGCTTTCCTCTGATTTACATGATTAACTTATGTAATGAGGCAGAAAGAAGGTCTCATACATTGTGCTTAGTGCAAACAATGTGTAACTGGATGAATAGCAACTGCATATCTATCTTCCTGATTTCCTGCTATTATGTACCAGAAGGAATAAATTAAAGCTGTATTCCATTGCCATATTTAGGTATACCTATCCTTACAGTGCACCACTACCTGGTAAAACTTGATGTTTCTGTATCTTCTTTATGTGATTGGCTATAGAAACTATAAAATGTTTTTTAAAAAATATATACAGTTAAAGGGCTGAGCCCCGGTGGCGTAGTGGTTGTGCGCGGGACTGCGGCCCACTGGGATGGAGGTTCAATTCCAGCTCCCAGGGGCAAAGGCTGGGCCTCCTACTCCCACCACCTGAGGGCAGTGATGCCTAAAAAAAAATAAATAAATAAAATAATTTAAAAAAATATGTATACAGTTACATACTTGTAGAGATTAATCATGAATGACATCATTTTAAAAGACAAACTAGATTTTCTAAAGAAGCAAACCAGTGACTCTTCTGCATGGAAATGGCTCACTGTAGTTCCTGTTAAATTCCACATCCATGAGTCAGATATCAGCCTGGAAGCTTCTCCCAACTTATATTCTTGATGCACACAGTTTTTTTGTTTTGTTTTTTTGGACATCACTGCCCACTGGTGGTGGGAGTAGGAGGCCCAGCCTTTACTCCTGTGGAGTCACTGCTGGAATTGAACCTCCATCCCAGTGGGCTGCAGTCCTGCGCACAACCACTACGCCACCATGGCTCAGCCCGATTCACACAGTTTATAGAGGCTGAAAAGACCCAAGATCAGCAGGTCAGATTTCAGGCTGTTGCCTTACAGGTTTCAAAGGGTGACAAAACAAAAAGTACAAAGCCAACATCAAAAAAGTATGAAGAACAGAACGATTTCTTTCAAGTTGTCTCCCCCAAATATATGCCTAACTTAAGCTGTTTGCTACACTCGATAAGACTATACACTTAAGTGCTGAGCCCTAGTGGCAAAGGCTGGGCCTCCTACTCCCACCACCTGAGGACAGTGATGCCCCCCAAAAAACAATAAAACAAAACAAACAAACAAACAAAAGACTATACACGTGGAGGTAAACAGAAATAGGTTAGTGGTTATTCTCCTTAAGGGTTATCAGTCATGTAGAGCAACTAGGGCCCACTCCCTTCTGATAAGGATGACAGTAGATTTCTTCTTTATGGGAGAGACAGGGAGGTCAAGCCCACCCAACGATGATCAAGGTTAGGCTGCCATGCTGAGTCTAGGATCCACCCTTCTTGTCACATGTATGCCCCTAATTCCTCCCCTTCCTGCCACATGTATACATCCCCTTCCTGTCATTGTATGTCCCCTTTGTGTTACACTTATGCTTATTGTTCATACCCTTTCTATGATGTGTGGTTGGTTACCTGTGACCATACCCCCTAAGTAGATTTAAACCTTGGAGAGCAATAAACTACCTCCCTCCTGCGGCTCACTCTGGTCAGCTTCCTGGTCCTTCTGGCCAGCTCCCCAGTGTTTGAACCAAGTCCAGGGCCCTCTGTTCCAGCCCCTCAAAAAGATGGATGGTCTGCTAACCTTCATAGCACCCAAACTTCAATGACCCTGCCTTCAGAACTCCCCAGGACTTACCTACCCAAGGAACATACCTCCCTAGTTTTGTTTCCCAGGGATAGGATGACTCCCACCTGGGTGGGACACAGTCTCGCTCTATCAACACTGTTTCCTAGCAACTGCAGCACTGAGAATCAACTCAAATCATAGCTACATGATGATAGATGATAGATAGATAGATAGATAGATAGATAGATAGATAGATAGAGATGTTATAGATATATATCACACCATTCTAGCACCAGGCTTGGCTTCCCGGGCCTAACTCTCCAGTCTTGGGACTGCCCAGGAGCTCAAGATGTTCCTATCTGTCTCTCTCTCTCTGCTGTCCCTCCCTTCCCAAAAGTCCTTCAATACCTCCAAACTGTCTCTTTCCTGTGGCTCCGTCTCAACCTCTCACCCAGTCACCCCTTCACCTGCCTGGGAGGTGAGCATACTACCATGAAATGTGTCTGACTTCATTATTTCTATCTCACATTTTCTATGACTTTATTATAATCTTTATGTATTATCACTGTACAATTCCGCCTACTGGACCCGTGATGATGTGTTAGGGGTTGATCCTCTAACAAAAAAGTAGTACAGCAAGGCTGTTGGCCCAAGTTTAAAACGGTCAAACAAAAATAAGCCAGATGCAGCATCCAAAAGCCACAACAAGCGAAGATGTTTTGCTCTGAATTTCAGCTATATTAGAAACAGGAAAATCTCTCTTTTAGCAAACTGGGTGTTCATAGCAGAACTCATCATACAAGTTACTACATTATATCAATTTGCATCTTAGCTGCCAAAACAATGGAAGTTATGACATTATGACCCCGCTAGATTGACACACAATTTTAACTACCAGTTTATTCTGTCAATTTGACATATGAAGCCAAACATAGTCTCTAAATTAAGACAATTATAAAGCTATACTTGTACTTGGCAGGATACAAGTAACATGTATACATCCAAATTCACACAATGCATTTACATATTTTATATTTTTAAGTTGATAAAACAAAAAATATGTGATATATCTGAAAAGAAGAAATGCTTGTAATAATTGCTGTTCATATTTCTGCAATGAATTCTGTGGTACTTTCAACTCTTTTCTTTCATCATCCTTGCTATCTTAACACAAGTTCCTTGCCTGAATTGGTGATTCAAAAATCTTGAATCATCTGGGTCTTTAGTTGTCACATCAGAATTGACCTGCTGTAATTGACATTTTTACAACACTGACATTTTTATATCAGGTCATGGTAGTAATAGTAAGAAACTTCCTTAAGGAACTCTGCTATTCCATAATAGCTTTCTTACTTCCAGAATGTAATGGCAATATGAACTAACATTGATAATCTGGTCAATTCAGTATTCCAATACATTATCTTCTTTCTCTTCCTGTTTAGCCCAAAGGGACTACCTGACTTTCTTCTAGTTCAAAGAAATCAGTATTGCACATCCATTAGGGATAATTGCTTCCTTACCATCAAAATGCCAGAACCACAAAGAGTAAGTTTGCAGGGATAGGAAGGGAAAATTTTGTGAGTGGTGTACTAGGAATAATAGTGAATGGTGCCCCTTTCATTTTCAATCCTAGGTTCCTGGGTCCATGGATTCTGCTTACTAGAGAAATAGCATTCGATATGGGACATATCATCTAGACATAAAATAAGAATAAACAACTATTTTTTGAATTAATGAGTAATAGATACTTAACCAATTAAATCTAAAGATATGGGAAAGTCTATAGATTGCTATTTTCTGGGTAGTAAATATGCTCATTGTTTTGAATTGCTAACTGAAACTTTGGATGTTTAAAGCTACCCAAAGTTATCTCAAAATAAACATTTGGTGATCAACATTAGAACATTCAGCCAACTGAAACCCAGTTTCCTGACATATGTGAGTTTGCCACAAATCAGAATCAACTAGAGAGTGCTAATAATGCTTATTTTAAGGTTACCCATTAGTTTTGTTTATTTGTATGGAAAGTATTGGTGATTAT